>JAHTLZ010000237.1:50973392-51018843 GCA_023846285.1 Phrynocephalus versicolor
ATCTATCTATCTATCTATCTATCTATCTATCTATCTATCTATCTATCATTTTGCTTTGTGTAGAAAATAAATAAAAATATATGCAAAAAAGAAAGAAAGAAAAAGAAAGAAAACAACTCATGCGTACCCTGAAATCAAAGTAGGAATTGTTCCTGTACTGGCAATCTGATACTGCCGATTATAGCAGTCCTGATGCCCTGGCAACATTATGGAAGAGGATACTGGCCAGCATGTTCTTAACATTTACCTTTTAAAAATCCCAAACCAACACATTTATGATGGTACAATAAGTTTGTTAGTCTTTACGTTGCCATGAAACTTTTCATTTTTGTTTGCTGAAACCGAAGCAGCTACCATTCTGGCAATTACATATTCATTCATGTGTGCACACAAAGCTCATTTCTTTTTACATCTCAAGTATGAAACACAACCATTAAACCTTTGCAGGCCAAATTCCTGTGGTGTGTAGGCATATTGTTCTGGAAATGTCTTTCCCTCCGTAATTGCTTTAGATTTTATTCCCCAAGAATCCCACACAATTTGGAATTTTGTAATATATTGTCCATCTATGTAATAGCCATACATTTTCAGGACAGGAAACACCCACTTGCATAGTTACTTAAGCAGAAGTCCTGCAGAGTGCTGACGAGAGCAATCTGTTATGTTTAGCAAAAATACCTCCCCAATTCTACAAAAGTTTTTATATGAAATGTATCAATAAAATATTAATGAGCTCTGCCGCTCTGTTCTAAACCAGCAGGTGGACAGTGTTTCAAACAGCTCTTTTTCCATCTGTGGTAGAGATGAGAACAGCATGACCACTTCTGTTGACTTTAATTTTGAGCTCATTCATTTGCACTTAAATCACCCCATGGCAACAAGGTGATCATGGCATCAAAAGCACAGTGTTTATCTTAAAAAGGCCTACCACTTAACCACTTAACATTTTGTCAACAGAGAAGCATTGCTGAAAGATACATACTCAACTGATGGCAATGGAATAAAAAACTGTGATTTAACACATTGTGGCCACGACTTGATTTGTTTAATCAAGTTCCAACATACTGAGGAATGCTGCTGTTAAGAATCCTTTCCTCAACAGATCCTCAACAATAAGTTGTTTAAAAAATGCACATGTGGTGTGATATGTGATCTAGAGATGGGCACACATAGGGAAACAGTTGGTTTGTGATAGTTTGTGGTTCACGACTAGTTACAAACCATCATGAACCACCTGAAAAATCAATCGGTTCATGGATTGTTTTTTCTGGTTCATTCCTGGGGGTGGGGGGGAGCCTCAATCGGCTTCTGCCTCCATTCCTCCTCCTCCTGCTGCTGCCTTGGGTGCATATTCACAAGTAGTAGCCAGCTTCTGGTAGTGAAGCTGGGTCTGCTGCCTCTGAAGATGGCACCTGCTTCTGCAGTTACAGGAGCTTGCAGGCAGAGGTGATGGGGACAGTGGGCAGTGGGAAGTGAGTGGGCAAGCAACCCCTTTTGCTGAAGCAGACAGAACACCAAAGAGGAAAAAGCTCAGTTTCATTTTGCTTCAGCAACACAGGTTTCCACAAACCAACCCAGTTGGTGGAGCTTTGGGTTTCTGGTTTGTTTCATGCCCATCTCTAATGTGAACTCCGTTGTAGTTAGGCCCATCTTCATCACTACTGTGACTGGACAGCTGTCAGTGGCAGATTGATAGACCAAAGTCTATCAGATTTGTCTGTTGATAGGCCACACAAGTTAAGCAGCCATGCCATGTAACCAGCAGCCAACAGATCCACAACTACCCAACCATCTCCAGTTCACAAACTGAATAGAATAGAATAGAGTTTTATTGTCATTATGCATACACAAGGTATGCACAACGAAATTAGAGTGCTGTTCCACTACACACTCTAAACATACAAAACACATAAAACACATAAAACATCATACAAAATATTAAAAACTCTTAAAATTGCTTACAAAATTTAAAACACTACTTAAAAACTGATTAAGATGGTGCCAAAACTGTCGCATTTAACTTGGAAAACGCTCTGAGATAAAAACTGTTCTTTAGTCTATTTGTCCTTGACCTAAGAGTCCTGTATCTCCTGCCAGATGGCAACAGTTCAAAAAATAGGTGGCCAGGATGCGAAGGGTCTCTCAAAATTCTAGATATCTTCCTTGAGCATCTGGAGTTGAATAATTCTTCCAAAGGAGGAAGAGGACAGCCCACTATCTTTTCAGCAGTGTTTATGACGCTCTGGGGTGCCCTTCTATCTGCCACTGTGCAACTGGCGAACCAGACACAGAGGCAGTAAGTGATAGTGCTCTCTATAAAGCCCCGGTAGAAGGTTACCAACAGTTTCTTAGACAGTTGTTCCCTCCTGAGAAGTCTCAGAAGATATCATCTCTGTTGGGCCTTCTTAATTAGTGCTTCAGTGTTGGCACTCCAGGTCAAATCCTCCTGTAGAATAACTCCTAAGAACCTACTGTCCGTCACCTGCTCTACACAAACTCCATCAATAATCAGGGGCTGAGTGTCTGATTTCCTTTTTCAATAGCCCACTCTATCACAAACTGGCTGCAACATTTTCAACCCACAGGAGATTCCAAATATTTCCAAGGGCAGCTCCACATAGATGTTTATCCATAAGGACCATGCTGAAAATATGAGTTGGTCCCTTACATGTTATGAACTAAGTTTACAGAACATCCTACGTATGGAAGGGGAAAATACATCATTCACCTGTTTCCTCCTGCAGTTCATCAGTTGCACTTCTCAAAATGTCCTTTGAACACAGCAGGATCAATGTGAACAGGGTAGATGGTATGTAGCAAGGTCCCATAACAGGGAAGTCAAGTGAAAATGGCTTCATCTTGGTTTTCTGCAAATGACATCCTCTACTGGATCACCAGTTGTACCACAAATGGAAACAGATTTTCCATTCAAAGAAAGGGTACTCAGGAGCCAAACCATTGGTGGGACTTCTGGTTCTGGCTACACTGCGGTGAGACAACTTGATAAGTGCTCCAGGTTATCAAGTTGAATTCCTCCAGATAAAATGACCCTAATAAGGGTAAAGTTTCCTTGGAGGGGAAATGAAGAAGAGGCAGCAACTGTGGACCATGAAGGTTGTGGAAGCAAACTTTGTGGAAGCAGGAAATTCTACATCTCCAACTGGGAGAAGACCGTCACTATGGCGAAGGTGGACCTGTTGGTGCCGGATATTAAAAGCTGTAAATATTGGCATGTCATGAGTAGAATGCTTCTATCTCTTTCTATGCAAAGCTTCTCCTTGGTATCTGAAAAATCTTTCCTCCAAACAAGCTCTAACCCCCCCTTCTGAGGAAGTAGCTTTTAGCAAAAAAAAAAAAAAAAAAAAAAAGGAAAATTTTTTTTATGAACTTGCCTTTCGGTCTTCTTGTGGAAAAAATATTTTGTTCCTTTGCTGCTCTTTATATGTGGTGGATTTAAAGACAAAATTTAAAGAAAACTACCTTATGCCTCTGTGCTTTTTATATGTTGAATTTAAAGACCCAACTGTAAGAGCAGCATTGGGAGAGTTGTTTTCTCAAAAAATATCATCTGACCTTGGAGTAACCACATGTTTTGAAAATAATGCTTGAAGGCTCTTCCTTGCTGCTTTGGCTTCAATTCAGTCTAGTTACTCTCCACTGTACTTCTCTTGTTTGAAAACTAAGTGGCAGAAACTATTACACACAATATTAACCCTTTCTTGTGAGCTATAAAACACAATGGATTTGCAAAAAGGTATAGGTATCTACACAGACTCAACCTCTGAAGATACAGAGATTTTCAATTCTGATAAAGTCACAGAGGCAAAACAGATAACTCAAGTTGGAATGGTTGATAAGAATGGGTCTCTAGAAAAACATGAAATTAGTTCTGATCAGGAGATTGAGCTAAATCAAACATCTGATCTTAATCTACCAACAAACACAACAAGATTGATGCAGGATAAATATTTGGATATGCCAAATTCACAAAATCTGATAAACGCATCTACTGAAATCAATTTGAATCAAGAGATCAAACCAGAACAAAGGGCAGATCTCAGTCTGAAGACAAATATGAAAAGAATGGTGCATGACACAAGACAAGCAATATATTTGTTTTATGTAACTTAGTGTAGAAAATAAATTATAATGTTAAAAAAAAGAAGCCAAACCATTGGTAAGGCTACTGTATTTTTATTTGAGCACAGAGAGCTTAGATAATATCCATATTTTGTTATATACATATCTGTGTCCACGTATATGCCACCCCATAACATCACACTCTTTAGCTTGATCCAAAAACCTTTTCAATTAGTTCTTGTCCAAGAGTGCTCTAGGTTGATATTACTCAAATAAAAGCCTCCTATGCTTCACAGTAAATTATGTTGGAAATTTCAAAATTAAGTTGCAGCAATGGTGGTGTGAGGTCCAGTCCAAAATCTCCCTGGACCTGTATAAAATAAGTCCAGCCATTCTGCTTCACAACATATCATGATAATACCACAGAAAGGTTTGAGCAATTTGTAGTTTGAAGTATGCTTGAAGCAGTAGCTATTCAGCTGTTTTCAAGATGAAAAATCAGGGAAATAAGATTGTTTCTATAATTATCATCTTCATGCTCACAAATATACATGGTTTTAATGGCAAATGTTAATTTATGAAAAGAAACGTCATGTCCACACATTTACACTCACCATGCCTGTAGTGACACTTGAAAGATGTGAGATCAGAATATACATAAAATTGAAACAGTCACTCTCTATTTATAAGAAATACATTTTATCAGAGCTCTCTGAAGATATACAGAATAATAAATCCCAGATGCTTTTATCTTATTATTGAGACTTGCATTGAAAATATCTATTACAGTACTTATATTCCTCAGTATGTTCTTTGTAGCCTAGCCCCTCAGGCACAAAACATGCCATAATATTTATATGCTATCTAGCTGCTTAAAGTATTGCAGATTAATTTTAAATGGATCAGGTTATCCTAGATATGGCTGTGTCATGAACATTGCAAAGAAAATGCAATTATAAAGGAATTATATATGAGCGTGTTTGTATGTATATGTGCTGTAAAATTCTGTCATACAACGGGGAGAAGTCTGACTGTCTGGAATGGTAATCATTATGAAAAGAAAGATGTTCGAAAGTAAATTGTGATGCTTAAAGTTTCTTTCATCATGTTCTCTGGAAAAGTATCCAAACTTTGAGAGAAGAGGAAGATTTTTAGTAACATGGCTGAATGTAGGGCCCGTACAGTTTGCCTTGAAAGGGTTTCATCAAAAGGAAGCCACATTTCACTGCTTTATTTAAAATTCATAGTAACAAAAAGATCTGAAACCACATAATATGAGTTGGGGAGGCTGAGAAGGTAGTCCATTCTGCAAAAAGGAAGTACATATAATTGGCATCTGCAGATTATCACCATGCTAATAACAAGATGCTCAGTTTTTTTCATCCTTCTGACAAGCTGGCAATGAAATACTTGGTATAGAAGCAGGAAATAGCAGGCTTTCAAATCTTGATGGGTTAGATTATATGTTTATAATTCCAAAATTTGGAGATCTGCTTTGGTGTGAAAACTGTTCCGTTATGGACAAGCAGAACACATGGTTAGAAAGCTGTCAACACATGTAATACATAAATATAACCCTCTTCTGATGCCCTCCTGAACTCAGCATTACTGAAGAACTCTTTGTATTGGAATAAGTGCAACTTTCACAATTCACTAGACTTCTTATACCCTACTCTCTCATGAACAGAGTGCAGATGTAAACTGTGAATGAGAAATATAGATGTCTCATTTTTATGAGTGATCACATCACCTTATATACCTTACAAGGAAAATGAAATATATATCACTATTTCAGTTTCTTGATTGTCAGCATCAAAGTTGTGTAGTCTTGTAGTCATGATCTTCGTCTTAATGTTCAACTGAAGGTAAATGCAATAGGGCTGGGCATGAATTGCTTCAAGCTGAGTTATCAAAAGTCATTAGAATGGCACCACAGGTGCCACATGTTACCTTCATTCCTGATCAGCTTCCATATCTCACTAGCCAGCAAGAGCTGCTTGGTTCATCCTTGTGTCATGACTAGAGATGGGCACGAAATGAAAAAAAAATTGTTTCCGTTTCCGTTTTTTGTTTGATTATGCAACGAAATGACAAACGAATTTTGTCTCCAAAATGAAATGAAACAAACGAAACACTGGAAATTTTGTCGTGTGTTTCATTTTCGTTACTACAATACAGTGAACTGCTTTAAATGCTAAAAAAACACAAAAAATTGAAATAAATGGTAACGAAACGGTAACAAAACAAACAAAAATGAAAATGATTTTTTGCAAACATTCTCGAAAAACGGAAACGAACCAAAACAGACCCTCCAAACAACAAACGACAAACAAAACATCATTTTTTTTATTCGTGCCCATCTCTAGTCATGACTGTCCAGTGCCAGCAGCAGCGCCTTCATCCCTCCTCTGCCTCCTCCAGCATCTGCCTACTTAAAGGCTGTGCCCCAGGGATCCCTGCCCTGCCTCCATGATTGAGTGGACAGCTGCCTGAGGAGGTAGAGGAGGGAAGCAAGCACTCCTGCCATGACTGGACAGTCATGCACAGAATCATAGAATCATAGAATTGGAAGAGACTTCAAGGGCCAACTAGTCCAACCCCCTGCCATGCAGGAACCCCCATCACAGTATTTCCGACAGATGGCTATCCAGCCTCTGCTTAAAAACCTCCAAAGAAGGTGACTCCTCCACCCTCCGAAGCAGCATATTCCACTGCCAAACAGCTCTACCTCTCATGACGTTCTTTCTAATGTTTAAATTGATCCTCTTTTCCTGTAGTTTTAGACCATTGTCCCACGTCCTAATCTCTGAAGCCATGGAAAACATACCAGTTCCCTCTTCAATGTGCATCCTTTCAAATATTTAAACATAGTTATATCCCATCTCAGCCTTCTTTTTGTAAGGCTAAACATTCCCAGCTCTCTAAGCCGCTCCTTGTAAGACATTTCTTCCAGGCCCTCAATCATCTTGGTCACCCTCATCTGTACCCGTTCAAGGTTGTCAACATCCTTTTTAAATTGAGGAGCACAGAACTGGATGCAGTACTCCAGGTGGGGTCTGACCAGAGCAGAATAGAGTGGTACTATCACTTTCTGTGATCTAGACACTATGCTTCTGTTGATGCAACCAAGAATCGCATTGGCTTTCTTGGCTGCCACATCACACTGCTGATTCATGTTCAGTGGGACCACCAAGACTCCCAGATATCTTTCACAGGTACTATTTTCCAGCCAGGTATCTCCCATCCTATATTTGTGCAATTCATTCTTTTTACCTAGATGCACCACCCTACATTTCCCTTTGTTGAACCCCTTTCTGTTAGCTTGGACTCTAATCTGTCAAGGTTCTTTTGGATTTTCATCCTGTCCTCTAGGGAATTAGCAACCCCTCCCAATTTGGTATCCTCTGCAAATTTAATCAGCCTACTCTCTATTCCTTCCTCCAAGCCATTCATAAAGATATTGAATAGCACTGGACCCAGAACAGAACCCTGGAGGAGGAACCGAGCAGTGAACACATGCTAATGAGTGGCGGAGCTGGTTTGGGGGAATGGGGGAAGGGAACGCTTGGCACCTGTGGTACTGTGCCAATGACTTTTGATAATCTGACATTAAGCAATTCATGCCCATCTCTAAAATGCAACAGAAATGAATGACAAACATTTATCTCTTGAAATTAAAGAAGATAGATGATAGTATCCACAGCAGGTCTTGTCAAAGTGTAGGGGAAAGAGAACTGATATGTTTCAGGAAACAGTCAAGTCCATGCAGTGATAAAATCTAATCTGTAAGCTTTCAAGGGACCTGGCTGCATGATATACATTCTGGAGCAGCAGGTTTTAAACTTTTTTTTCCGATATAGCTAGTTTCACTGCAATTGTTTCTTTTATGGAAGATCAGAACACATCAAGTTTAGAGACAATGAATTCACATCTTTAAATTCTATGCTATGCCTTAATTTCCCCTTTTGTTCAGGCTCATCCCAAGGAAAAACACAACAGATATGAGCCTCTAACTAATATAAGCCCCCCTGTTTAAATTTCCAAAATCTGTTGAGCTACCTTAAACACTGTAGCATACAGTTAATATTAGTACATGATGAACAACCCTTCTCACAGCTGTTCTGAAATTTGCAGAATGAGAATATAAAATATGATTGATATGTAATTTATTAGCACCATTAATTAGGAGCAAATGGTTCAAATGAATATATCACTAAAGGCCTTTAAAGCACTTGTTTTAAAGTGATGCACAGAAAGGACTCATTTTCATACAGAATCATATGAAATGTATGTATGTTTCATCTATTCATTTTATTTCTCAGTGCCCATCAATGTGCCATTGCCCCTTATTTCCTTCCTTAAGAGGTATGAAGATACGACACCCTGAGGCTCTGGCCCCAAGCCAGCACCTCTCAGCTGAGAGGTGCTGGCTGGGGGCCAGTGCCTCATAAGCCCCTACTGGAGACTTTTAACCCTCCCAAAAATATGTTTATAAAGGAGCCCCAGGGGTGGCTGGGTAGGCATTGTAAAATAAAGAAAAAATAATTAAAAAATCAGCACCGACCCGGCCCCAGGTGCTTAAAGAAAAATAAAATAAAAAAGGAGCGCTGACCCAGCTTCAGGGGTGGCTGGGTTGGCGCTGTAAAATAAAGAAGAAGAAAAACAAAAAAATAAAAATACAGTGCCAACCCGGCCCCAGGGGCTACATGGTCGGCGCTTTAAAAACAAAACATTTTTTTAAAAAAGCACTGACCTGGTCCCATGGGTGGACAGGTTGGCACTGTAAAAGAAAGAAAGGGTATTTGTACATGACCCCTAAACTCCGCCGCAAATGGCTGCCAGCTCCAGAGCTTACAATTGTTTCCCCACCAGCTCCGGAGTTTGCAGGAAATTAAGTGCGACCACGCCCACCTAAGCGCGTCCCAGCGCACTTTTCTTGTACCTGCTCGAGGAGGGTGAAAATCCCCAGATCCGGATGTAACCTCGCTTCTGGTTTTTGTTTTGTTTTTTGTTTTGCCTCCCACCCCTTTAAGAGAAGGGCGGGAGGCGAAAAACAAACAAACAGAAGAGAAGAAATCAGGACGACGACGGGGCTCCGGGCGGCTTCGGAGGTGAGCCTGCATTTTTTCCTCTCTTTTTTTCTCCCTCCCCTCACACAGACAGGAGCAAGGAAGTGCGGAGGGGTGGGGATGCAGGAAAAGCAACGAACCCCCAAGATCTCTGGTCCGAGTTTAAGTGGCCAGCGGATCTTAGGGGTCATGTGAAAAGGCCCAAAGAAAGAAAAAGAATCAGCGCCAACCTGGCCCCAGGGGCCACATGATCCGTGCTTTAAAAAAAATAGCACCAACCCAGTCCCAGGAGCCGTGCAATTGGCACTTAGCTTAAATAAATAAAAAAAAATAAAAAAAAAAGGAGCACCAAACTGACCCCAAGGGGGGCTGGGTCAGCACTGTAAAATAAAGAAAAAATAACAATAAAAAATCAGCATTGACCCAGCCCCTGGGGCCACATGGTCGGCGCTTTAAAAACAAAACAAAACAAAAATTAATTTAAAAAGCAGTGCCGACTCGGTCCCAGGGATGGCCATGTTGGCGCTGTAAAATAAAGAAAAATAAAATAAAAAAGAATCAGCACTGACCCGGCCCCAGGGGCCATGTGGTCAGTGCTTTATAAAAATAGCACTGGACCAGTCCCAGGAGCCTTGTGGTCAGTGCTGTAAAACAAACAAACAGACAAACAAAATTATAAAAACACCACGCCAACCTGGCCCCAGGGACCGCGTGGTTGGCACTTAAAGAAAAAAAAACTGAGGTGCTGGCCCCAAGCCAACGCCTTTCAGCTGAGAGGCACTGGCTTGGGGCCATTGCCTCAAAAAGCCCTTGCCGCCGGGACCAGGATTGCGCAGCTGCCGCAGCTGCCACCCAATACATCAACCTGAACCGGTTCGGATCGGTTCGGGTTCATACAATTAAAAAAAAAAAAAAACGAACCCAAACCCGAACCGAACCAAGGGCGGACCCGAAACAGATGAACCCAAACCACAGGTTTTCTGTTTCGTGCCTCTATTTAACATGTATATGAAACCATTGGGGGAAATTATTCAGAGTTTTGGGGTGAAGTGTCACCAGTATGTCGATGACACTCAACTCTACCTCTCATCACCTCCGTATTCTAAGGAAGCTATTTCAACTTTAGATCAGTGCTTAGCTTTGGTAATGAACTGGATGAGGAAGAACAAACGGAAACTAAACCCAGACATGACAGAGGTGCTTCTGGTCAGTCAAAAAGAAGATCAAGGGATAGGGATGTAACATGTACTGAATGGGATTACCCCCAATTGAAAAAAGAGGTGTGTAGCTTGAGGGTGATCCTGGACTCATCCTTGATCATAGATGCCCAGGTCACAATAATTCCCAATTTAATTCCCAATAAAATTAGCAACAATTAATGCATGGTTAATTTGTATGAGTGATTTTCAGTGAGAATTGAGTGCCTCAACCTAGGTTAGATCTACCTGAATGTTACGGTTTACTGCTATTAGTTTACCTGAAATGCATTATTGAGAAACTAGACTGGACTATGTGGCATGACAGGCAGCTGTCTTGCTGCCAATGTGGAGAATCTTAGGAGAAATGAGAAGCCATGGTAGACTTGTTGGGTGGTTCTTGTTTGTCCATGTTGGAAGTCTGATGCAACTTAGGTAAGCACTTGCTATGTGTTCAAGGACACACTAAGTCTGCTTGCTCCTTCAAGATACTACTGATTAAATCTAGTGACCACATCTTGGCTGTACTTCCCCTGACAATCTTATGGATTGCTGGAGGCAAGGGCATGCTGCTTGTTATTCTTACGGTGTTTTGCTGCTGAGGAGTTTGATTCCAGCATCATGGGTTGTTTTTTAAGTGTTAGTACCTTATTTTGTTGAATTTCACACTCTTGACTGTTGCTGTGTGGGACTCCAGGGAATGAAATCTCACTATGATATAAGGTCAACGAGGCACCAGGGTATCGTAAGTTGCAACGAGCAAGTAGAAGACTGTTTGAAGCTGATTCTGATGTGGCTGAACATTCAAGGTTACAGAAATCTATCAAACTGGGTTAGAAAAAATGTGAGAGGAAAACAAGCTAGGTTGTTGGTTTTATTATATTCTGCTTCTAGGCACGTTGGGAATACAGTAAAAAAAGCTTTCTTTGAAACTGTGAAACAAAATATTATTGTTTTTGGACATCAGCCCAGCAGTTCAGCGCAACATTAATATGGAAAAGGAAATAATAACCTGGGTTTTTTTTTTTTTTTGAAAAAATAATTCCAGGGATAGTAATTTGGGGGTTGTAAAAAAATTACTAATTTGATCTTCATTGCCCTCGTGCTTTCTCTCATCAGACACATTACTGACGGTAAAAGACCAATTCTCCCAACATAAGAATTGTGATTGTTCTTAGCCCTTCCTAACATAGTTAAAATGGAAAGAAATGCTGGTGAATGATGACCATAGAACAAAGGATCAGTCAGGTTGTCTTAGGGTGCAGCCCTAACTAGCCAAAGTGACTCAAAGGCAAGCTATGATCACATTAAGACCACAAGAATTAGTGCTGAATCCAAAACCTCTCAACCTAGGGATGTTCCCTAATTTTTACTGCCCTGACCCTGACCCATGTTTGCGCAGGAAGAGTAGCCATGAATCTGGATTGAGTGGCAGGCGTCAGCTTCTCCTCCCATTTCCCACCCAATTTTTTTGGCTCAGCTTGCAGCTGATTTCAGCCACTGCAGCAGCTGAGATCAAGTGGCATGGTAGGCTTCTGCTTGTCCCAAACACCTTCAGTTGGCAGATCTTGGGGGTCTGGATTGAACTTTGGATCCAGTGACTGAGATAGTGATAGATTTGAATTTCAGTTCATTTCATTTTTTAAAAACCAGCATTTATAAATTGATTTAAATATAGGGTGGTAAGAATTTTGCATTTTAAAGAAATCTAGTGCAGGACAAAACAAGACTGATTGATTTGTCCTTTGTGGGCATAGGGCTTCAAGTGTTTCTGTCTTAAAACTCTGGGTTGAATCCAAGAATTCAATCATGTTAGGCTGAATTAGGGCTTGCCATTCTTGTTCTGAAAGTTTCCTATTCCCTAGCAGCTAGAGTGTTTTCCAGGGTATTCTAATGTAGTGAACAGAAGGAAATATACTGATTTTGCAAAATACACTCACAAATGGGGATGATACTTTACAACACTGAATTTAGTGGGAACTTAAGGAGAAGTTTGTACAAGGCTTATTTTAGGAAGGCAGAAGAACTTCACAGAATTCTGTTGCCTAATTTTAAAAGATAAAAAAGGGTTTAAAGGTTTCAGGTCTGTCAAAATATTTCAAAATCAACCATTACATTTTGTACTTGCTGCACACATATACTGAGTGTGTTTTATGATACAATTCAAATAAAACTAGGCCTCCAAGGTAGGCATTTGATGGCATTTTCACATACAAAGTTGTGAAGGGTGTCACCAGGTTTGCTGTTCAGCAGTTCAATACACAGTACTTTTTCACTTTGTTTTTTGAGATGGGATAAACCCCTTCCTCCAAATTTGTCACTCCCCCCCCCCAATAGGGTTACATTTTCTTCCAGCCAAAGGTATCGGCAAAAATAATAATCTAGTGCTATTATTCTGTAAACTAGGATTAAGAAAGAGAAGTGATTTACCCAGGGCATCAGGAGATTAGCCCCATTCTAAGTGGGATGACGAAATGCAAGATATGTAAATACAACCCTCACAATACGTTGCCATTCTGATGGGTTCAGAATATATCGAACATTTCAATGAATGCCAGGTTGTTGGATTGTTGGTTTTTTTCCCCTTTTAATAAGAAGTCAGGTGAATAAACCACATTCCTTAAATGTATTTCCTTCCACGAAGCATCTGATCTATTTTATTGATTAGACTTTAGTTTCTGTGTAATATCTGCAGATACAGTCCAATGTACTGTGAAGTCTATACTGTGACCTAAGCTCCCCAGAAATCCTCTGTGTTAATTCTGGATTGATCATGGCAGCATATGCTACTTGGGCAAATATTTAAAAAGAATTTTTAAAATTTTAACACCCAAGGTTTTTGTGCCAGGCACCAATGTGAATTCAAGCATAAGTGCTCAAATTGCAATGGGCAACACGTAGTGATACACTGCCCTAGAGGGAGGCCCAGTGGAGGTGGCAGGAGAGATAGTGGTGCCAACAGAAGGCCACCTGGCTCTCCACCTGTTCAAAAAGGGGCCCAGCCCAATCAAGGTTGATGTGTGGCTGAAGTGGCTTAGGATGTATCCAGATAGGGCAGGTGCTCATTTTTAGGTTCTCGGTCTGAGTTTGGTTTTCATATTCCTACTGTTGGGGTTAGGTTAGGAAGCACGGCAAGGAATCTCAGGTCTGTAGTTGGGCGTGAGGACATTATTTGTGAAAAGATTTGTAAGGAGGTTAAGGAAGATAGTGTGTTTAGGGCCTTTTCAGAGCCCTCCATTAGAGAATTGGAAAGTGTCACCTCTTGGGGTCGTGCCTAAGAAGTCACCGGGTGAATTTTGGCTTATTCACCACTTGTCTTATCCAGCAGGAAGTTCAGTGAATGATATGATTCCTAAGGAATTATGTAGTGTGCATTGTAAATGTGATATCATGTCTGCCTTTAGACTTTTGCCTGTTTTCCCCAGGGACTTTGACTTGTAGGAATTTTTTTTTGAGGGAGGTTTTTACATAGCGAGGGTGTTGCCTATGGGCAGTGTAGTGTCCTGTGCAACATTTGAGTGCTTTAGCACTTTTTTGGAATGGGCAGTTCAATCTAGGTCACATTCAAAGAATATAGTGCATTGCCCCCCCCCACTCGGAATGACGAGACGAGGCAGTAAGTGGGGGTAACTGGGCCACACTTTATTAACAAGAACAACATTAACCACAACAACATCAGGAGGGGTCTGGCATCGACAGAAGGTTGGAACCCCGGGGTCGCCCGAAACCCCTCCAACCAGGCAGCATCGGGCGAGAACGACCCCCGGGTGGTGCGGTCAGCCGACGGCACCCCCCCGGGCCAGTTGCAATTATTCCCCTCCCTGCGATGACTAGCGTAAATCTGGGTTATCCCCAGCACAGGGGGCGTGCGTCCCCTTGCACCCACCAGGACACTGTGACCTCCTGATCGGGAGTGCCCTGGTTATCGGGTACTTAGGGACAGATGTTAAATACTCACCACTGCCCTAGCCAGCTTCCGCCGCCTCAACCGCGGGCCTAGCCGTGCTATGGCCCCGGGCGCCCATCCATCGAAGCCAGCTCAGCTTCCAGACCCCTCCGAACATCCCTCAGGAACAGCTCTGTACCCATGTCCGTCAAATGAACCCCATCCGGTCTATACAGGTCTGCCCTGTTCATGCTGAAATTCCAGAGATAGGGGAAATTTGCTTAACATAATCGCCTATGGGGCGAATCTGTACAACATAAAAATGGGTTCACTCTGTTTTCAATGCATTTCTATGGGAAGTGTGTATAAAGGAAAATTTACTTAACATAATTTCATTTGGAACAAATTAATTCCTTTACACAAGGTACCACTGTAATTCATGTAAGATCTTTCTTTCTGGCTCATCTTGTGGTTTTGTTAAGCAGGTGTGGAATTGTTGTAAAGGTCCATCAATTCACTTCCAAATTATGGTGATACTATAAATCAGTGATCTTCAAAAGGTCTTGTTATTATCAGCCCTGCTTATTTCATGCAAGCTAAAGATTATGGTATCCTTTGATTAATAAAATGTAGACTTAAGCTTAAATGTATTCTACTACAGTATATGGTTTCACTTTCCGAAAATACTAATATCATGAGTTGTGTTTCTGCAGAATAATCTGCAATCAAATCCCTGCCGTAAATGCTGTGATGTACAGTATATAGCTACATGATACTTGATGATTCCAATTTAGTATATGGGCCTGATGAAATGATGAATATTGTGTGTTATAAAATGAATCTGTTATTACTGTTGATAGAATAGTTATTCAAAAATGTTAACAAAAATGAAATAACAGAGAAAAATAGAGGTATTGTTATTGTATGTATGTGTATGCATTTGGGGAATGGAAGAAAAGTATATATAATGGTCAGCAAGGTCATATTTATTTCTCTTCCTAAGTTCCTAGATGGCACATTTATCTGGACAGAGCTTTTTTCTCTCTCTCTGAAGGCTCCTGTTAAACTCAATTGATATTTATCAAGAATCAGTGCTGTTAAAAAATAAACTGCTTGTTATTATTCACTTTCTATCATATTAGTTTTACATTGCCAAATAATTTTAAGCATTAGGTTAGGATTGTTAACTTTCTGTTGAAAACTCAGAAAGATTCAGCCTTTCCCAAAAGTAATCCCAAAAGTAAATGGAACCATTTCAAATTTCAGTTCTCTGAAGATAAGCAGAGATATTAATTTTAGCTAGACTTAAGCAGAAATTCAAATTAACAAAACTTTGACCACTAAATCAAAGGATTATGGTGCCCAAAGGTCTCTTGCATGTTATACAGGCTGCTACACAGAGAGGGTTCCTTTATATCCCTGTAATCACAATTTTGCTTCTTCCCAAGTACTTAATATCAGATATATAATCCATCTCTTGCTTTATAAAAAAGGATTTAAAGATCTGCAGGTCATTGTCCTTGAGAGAATGAAAGCTTTACAGAGTAATGTTTCTACAATTCAGTGATTGTGCGGAACAGCTTAGTTTGAAATTGAACACTTATGAGTGTTCTCCTTCAGAGGTCTACAATCTAAACATTTATTCCTCCTTGAAACTTAATGATCAAGCCTCCGCTAATGGTATCAGGGGGATTTACTAATTATGCATGTGGGTCAAAGCTCATGTTTTTCATACAGTCAGGAGGTCACACTGAAAACATTGCTGCTTTACTTCACTTCTTTTCTATAATAATTCTGTGGAGTGTCCAAATTAAAGGGTGGCTCTTTATTGACATTTAAGAAGGGTTCAAGCTGGGATCATATATACATGAAAAATCTGCTCTTGAATAAAGAAGCAGTGGATGGTTATAGACCCCAGGATCTACTCACCGCTACTTTGCCCTCATAAGTAGCCTGTAACATTGAAGTATTTGACTTTGAAGCAAATGTCTTCATTCCTATGAAAATGTAACATTATGTTATGTGCTTTCTGTGCAGGACTGGCACAGTGGGAGGTAAGAATCAAAACTGCCTTCTGAATGTCTTTGGAGCAATATTGAGACATGCATAATGATGATGCCTGGCATAGCGTGCCTCACACACTGACTCTAGAGTAATTGCATTTTACACAGCCTGCTGCTCACACGGCACTTTATAAGTGAGCCATAAATGCTTGGCTTCTCTAACTTTATTAAAAGAATAAAATCTCCTGAAGGATACAACAGCATTGACCCCAAACACATGGCTGAACAATAAAACACGACACTAAACTGACTTGGATATGTTTCGTGCACTATTCTGTGCAATCTAGGGCACCTATAAAATTTTAAGTGAATTGTGAAAAAGGTTAGGCTGCTGTTTTCCAACTGTTCTCGGCCTTACAGGCTGAACTCAGGTCAGCCACAATATGTCTGCTGTAAAAGGCACACTGCTATAGGGTGTTTAGGCACAATCATAAGCTTGGGTTATGAGAAGTAAGTAACAATGATTACAATTAGGCTATGTATTTGTAATAGTTGCTGGCTGAAATCTTGTTGGTTTACAGGTAAGTGGAGATGCTGGATGATCTTATCTTCATTTGGGAACCTTGGGACCTGGGGAAAGCCTTTAATAACAGAAAATTGCCACTGGTGGTTTCTTCCACATCAATTTGACAGGTATTTTATGATATCAAATATCCCCCCCTCCATCCTGAACTAGAGGCCTCTGTTTTGCTAACTGCGTAGACATGTCAGGTGACCTTTATATAATAGTTTACATAATGGCCATTGTTAAGTACTGGCTCTCTAAAATCTTCCTAAGCTTGATTTGAATGTCTGTCTGTCTGTCTGTTTGTTTGTTTATTCATATAGCTTGTATGCCACCCACTAGCCAGAGGTCTCTGGGTGGCTCACAATCGAAATGAACAATTAAAACATCAAAATTACAATAAAATTAAAACAATAAAACATTTAAATGCAATAAATAAAATATATCAAAACACAACACTAAAATTGCCATCAGGACCCACAATGATCAGTTATAAAACTTCTGGAACAGGAAGGTTTTTACCTGGCGCCAAAATGTTATCAATGTCGGAGCCAGGCCTGTCTCACTTGGGAGGGCATTCCATAGCCTGGGGGCAGTTGCCGAAAAGGCCCTATACCTGCAAGCTATCCCTTTCACCACCTTGAGGGATGGCTGTTTCAGGAGGGCCCCCTGGCTAGATTTTAATTGCCAGAGGTTCATATGGAAGGGGAAGATCCTTCAGATATCTAGGTCTTAAGCCATTTAGGGTTTTATATGCCAAAACAAGCACTTTGAATTGGGCCCAGGCAACAACTGGTGACCAATGAAGGTTATACAGAATTGGCGTGATGCGTTCCTTGGTGCCCCTGCCACTCACCAGCCGTGCAGCATGATTCTGAACCAACCGTGGCCTGGGAGTAGAGGTTTACAGGAAACCCACCCACACAGATACTTACTGTTTGACTCCGACCATCCATTACAACACAAATTAGGAGTCATAAGGACCCTAACCCATAGAACAGAGAGCATTCCCACCTCCACAGAAGCCTAGACAAATGAAGACAGGCACTTGAAGTAGAGATGGGCATGAATTTTTAAAAAAATGGCATTTTGGTTTTTCGTTTGTCGTTGAGAGGTCTGTTTCGGTTCATTTCCGTTTGTCGTGAATTTTTGGAAAAATTTCATTTCCGTTTTTCATTTTTTCATTTGTCATTTCTACCCGCTTTTTGCGCAATTTTTAAAGCATTTCCATGCACGGGCATCCCCCAATGCCCCAGACCAGAGGGAAAACACAAACAAAAATGGATGCTGGCAGAGACACAGTATAGACTAGGTATGCAGGGAGGCTGCAAAGGCAGCGGCGGGCGTTGCCCAGGGTGCAAGGCAGCCGCAGAGTGACTGCACTGCGGGGCAAGGGAGGGTACTCACCAAGAGGTACGCAGCACGCATGCACACAGGGAGGCTGCAGGACTGAAGCTAGAGTCGCAGAGACAGCAATCCCACCCTAACTCCCACCGGAGACTGCAAGGAGGACGGGGGCTGCCAGAGCTTTTTATGCCCTCTGTGGCTGCCAGACCTGCCCAGTCTGCAACCTGGGCATGCTATTGGTTGAATGTGATCCCATCACATGGCTTGCCTCCATTTGTGGCTGGTGGCGACATCCATTTTAAAGGGAAAAGAAAAATACATTGCGATGTGAGAAGACAAAAACAAACATTTTAAGGACCCCACCCCCCTGGTAGGTAATAATTTCAAATAATTATCACATTATTGCTGCATTTTTACAGATGTCCAGGGTGTTTTAATACCCAAGAGATCAATCAATACTGTATTAGGCATCTGGGAGCCATTTTGGATTGATGTTCCCTAACTCCCCTTAAAGTGAAAAAATACAGCGATCTGAGAAAAGACATAAATGTACCTTTTAAGGACCCCAACCCCCTGGTAGGTATTATCAGACAATATAAATAATTATCACTGCGTTTTTACCAATGTCCAGGCCGTTTTTTAACATTTAAAACAGCCCATTTCATTGCGCATCGCCATTAACGGAAATGAAACGTAACGACCACAATTTTCGTGGTTCTGTTCATTTTGTTGCATTTTCATCACGATTTTCGTTTGTCATTTTGTTACGTAACAGAATGACTAACGAATAACGGAAATGAAAAAATGTTCGTTCCGTGCCCATCTCTAACCTGAAGACAGCACTTAAGGCCTGTGGATATCCAAAGTGGGCCTTCAACAAAGCAGTGTGCCAAACCAGAAGAACATGATATCAGCCTGAGACCCAGACCCGACGGAAGAACCTGGTCATTCCCTACATGGCTGGAATGTTTGAGAAGCTTAAAAGGATTTTTGGCAAACACCACATCCCTGTTTACTTCAAACCCACAAACACACTAAGGCTGAGACTCGTCCACACAAAGGACCCAATACCAAAACACAAAAGGAGTAATATATTATATGCGCTTGAATGCAGTGAGGAGTGTGCAGACCTCTACACTGGAGAATAGACATGGGCACGGAACGACTAAATTACCGTTTCCGTTACCGTTCTTCGTTTCTGTTACGTAACGGAACGAAGAACGACAATTTGGACGGGTCAGGCATGAACTGAACAGAACCAACAAAAATTTATTCGGTGCTGTTCGTTTCCGTTAGTGGCGGCATGCGATAAAATGGACTGGAGCTGTGGGGAAAAAACGCCACAGGAAACCGCAGCCTTTTTTTTTTGGCAGAGCCCCAAGCACCGATCAGCTGTAGTGTGGGGGGCTTGGGGCTTGGCAAAAAATAGTTTTAAAAGCCCCCGCTTTCCCGGCGCCGATTGGGCACATTGGGGAAGGGAAGCTCCCCGGCATATTTTTAAACCTCCTTTGCTTTTTAAAGAACAAGAAGATAATTTTCTCCGCCTCCCACTGCCACCTCCGGAACTCTGGGTCAAGCATGCCTAAATAAATCAAGCAATTTATTCCTAGCCAAGGTTTGGGTGCTCACTTTCTTACATTCTCCCCCCCCCCTTTGCTGTGTCATCGTAAAAAAGGAAAACGAGTGAGCTCAGTGAAGTACACCCCCTTGGACTCACCTTTCCTCCGGATCTCCCGGGCTTGCCTCCTCCACCCTCATGGTCATGCACTCTGTGCTGTGTGTGTGTGTATGTGCATGCCTCACATGTGTATGGAGAAGAGGGGGAAGCTGGGGGGGGATTCTGGGAACAATGCTGTGCTCCTTAAAGGGGCGGGTTGTCTTTCCACATCTGTTTGGCAATGAGGGTGAGGGACCATGAGGCAGATGAGGCAGCAACCCCAGGAGGAGATCCCAAATCAAAGTGGGGGTAAAAGAGGGTGTATTTCGCTGAGCTCGCTATGTTGCTATTTTGCTTTTTTGTGACGGTATGGTAAAGGGCAGTTGGGGGGAAGGGGGAGAATTTAAGAAAGTGAGCACCTGTTCCAGAGTTTGGGAGGTGGTGGCGGTGGCAGAAGACAGCAAGAATTATTCTTGTTCTTTTAAAAACAAAGGAGATTTAAAAATAAGCCAGGGCACTTCCACCCCAATGCACCCGGAAAGCACGAGCTTTTAAAACTTTTTTTTTTTTTTTGCTGAATCCCAAGCCTGCACTACAGCTGATTGGCGCTTGGGGCTGTTCCAAAAAAGAAAAAAATGCTGCAGTTTCTGTGCTTGCTTTGTCCCATAGGAATGCATTGTTTCAATGCATTCCTATGGGAAAATGACAATCAAACCAAAACAACAAACGGAACGAAGTTTTTCTAAAGAAATCCATTTCAACGGAACCGAACCGAAATGAAAAGGGCCCGAACCAAAACGGAAACGGAATGCCATTTTTGCATTCATGCCCATCTCTACTGGAGAAATTAAACTGCCATTAAACAGATGGCCCAACATAGGAGGGGTAACAGTTCAGGACCAGAATCAGCAGTACACCTTCACTTGAAGTAAAAAGGGCACTCACTCAAAGATGGGGATGTACACATGTTAGACAGAGAAGATAGGTTGTTTGAGAGAGGGATCAGAGAAGTCATTCATGTGAACATTGAAAACCCCTCTCTCAACAGATGTGGGGACTCAGGCACAGTCTATCTGCCACTTATCAGGCTGTGATTTCAACAATACCCAGCCAAATCAAAAATACTTCATGCCTTCACCACCAACGCCATATCCAACAACCCATCCTTTATGGGTTTCAGTGCCTTAGGCCATTGTTCATCTTAAGGTTACTGAAACTGTTGCCTACCTAATGAGCCTCTTCAGGTCATTGTTCATCTTTTGAGTCTATTTCAGGCCAGCGTGACATGAGGTCAAAGTGAACTAAAAAATTGAGGACTAGCAATTAGCTTTTTTTCAGACTGACGAAGCTGGATGAGCAGTGAAACATTTCAGTCTCTCAAGAAAAAGAAGTCCAGTTGTCAATACTCAACTTCCTGATTTTCTCAACTTTCCTTCCAGAGGTTTTTTTCACCATTGATGAAGAGGGATTTCAATCCTCAGTCATACCCCAAGGTTTAGTGAATGGTGATCAAAGATGGTGGAGGGAGTTTTTAACTTCATAAAATTGTTTCTTCAGGAATAACTTTATTGGTAGTGTCAATTTCAAAAGTAAGATGTTCCCGCACATCTTGTGACCCCTAAAAGCTTCCCCATGACAAAAGATATTCCATGGGAGCTTCTGGATCCTTGTGGTGTGGCAGGGGAAGAGAAATGTTGTGTGGAGTAACTTTGAGAATAGGATTTCTGCTCCTGGATATAGATGGGCACGAATGTCCAGGATGGCTTTTTGTGCTGGTTTGTTTTTCATCCGAACAGATTTTTGGCAGTTCCCAGCCCTGCCTCCTCCAGTCGGCATTCTCTCAGAGGCAGTACCCTGGCTTTCCTGCCCCATCTCCCCTGGGCACATGCCAGAGTTGTTCTTCTGGGTTCCTCTGAGATGTCAACATACAATAAATGGACCCTCTAATTTGAAATATCATATGCTTTAACATTGGAATGGCATGCAAATTATATTATATTGGAATTTGTGCAAGTGGTGGCTGTGTTCTCCATGCCATTTTATTTTAAATGTTTCTGCTTTGTATGTGGGATCATTTTGCCCCCCCCCCCCTTTTCAAGGAGCCTTCTCCATTTCCTTTGAGATGATTGCCACATAATCCTCCATGGTCAGTTGGTCTATTTCAATATTTTGCCTCATTACACAGACAGGTAAAAATCATACGGTTCCCCAGCATGTACTAACTTTTATTTGTTCTCATGTTTTTTCCAGTTGCTGCTCACTCATTTCCTCTTCCCTGTCTGCCCCGTTCATCTGAGGATGAAGCCTATGCAATGAATCATTCGACCTGCTTCTGTTATGACTTTCTGTACTAGAGGGTGAAACTGGTGAAGGCAAGATCTGACAAAAATACTAGTGCCAAAAATTATGGCTCCTCTTTCCTCTAACTTGAAAACGTGAAGTAGTAAAGTTGGGGGAGGTGGGACAGACAGGTTTTTGGTACTCTTCATTCTGCAGAAACAAGAAAAAACATTTATAACGTGCTTGTAGAATTGATAAGTGCTTCTCATATAATATCCAATTCTAATCCTGTTACCAATATTACCAATGGGTGGCAAGCAACAAAAGGTTGTGGGTTAATCAAGGTCCAAACGCATGTATTCGCTGTTGTTGATCTGCATAGATTTTCTGAAAAATAATTAAATGGAAGTCTTTGGAGTGTAGAATGGGAGAAGGGTGGTTTTTTCCCTATGCAGCAGCCTGGACATTGGTGTCAATGGGAACCCTCCTCTCCTAGATACTAGCAAAAGGTTGTGAAAGCTGTGGCCAAGCTGGCAATGTGGTAGAGGGCACATCTTAAAAGTGTAGTTGAATTATGTGAATGATGCCACATCTAGTTTGGCACCATAGTTCTGACTTACTACACAAAGCAACATAATTTTAGTTGTATGTGAACAGCCCATGGGTTTCCAGTCATTTCAACATATATTTATTATTACAATGATCCATTGAAAGTTTGGATTAATGTAACAATAAACTGTAGAAGGGGTGTGGTGGTTCATTGGGCTAGAGCACTGTCAGCTACAAAATTGGCAGCTTGGTGGTTAGAATCCCGGGTGTCACGCAGCGGAGCCAGCTCCCAACGTTAACCTCAGCTTCTGCCAACCTAGCAGTTCAAAAGCATGTAAATGCAAGTAGTCTGTGAAGATTCTCATCATCCTGGTGAGTTTATCTGGAAGGTGAGTCATGGCAACTGGACTTCTTTTCTTGAGACATTTAAACATTTCGCTGCTCATCCAAACAACTTTGTCAGTCTGAGGAAAGCTAGTTGTGAGTCCTCCATTTTATAATTAACTTTGACCTCATGTCACCCTGGTCTGAAATAGGCACATAAGATGAGCAGTGGCCTGAATAGGCTAAGATTATCTACTTGCATTGTAGATAAATAGGCACTGCCGTAAAAAGTGGGAAGGCAAAAAGTGTTCCATGCGCAGAATTGCTTTCAGCCATGCCAGCCACATGGCCGCAGACTTGTACAATACTGGCTTTTTGGCTTGAAAACAGAGATGAGCACTGCCCCTCGAATCAGACACAACTAGCACACATGTGCGAGTGAACCTTTACCTTTTAAACATGCCATAGTGACACAACTGGGAATCCATGAGCTGCTTATGCATAGTGTTCATCTTGAAAGACTTGAGATTTTAAGGATTTTAGTTACTGGCCAAAATCCTCTTGCTTAGCATAGTAAATAGCTTTAGAGTAGTCCCATGGCAAACATGTGTATGGGACTGCGTGGTCAATCAAAAGTAAACAACTCACCCAGTGCTTCTAATTTTAAAAAACTCAATGCAAATTGCAAAATGTGTAGAAAATAATTCTCAGAGATACAAAAGCTTTTGTGAAGACTGACAGAATATACTTTGCTGTCTCACAGAGCAGGAAAATCTTTTTCCATAGCTTTTTCTCTTGCAAGAGACAAAGATTAAAATATCTAATGGTTCATGAACATTATGACAATTCGGAGAAAATATGAGGGGAGAGGACTCAAGATGTGAGGAAAGCTTTATGTGTTTGGCCTAAAAATCCTATGCAACCTGATCATTGGCATGAAAAAAAACCTGTTATTTAATAGCATCAGTCCCAAATCTATTTAACTCGATGACTATCTTCTTCTGTACTGTGCTCCTCATGGATTTTTATCAGATGAGAAATGTTGTGTAGTGTATGCAATATATGGCAAATATTCAGTTATATTTCCAAAGACATATATTTTAGAAGTCATCCTGTTTTAAAGAAGGTTTTTCCCCAATTTGGAAATGAAATGGGGTAGTATTTTTATTGCTGCTAGGTGGCTTCCCTTCTGTGCTGACTGCTGATTTCCCAAATCTATTTCCTGTAACATAAGCCTCTTGCAGAAACTATCAATCTCTCTTGGACATGTTAGGAGGGTGGGGCAGTCTTTCAATTTTTTAAAACTCTGTGTCAGGAAAAGGAGACAGATGTTGGAAAGAGAGCTTTGCACTGAATCAAAAGGTTGCCTCTACTGTAGCAGGAGCAACCGCTAAGCAACAATTCCCATGCCATGTTGTGCTCTCTGTGCATGCAGCCACATAAAACATGGAAAAAAAATCTGCCACATCTGAATCTGTGTAGATTGAGAAGCATTTTCCCAGACTTAATAGCTTCCTTTGAGAAGACTACATTAGATGCACTGAAATTACATATGGAAATTGTTTTCTATTTAATCTTCGGGGAAATGCCATTTTTGAAAGAACTCGGTGCATCTTGCCTTCTTCAAAAATGCTCAGCATGGCATGCAGAGTTGTCCCTCCCTGCTCCATTTTGACCTCAGAGGAAACCTGTGAAACAACTTAGAACAATTAGCTGTCCCAAAGACACCTAAGTGAGGTTTGTCAAGCTGGAGATGTGGAATCCACTGCTTCATCTGCAGCATCATACTATGGCAGGGTATTGATGGGCAACATTTTCCCATCCAGATTGTGGTGCACTGCATCTCCTTCACCATTGGTTGTAGATGGTGGATGGTGCTTGGAGTCCAGCCACAACTGGAGGGCCATACGTTCTTCACCTCTGGTCTTGACCTATGAATCTGGCCATAGTCCTAATACAACATGTGTCACATCGTGTACAACAGAAAAAGCACCTTGTTTCACCTTTTGAATGCATTATCAAAATAGTTTACAATAGGATATTGAAAACATTTGCTGGCCTGTTATCCCAGGTGCCATACATCATGTGCTGCTGTGCCTCCTGCCCCATCAGCCACAATCAATACCATCTTCTACCTGCTTCAGGTTCTCTTTTTGGCCTTACTTCAACTTAGGCTACAAATACTGTGGAATTTGCTGTGGATGTAAAACAGATGAATTTGCTTTTTGTTTTTACTGATCACAGGGCACAATGGCCAATTCAAATCCATGTAGCCCTTTTTGCTCCTGACATGGAGCGGTTTTCCCTCTGTTGCTTCTACTTTTTTCAGACTAGAGTAATTTGAATAGACTTCCCCTTGAGTGATCGGTGGTTTTGTTCTTCAGAAGTACAGGGGTGGGCAGGACTGTGGGTTGTACTATGATGACATTCTAAGCTGGACGTGAGATCTAGGACAATGGGAACACCTGCATCTACAATCTTTCTCACTAGTCATCCCAAAGTATTAAAAAACAAACAAACCCTAACTACTGATTTAATTGAAGATCACCTTATCCCTACAGGGATACAGTAGTTTACTATTAGATCAGCTCTCTGCAGACAAAAAAAAGTGAAATAGAAATCCATATGAAATAAAAGCAACTCTGACAAATTATATCAGAGTACTATGTTTCTGCAGAAGGTGTGTATATTTTTGTGTTATTGAGTACTTCTGAATACTGTATTGTCCTTTCCCTCTAATGCTGTGCAACCCTTTAAACAATCATCCTCTTTGGACTGTCAGTTCCACATGATTATAGTCATCTACAGAGTCCTTTGCTTCTAAAATAAAAGATGTTGTGCTGACTTATGCTTTGTACATCTTTATCTTAAAAGAAGTCTCATAATTCCCTTGAAATACCAATTGAATTACAATTTTTGCTACCACTTCTGGAAAGCCAATAAGGTGTAGTGGGTGGGCATAGGTTTGGACTGGGCTTCAAAAGGTCTGGGTTTAAACAACTGCTTAGTCATGAGCATACACTGGGAGGCTGGCGATGAAACTGAGACACTGAGCTAGCATGCTTCACTCCCCGCGGAGTCCTACAGAGAAACGTATACCCCACCAGGCAAAGATAAGGCTGTTGTTTGTCACCACTCCCAATTAATGATTAATCCCAGAATGAAATCAGACAATCAGAGTTGTAATATGCAAAAGTCTTGCAGCCAGGTAAAAGCTGTAGGTACATGTGCTTCAAACTACATGAAAACTGAACCTCAGCTGTCAGCACATACTTAAGTCGAAAATATAATAGCATCTCTTTAAGAGTAAAAAGGAACAATTTAAGAGTAAAAACTAACAATATTATGTTTCAGGTTGCATTTAAAACTGCAATAATGGCAGAGAATTCATCTCTAAGTAGTAAAATATTTAAAAGGTTAAAAAGGCATTATTGTATGCCTTACTTAAAAAGCATTAGAAAATATCAACGTTGTTAACAGTAAAAATATATAAAGTTAAAAAAGCATTACTTAGCCTCAAAGCATGTTAAGAACGTGCGCACACACAAATATTTTCTTGCACAGCCTAATGTAAAATCAATTTATAGCTGTTGTGAGTTTTTCGGGCTGTTTGGCTATGTTCTGGACATGGCCAAATAGCCCAAAAAACTTACAATAGTTATCAGATCAGGGCCGTGAAAGCCTTCGAGAATACATTAAAAAAAAACAAAAAACAACCATTTGGTTATTGTTGCCTGCATCTGGAAACATAACCTAGTTCTATGCTGCTATATATTCTTCGATAGCTGGTACTCAAAGCACCATGGAGTTGTGATGAATATTCATTCATTCACTTTGTGTGTACTATCACCATATTTATAACTGCTCTCAATTGTTTTTGTTTCCTCTTCTCTTGTCGAACTTTGTTTTTTCAACTTGAATGCAAGTATACATGTTCTTGTCTAAGGCGAATCTCCATAGTCTCAGTTCCTGTTCTGTTTCCTAATATTAACAAGATTGTTTATGTAATATCATTCAGACTGTCTTTTAAGTTTAGGGAAATTGTACATTCTTTATTGATACTTAAGTATAATGTATTGTCAAATAGCCAAAGGTTCAAATATTTATACTTTTCCAAAAGATGGTGCTATTTCAATCAAAGATAATCCACACTTAGCTGTCATAAAATTGCTCAGATATTCTATAACCTGTAGATATTCTATAATATTCAGTCAATTGTTTTCTCAAAGTGTTATGAGATGACTCATAGTAAAAGTTCCAAGCTGTAGTTTCAAACTGCACTTGACTTTGAAGGCTTTTTACCTGTCCCTCCATTATCCTTTTAAATTCTTATAAAACAGCATTCCAAATACTACTCTTTGAACATCTTATGTACTTTGGAACCCCTATTATTTGGAACCGACTTGACAGCACGTAGAAACTGCTAGAGATAATACTATATAATACATGTGCAGTCCAAACTTATGAATATTTATTTAGAAGTCTTAGGTCATGAGTAAAAATGCACAGCTTTAACAATGAATCATAAATATGTCTTGAGAGTAAGACATTTTATGATGTGACCTTCCTCTGGATACCAGATGTGCTATGTATATACATTCCTTGTGAGCCTATGACTAAGCTGGACAGCTCCTCCCTAGTCCCTTGGAAACATTGATACACATGCCAAAATTAGAGTTTAAAAGTTTACAATTGTATTAATTACACCAGCAATTAAAACTGGCCAGTACTGGGCTGGATCCATCTCAACGGGTGAGAGGGTGTGCATGCCACCTGATGTGACTGTGCCATCTCTAACAGGACCCCTTCTGTGAGATCAATTGGAATGGCTGATCTATTCAGGCCATTGTCCAACTTACGAGCCTATTCAGACCAGGGTGATGTGAAATCAAGGTGAACTATAAAGTGATGGACTCACCACTAACCTTCCTCAGACTGACAAAGCTGCTTGTATGAGCAGTGAAATGTTTCATTCTCTCAAGAAAAAAAAAGTCCAGTTGCCAAGACTCAACTTCAAGATAAACTCACCTGGAGGACTGAGAATCTTTACAGACATAAAGACTCAGGAAGTTGCAATGGAACCAGCTGTTGCCTCTTAACTGTATTTACCCTTCACAGTCCATAGGTTGGAAACGTATGTCTATAGCAAATAATTTATTTTATTATTATTTTTAGAGTATTTTTACCCCACCTTTCTTCTTGGAAAAGGACCCAAGGTGGCTTACAGTAATGAGGGACAATGTACAGTCCAATACATTTAAAACATATTCAAGTAATTGAGAGCAGGGAATTGAGGGGCATCTTACAGCATTAAAAACAGCATTACATTAAAGCTACAAGAGAATGAAGCAGTTAAAAAGAGAATTAAAAATTCCCTGAAAAGTGAGGGAGGGAAACTAATAATTGAAAACATAGTGTCAATGCAATTACAAAATATATAAACACAATCTCTATGTAATCATGTATGGTAGATTCATATAATGGTCACATAATAGGTAGTCAGTCAATCATTTTGGACCCGTTGAAGTTTCCTGAGACTTTTCATTGGTAGACTCACATAGAGCACATTACAGTAGTGTAACCGGGATGTCACTAGGGCATATGTCACAGTGGCCAGAGCAGGTTTCTCAAGAAATGGACATAACTGGTGTACTAGTTTTAATTTTACAAATGCACTCCTGGGCATAGCTGTGACCTGGGCATCTAGGTTCAAAGATGAGTCCAAGAGCACCCCCAAGCTGTGAACTTCCTTTTTTAATTAGAGGGAGACCCCATCCAGAACAGGTTGCATCCCTATCCCTTGTTCTCCCTTTTGACTTAGAAGCACCTCTGTCTTGTCTGGATTTACTTTCATTTTTCTTCCTCCTCATCCAGTTCATTACTGCAGCTAAACACTCATGTAAAGTTGAGATAGCAGCACCCTCAGAATCTGGAGGTGATGAGAAGTAGAGCTGAGTGTCACCAGCATACTATTCTATTACTATTCTATTGTTAAAGAATCTGTTCTATTACAATTTGGTGTTCCCTTCCATTATTTAGAGTCCTGCATATTCTACATTAGGGATGGATAACTGGGGCCATGCAGCTCCTATCAGTATTAGTTAATGGTGGCTGATGAGAACTTAGTCCAAAATAATCTGTAGCTGCCCATCCTTGATCGGAATCATGAGATCCAAATCATTAGAGAAGGCAAACATATCCTGTCATCAGATATACAGTAGTTGAGTGCAAAAAAGTTCATATTTTGGGCTACAGCTCCTGGAAACTTTCAGCCATCACTGCTAGGCAAATATATATATATTTTGCAGAGTCAGCTCAGGATGAGACAAAAATGAAGTGTTCTTGACTTCCCCTCAGATCCCATCAAATACATTGGTACACATTCAGATCTGGGATTCATTGACTTGAATGAAGGCAAGCTGAATTTTAAAAGGTTTAAAAACATATAACATTACATTGCAAAATAAAAATATATGCAAAATAAGAATATTTTCAATATACACATTGAAGAGGTGGGAACATAGTAAACACGATCACTTTACACAGGTTACACAACTGACCAGAAAGTGGGCTGCAGAAGCTAAAATTGTGCACCGGCAGTGCACAATTTTAGTGCACAAAAATACAGTGCACAAAAAATACAGTGTTCAAGAAATTGGTGTATATCCAAGATTTGGAGAAAATAAAATATCTTGAGAAATTAATGTCACTGCTCATAGTATCACTCCACAATTCATAAAACCAGCCTCAGCAGTCCTGTGATCCATGGAGAGAATAATGAGACATAAAGGTTCCCGTCAGTCAATCTTTCATCAGTATTTCAAGCGGGATGCTAAAAGAAAGAAACTTCTGGGGAAAAGATCCATATTATATTAACTTCCCCATTGTTACACTTTAAATTAACTCCTGCCCTTGACACTTAATGAAATGTCTCCTTGCTTCTACTGTATTACCATAATATGAAAATTAATTTGGTGAACTCAGCCTGAGAAAGTCTTTATCTGTTGACTTCCAAAGATGATAGACTTTATGGTCTTCCAGGATAGAGGTGGCCCTTTTCAGGACTACCAAATATTATGGAACAAGCTTACGGCAAGTGTTTATATGCAAAATACCTCTCCTGAGATCTTACTCAACACTTTTGTGACAGGTAGGTTCCCCTTACTTTGAAAAGAAATCACTGCAGTGCACTGTAGATCAATCAATAAGGGACATATGGCCCTCTGAGGAGTGAGTGCAGATTTGAAGGGGAGCACAGATTCACCTGTTCATGTGGCATTGTTGTTTGCATCCAGCCAAAGCCTTTTCATGCTTGACTGAGCCCCCTTAAACCCTATAAGATGGCCCCACAAAAAAAAGCTTGATAATGGCTGCTGTGTATGACTCTCAAAATAAATCCTCAATTTTGAAAAATAACCTAGATGCCACCACTTGCAAAGTTATTTGTCTGACTTCCTGGGATGCAGTACTATTAGCCATAAACTATAACAAACCACCATTCATGCCCATCTCTAGTTACGTGCCATCAAATAAAATTAACTTATAGAAATCCTGATAGGTATTTAATGAGTGGTTTTACAATTTTTGTGCCGTGGTGTCTCAGTGGGCTAGACTCTTGAAAACTGTTGGCTGCAAAGTCAGCATCTCAACAGTTCGAATCCCAGGTGCCAAGTAGAGGAGTGAGCTCCTGCTGTTAACCCCAGCTCCTGCCAACCTAGCAGTTCAAGAGCATGCAAATGCAAGTAGATAAATAAGTACTGCCATAAAAAGCGGGAAGGTAAAACAGTGTTCAGAGCGCAGAAATGCATTCAGCCATGCATGGCCATGGGCTTGCACAACACTGGCTTTTTGGCTTGGAAATGGAGATGAGCACTGCCCCTAGAAATAGACATGACTAGCACACATGGGCAGTGGAAACCTTTACCTTTTTATCTTTACCACTTCCACACACATTCCCCCATGAGCTTCCATAGTGTAATTAGGGGCTGTAGAAATACCAACTGATCTAATCTGTAACCAGTTTTTGTGTATGTGTGAAAATCAGGACTACCTTGCCCCCAGTTTGGCTCAAATCACTGTCTTCAGAGTTTTGTGCAGGAACATGTATGTTTCCCCAGGGGCTCAGTGCCTAGAGTACCCAGGAAAAACATGGGCTTTCATTTGGGCTTCAGATATCAGTCTGTCTATTTTGATCATTTCTTCTTTGATTATAGGAACAGATACCAGGTGTCCATTCCTCAATTTCACTATTCCTAATCTCATACGAACATAAGAACATAACCTAAGAATGTCACAGCAGAATTTAATGGTTTATGGGGATAGTTTTTTGAACTACTATGCAACTAACCTGGATATTCATATATATGTAGCTGTCTTGGAAATTCTGTGTTTAGACACTTTTCTCCCAAGCTGGTACACATCCTTAAGTGCAAAAATACTTCCATTAAATTCTGCTTTTATATGCCGCCCCACAGCACTTCAAGCATTCTCTGGGCAGTTTACAGTTTAATTATGCAGGCTACACATTGCCCCGTCCCACCTTCCAGCAAGCTGGGTACTCATTAAACCAACCTTGGAAGGTTAGAAGGCTAAGTCAACCATGAGCCTGCTACCTAGGATCGAACCCCAGGTCGTGAGCACAGTTTTACCCGCAGTACAGATATTTAACCACTGCACCATAAGGCTCTTAAAGTTTAGTAAGATCAGCTGAGTGAGATACAAAATAAAACATAGATTATCCCTGAATGCTAAAAAAAAAACCATGTATGCTGTGAAAAAGTTTATTCACTTTGCTCAACAGCTCTGCAGAATGGCTGATGCATCATCTGCATGAGAGTATAACCATTAAAAATTAATCTTTGAACTGCAAAGCTGGAAGAGACCCTGTGGATCATCAAGTCCAGCCATCTCAAGGAGGCAGAGTGGGGAATTGAACTCTTAACATCTGGCTCCGCAGTCAGAGAGAGACCTTAGCGACTGAGCTATCCAGCAGTTCTCCACAGTAGTGCACAATAATCTGATATGAACCTTCCCTAATGGCTTTGTGGGTGGAGTCCAGGAAAGCTCCTGGAATCATTAGTGGGTTCAAATTTCACTTTCTTTCATTAACTGTGCCAATGCAGTGCTTTAGTTTGGGTTTCCCCTTTCCTCAATTCAAGGAGATCTTTGAAATCCTATGAATTCTGAATGGAAAAATAAATATCTGATTTTGGGAAGGTGGTGCTTCACCTTGGGGTTGAATAGTGTTTCTTTGCTTCATCCAAAAGCAAAAAGTCACTAATTGAACCAAAACATGAACAAGTACCCCAATTCAATCTATTTTCTACATTTGTGTGATGACAATGCACCTGTGCAGTATTGTTAATGCAGTCTTAGATGTTTACTTTTTCTGTCATCTATAAGTGGTTTATGCAATTTGCATGTCAAAAAGAAATCAATATAAACTGTACTTACAGTAAACTAGCAAATTGATCCTTGATGAGCCGAAACAGTATCGTCTGATGAAATATCAAGTGCAAGGCATATCCGCGATAGGAATGCAGCAAATAATTGAACTATTTGTGTTTGTTGACACCATCTTTTGCTATGTAAAGAGAATGGCTAAATAATTATATGCATTAAAAACAAGATGGATAATAATGCAGTACGTTTTCTCCTTATCTACATAACTCCTGCAAACATTTCAGCAAATCAGATTGCTTTGCCCAATCAAGAATCCCATTTATTATTTAAGGAGTCATTTCATTCCCATCACAAACAACTTTAACAAGAATTAGATTGGATTATTTGTCGTGTTCTTATTGACATAATGAAACCAAATTGACATGTTGTGCTCTGTGTGTGCTTGTGTACACACCAGATATTGAATCTGAGGGAATTTAGGCAAATATATTTTTGTGAGTGAAGAGTGGTTTATCATCAAGGGCTTTTCATTAGAAATCATAAACATGACCCTTATGGCTTATTGATGAATATACGTTAAATGCTTGTTTTTGACACATGACTGCCAAGCATAACTGTGAAAAACATGTCAGAGATACCAAAGATATGCCATCAACAAATGCCTCTCAATTGCAGGCTCCAAGGACTCTCTTTTCTGCACAATAAACCTCCCAACCTCTTCCACTGGTTACAAAGATATAAACCCCTTTAAAGTGAACCTAGATTCATATCAGAGAGTTGGTGCTATGTGGCTGTTGTTATCCAATTCAGTTATGTGTTCAATTGCTGAGCAGGTGATGTTACCAAATGCTATGAGCAAAGGAGACTTCTTAAAGCTAAATGGAGGGAAAATGAGAAATGTAGAGTATCTTTTTTAAATTTTATTATTTTTAATTTTTAAATCAGGGAAGGAGGACTAAACAGGTGGAAGGGGGAAGTTGAAAAAACAAACAAAATAAAATAAAATAAAATGGGATTGAAAGGAAAAAGGCAAGAAAAGGGGAGGAGGGGACAATCACATTCTGTTACATCTCTACATACTGCTTTTATACTATATACTATATTATCCTTATTCAATTGCTTATTGGTCTTTTAACTTTTCTGACAATTTTGTCCATTTCCAGACATTTTTCTATCATTTTGTCTTGTTTCGGTATCTCTGTGTTCTTCCAGTACATAGCATACAAAATTCTAGCTGCAGGAATCATCATTACATGCCTTATTTCTATATCTACTATCCCCAATATATTATTCACTAGAAAGAAATAGTTTACATGGTGACTCCAGGAGGCTTGTCATGGGTGGGGATGCTTTGCAGCCCTGATCCACACAAATGGCATGAAAATAGTGCTCGTGTGATCCCTTGCAAGCCCAGGCTCAACAGACGTTTAAAAGGATCACTGCAGAACACCCGTTCTCTTTGCTATTTTCTTAAATTATGGATAGGTGCAGCAAGCTAGATGAAGGGAACATCAAGGAGACAAGTTATCTTTGCTTCCTATGCTGCTGTGTCTCTTTAAACAACCAGAGCATTTCTGATTGTCTAACCAGTTCAATTTGTAGTCCATCAGTGCTGTATACACTAACATGCCACGATAAGGCTTTTTCTTTTGTAGTGTAATTTTGGACAAGGACAAGAATCTCATATTAATAATTGAGAAACAAATACAGGAACAAGAATGACAAGGCCACCTGTTAAATGCTAAAATAATTGAGGGGATCTCTGCTCTACCCAATGTATAATATGGCAAAAACACTTTCAATTTTTATTATTATTTCTGTCATTGTGTCATTCATCATCATCATCATCATCATCATCATCATCATCATCATCATCATCATCATCATCATCATCATCATCATCATCGAGTTGGAAGAGACTTCAAGGGCCATCTAGTCCAACACACTGCCATGCAGCAACCCCCATCACAGTACATCTGATCGATGGGCATCCAGTCTCTGCTTAAAAAAACTCCAAAGAAGGAGACTCCACCACCCTCCGTGGCAGCTTATTCAACTGCCAGACAGCTCTGTCATGAAGTTCTTTCTAATGTTCAAATGGAATCTCATTTCCTTTAGTTTGAAACCATTGCTCCGAGTCCTATTATCTATTGGCATTGAAAAATAAATCTGCCCCTCTTCAAAATGACATCCTTTCAAATATTTATTATTATTATTATTATTATTATTATTATTATTATTATTATTATTATTATTATTATTATTATTATTATTATTATTATTATTATTATTATTACCACCACATGTTTAAAGGATAGAAAACCTTTTACCTGTCAGAATCCAGGTTAAATTCTGAGTAGCAGACAACTTTTATTTTTCTAACCCACAAGATGTAAGGCAAGAGGAAATAGCTGCTTCTTTGCCTTGCTTGTACGGCATGCTTCATAAGTGAGTACATAGTAGCAGCAATGAGGTGGCAAGGTCCGACCCTCCTTGTGGTGCCACTGGAATCTCCATGTCCCAAACAAGGTGAGCTGAACTTGGACCAAATTGGTGACAGGGCCATGTGACAGGTCGACTGATTTAATCAAAGTTGTATCAAATGATGGATCTGTTCACTGCTAAAGTGTGCTTCAGAAATGATGTGCCTAGGCACTGTCTGGCCTGGGTGAAAAATGGGCAAGGGTTTTTGATGCAAGGACAGCATGGAGATGCAAGTAAGCAAGTCCAAGTCCATATTGCAACCATAATATTGGCATGCTGACTGGAAGAGCAACCGAGCTTGCAGCTGTATGCAAACAGTGGTGGGTTGACATCTGCACCCTTGTCTTCAGGAGACAAGATGGAACAGAAGGAAATTGCATTACATCGGCCATGGGTACAAGACCATCTATTTTTGCAGACCCAAGACACAAAATGGTATCAGTATTGCTGTAGCACAATGCTTTCATGATGCTGTGGCAAAAGTTGAGCAATTTGATGACTGACTGATGAAGATTGACATTATAATGACGAAGTGGCACATTCATTGCTCCAGTGCATATGCATCACAGACAGGCTGCCTCAAGAGTGACAAAGAGTCCTTCTGGAAGCTCCTCAAGGAGAAATCTATTGCCATCCCTTATCGCTGTGGGCACATTGGAGCAAGGGCAAATGGCTTCAGCTGTCATGGTAGGCATGGTTTTGACACCTGTAACATAGATGGTAAATGAATCCGTGACTTCGCTGATGCTCAAAACATTGTCCTTGCCAACACATTGTTTTGCAGATGCCCATCGCACTTCGTGACCTACTTTATTCCAGCTCAGTTTTGTACTTGTCCAGAGATGAAACCTTAAAACTGTGCTCAATGACAAAGTCATCAAGTATGAGACAATTGCTCCCCAAAACCAGCTGGTTATCTGTGACCTCCCCGCTGACCCATCCAGGGAAAGCAGAGCAGAATGTAATGATCCAGCAAGAATCAAGTGGTGGAAACTACAACAAAAAGAGGCAAGAATCATCTTGCAAATACAACAGCTTTCCATTTCAACAGTAGACAGTACATGGGCTGAAGCAAAATAGGAGATTTAAACAGTTGCTCGGGCTTAACTTGGTGTGGCAAAACCTGGTCATAAATAGATTGACAAGTGAAGATGGCTTTGAACAGTTGAAGTCAAAATTCTATCATTTTTAACTAGCTGAAAAGATAGTTGGCAACTGGCAGAAGTACCACAATGCTCAACGCAGTGCAAAGAAAGCAGTAGATACAACAAAATCTGTGCACTTTGAAGAATTGTACAGAAACACACACACACACACACACACCATTTTAAAATTGGTTTTGCATCACTATAATGCATATGGATATTTCTAATCAACATGTCCCAGATAATGTATAGATCTGTGTAATAGTCACGAAGCAATCAGAGTCTCAGTTATGCTGTGCCTTTCAGACTTCTGTACAATACATTCATGCTGCATAAGGTCTCTGTGTCAAAGAGAAGGATGATCATAGAGCCTCCTTTTCACTCATTATTGAAATTAACATACATTGATTGCATGTGCCCAGCACAGCAGTCTGGCAGGGGAAACAAAACTGAAAATTAATGATGTCTCCCTTAAAGCATGAATCTCAGTTAAGGCAATTGAAATATGCAAGAAAGCAAAACTTAGTGTATTCATTTCATGATATTTTTAAAAGGAGCATAGATCAGAATTCCAAGCATATAACATCAGTGATAAAGGACTGTGAGAGTAGTGGTCCAAAACATTCAGAGGGCCAAATGTTCCCCACCTCTGGTATCGGTGAAACACTGACAGGAGCATCACTAGCAGAATGTCTTTTTAAAAATGCATTTCCAGTTCAAATTCAAATGCAAAGGTCTACTATGGGTAGTTGATATGTGAGGATGCAGTATACTAAAACAAGTTATAAAAAACATTGGAACAGAACAGTTACATTACTATATAATGTTGCTTCAAAGGAAACAACAATGACAAAAGGCTGAAATCCTAAACACATTTACTTAGAGTAAGTCCTGTCAAGCATAGGATAAATTATTGGAGGAATATCTGCAATTGGCCAGCTATGGTTTCACCAGTTTGTCTTATGAATCATTTGCCAAGTCTTAGGCATCTAACTTAGGCATCCTGATTGTGTATCACTTATACACCAAGAAAAAGCATGAGAGCAAACATGTTAGTTCTACCTTCAGGCATAAACATTTTCAACTCCATTCTTTGATTGATCATCAATACCTACAGCCTTTTGTAGATTTTTCCCACGCACTGTACAATCCAATGTTTATTCGTAATCAGATATAGACACAAATTTAAAAAGAAATCACAAAATTGATTTGAAATTGCTAATTTGTTGAGTCATAGTCAGCAAACACAATGACCGCTGTTGAATATGATTTTTTTCATATTTTTTGAATTTTTCAAATGTTGTGATTTTTCATTCATGAATTCAACAACCAATTTTGTCCCCCTTTAGGGCCCCTTGACATCTATAACATCTGTAACTTTATTGGAGGGGCTCTTTGGAGATACGTAAGTTGGATGCCCCAAACCCAAATTTTACTAAATGTGCAGGGATTGTAGAAGTGAATTGGGAAAGCCTCCCTGCAAAGAAGGCCATAAGAACATAAGAACAGAAGAAGAGCCATGCTGGATTAGGCCAAAGGTCCATCTAGTCCAGCTTCCTGTATCTCACAGTGGCCCCACCAAATGCCTCTGAGAGCACAAGAGACTAGATATCTGTCTTCTGATACCACTCCACTGCATCTGGCCCTTGAAGTGCTCTGGTTTTTAGCCTGGAGATTACATATCTCTATCATGGTTTGTAACCTGTGATGGACTTTACCTCCAGGAATTGGTCCAATCCCCTTTTGAAGGCATCCAGGCTAGATGCCATCAACACATCCCGTGGCAGGGAGTTCCACAGACTAACAACACACCGTGTTATTTTTTTTTCTTTTGTCTATTCTCATTCTCCCAACCCTCAGTTTGAGTGGATTTCCCCTAGTTCTGGTATTTTGTGAGAGGGAGAAGAGTGTCCCTCTATCCACTTTACTTATGCTGCATAATTTTGTACATCTCAGTCATATCCTCCCTAGGCACCTTTTTTCCAGACTAAAGAGCTCCAAATGTTTTAGCCTTTCTTCCATAACGGAGGTCCTCCAGCCTAGTAATCATTTTAGTGGCTCTCTTCTGCATCTTTTCCAGTTCCACTATGTCATCCCCCGCCCCCAGTTTGGAGAGATTTTTCTGGAGTTCTTCACAATCTTTTCTGGTTTTTACCACAGAGAAAGGTTTTGTGTCATCCCCAAACTTGGCCACCTCACTTCTTATCCCTGTCTCCAGGTCATTTATGAACACATTGAAAAGCACCAGTCCCAGGACAGATCCCTGGGGCACATCACTTTTCACCTGTCTCCATTGTGAAAATTTCCCATTAACACCTACTCTTTGATTCCAGTCCGCACTGGGGAGAACCCCTGGTGGGGACTGGGCTGTTTTTAAAGGGGCGCATCTGATGACAGGGAAGAAGGGTGCCTTTAAAGGAATCTTCCCTGCAGTGAATGATAGCACCCACTTGGTGCTGCCATCCACTGCAGGGATCTCAACCAGTTTTCAATCCATAAGCGGACCTGCCCTCTTATCCCCTGACTGTGCAATTTTCTGAGAAGCTTTTGATGAGGGACTGGGTCAAAAGCCTTACCTACTGTGCTTCCCCACATCTCCAAGTAGGTGGACAAATCTTAGGGCAAACTATTCTTGAAGTGGCTTTAGGGTCTGCACAGCACATTCACAGTCACTGCATCCAAACCACTAATGACACCTCTCATGGAGCCATAGTACAACATCATGCTTTGCTATCACAGCTCAGTTCCTACTATGAAATAAAGAAGGCTCTATCTGCTTGATGCTCATGACCTTCAACCAGTCTGACCTGCCCTCCTCTGTACTGGCTACACTTATCCCTACTCAATTTATAATTGGCTACACTCCATCCCTACATCTCAACATCAGCAATTAGGCCATAAAATAACATTGCTCTCCTCTCTCATCCTGAGCGGTTGTCCAAAGTAGAGATGGGCACAAAATGAATTTTTAATTCATTTCGTTATTTGTTATTTGTTTTGTTACCTAACGAAATAAATAATGAACTGACGCATCAAAGAAAAATGAAACGAAACGAAATGGGAATTTCCACTTCATTCGTTTCATTTCCTTTTCCCCATAGAAGCTCCTGCATTGCCAACGGGGCCATTTTCAGAGGGATCCTGCTGACCTGTCATCGGCTAGACCACTTTAAAAATGGCCCAGTCAGCACTGGGGAGAAGCCCTGGTGGCTTCTGGGCCATTTTTAAAGGGGCCCAGTCAATGACGGGTCAGCAAGAGCTGTCTGAAAATGGTCGGGACCCCAGCGGGAGAGCTCCAAACTGGCATCCTGACCATTTTCAGAGGGATCCTGCTGACCCGTCATCAGCTGGACCCCTTTAAAAATGCCCCAGTTGGCACTGGGGAGAACCCCTGGTGGTGACTGGGCTGTTTTTAAAGGGGCCCAGCCGATGACAGGGAAGAAGGGTGTCTTTAAAGGGATCTTCCATGCAGTGGATGATACAGCCTGCTCGGCGCTGCCATCTGCTGCAGGGAAAAGTGTCAAGACTCAAAAGAGACCCCGCTCCTCACCTCCTCATGCGGAGGCAGAAAGAAGGGTCTCTCTGAGGTGCTAGCCCCAAGCCAGCACCTCTCAGCTGAGAGGTGCTGGCTGGGGAAGCTCTTTCCCCCACCCCACAGTGGCTGGGGGGAAGACTTAGCGACTCTTTCCCCCAGCCAAAGTTGCACAAGCACCACACACACACTCTACACACAAAACAAATAATGAATCAACGAATCAACAAAATGATTTTTTTTAAAAAATCAATTTAAAATGAAACAAAACAAACTGAACCCTAAAAATGAACTGAATCAAAACCAATCACCATTTTTCAGTTCATGCCCATCTCTACTCCAAAGTACAGCAACAGAAGAAGGCCAAATAAATTCCCTCTGTTGAATAAACTTTCTTAGATACATTTATGTTGCACTTTGAGTTCATTTCCTTGAAAACCAGGGCTGAGGAACAAATGTCCAAAAATGATTTATAGAACAAGATAATTAGCTAGAGGAGACACACTTGAGTTTATTATGCAGAAGATTTTGTGCTACAGTGAGGATGACTTTCCCAAGGTTTCATTGCCAGATAGTGAATTTCTAATCAGTATTATGAGCTGCCAACCATCCCTGCTGTAATTTCTAAAACCTTGGTGTTCACTGAATTCTGAGAATAAAATGCAATGGATGAGAAATTAAAGCATCTAATCTTTTGCTCTCTGACTTCCACCATCACATTCCTGAAAACAATGGTTATGAACTGTACAACTTTTTTGGTTGATGTAGGTTCCCTGTTGTATTTCTTTGAAAAGCTAAATGACTGCAGCTCAGTCTACCTTTCTTGTTGGCCCAGGTTAGGACAAACCTAGCTGCTCGTCATAACTACATGCCAAAGGAGAAACATGAAGCACTGTGATCTCATTTATTTTCCTTTTTACCCAAACCTGCAGCATTAAACATTGTAATATGTAGATTACATTCTCAACTCAAAACTGACTCCAATTTTCCTGCTATTTACATCAAAGAAGGTCTGAAGGGGATGCACTGGAGAATTACATTCCTATGTTGAAAAATTAATACATCATTGACACTGACCCATTTTTCTAGCTTATGAATTTTTCAAGCTTTTCTACTTGTAAGACAGATCCATGTTTATACTTGTTCCAGGATATCGTCCCTTGGAAGATTAAAGAGGAAAGTCTGTTTTTCCTTTGGAAAATTGATATAGCATAAAATAAAATAATGATCCTTTAAAAATGATATTCTAAATGCCAGAGTCTAGTTCAATCTCAAATGCTTGTTTTAACAAAGGAGCAAGGAGGAGCTCAGTTGTGCAAAATTTCAGTCACATCATTGTATCTTTCTAAGACAAAGGTTGAATTCACACAAGCCCTTTAAATTTTTTTCCATAACATTTCACTCAACGAAGCCAGATAACCAATGAACAACCCACTGCTTCCCCATGATTTATGAATCTTCATTCTGTTATTTTTCTTACTTGATTTCAGATGGTTGTCCCTTCTACTAGTAAAGCAGTTCCCAGCCTTGAGTCCCTAGTTGTTTTTGAACCAAAAATCCCAGAAGCCTTTGACACTAGTTGTACTGACCAATATTTTTTGGGAATCTAATAATATTTTAGGATCCACGGATGAGAACTATTGTTCGTGTTGAGCCATAGCACCGCGATCCAGCTGCATCAGTATGCACCTGGAGCTGGGACCCTAAGCATAATCCTGTCTTCCAAAAGGAGACCCCATTAAAACTCTCCAAAAAGGTGCTCTATACCCTAAGGTTTTCCCTAGACCCCTTAGTTATCCTAGTTCTATGGGCTTACTTAGGCCATACATTGCTGAGCAAAACCTGCAAAGAAACGCTTGGCCTCATGCCACCATCTTGCAGGTGAAGTTAAACTGCCCGACCAGCACCTGCAGTTCCCGCAGTGTATCCCTTGAGCATAGTATCAAACCTTCCAACCTCCTTCACAAGTCCCGCAATTTGTCCTCGTGTAGTCTGCAAGCTTATTCCCAAGTGTCTATCTCAATTCCTAAAAACGTAATGGTGGTTGCCATTCCCTTCCCGAGGCAGTGCTCTAGCGATCTGCTCCCTGGAACACTTGCCTCTGAAAGAGGCTGATGCTGGGGAGGAGTCCTGTTATATACAGGACTTCTCCCCCCCTCCCATCGAGCACGGGTGCTTCTCGCCTGATCTTCCATTGTTTTGTTGGGGCAAAGCAGCCCCTTTCCTCCAAATCTCTAGGCAGAGCCAAACCTTTGTAACTGACACCTCTTCTGATATCTGACCATCTACAGTATCTGGACACCGGCATGCTGATTCCAATACAAATTCCCAATCAATCTAATATCATAATTGTCCAAACCCAGTTCTTGAAGAATATTAATAAGTTTATCATGTTTAACTGAGTCAAATGCTTATAGATAGATAGATGGAGGGGGGAGAGAGAGAGAGAGAGAGAGAGAGAGAACACAATTTTTTTGTATTTCCCTTTCTACATACAAAGACAGAGGGGGGAGGAAGGAAGGCATGTAGGAAGCACAACTGAAATAATGGATCTGAACAGTTAAATCTTGGAAAAATCAGGAAGAATTGAGGGAGCAGAGAGCACAAAGTGTAAACGAACAAATGTATTTATTTTCTGCTTATAATACAATATATTCCTACTAAATACATAATTAAATTTACTTATATATATATAGAGAGAGAGATCAGGAAAGTTCTTGCAAGAAATTGTCAAACTGCCAATGATCCTTGTTCAGGTGGGCAACTTGGTGGGGCAGCTTGCTCACCTGTCTGTGCAGATGAAAGCAGGTGCTTCCATCCTGTTGCCTCTTTGCTTCTCCGTGTAAATGGGGAAGGACTAGAAGGGAATGGTACATGCATTCACTTGAACATGCTTACACAATTTGGTGTGATTGGCAGTCCCTTCTTATCTAACCTGATGACCTAAAGTGACGAGAAATAACCAAATACACAGCATCTAACTTCAACAAAATAACCCACCAGATACCACTGGCAGGTCACCCAACCTGCTGTGATGGGTGAAAATACAAAGTGGGATGGTTCTTGTCAGTGCTGCACCTGGCTAGTCGCTGCCATCATATTATAGAGATGTGTGGCAGAGGATACCATGTGGGGCTGGTCATGTCATGATGGTGAACATGGATCCTGCATTTGCCCTGGATGCTCCCTTTCAGCTCCCACAGTAGTGGCTCCTGGCTGCACTGCCCCTTCCTTAGCAGCTTCCACCACTTCTCCTTTCACTTCCTCCTCCTCCTCCTCCAACTTGATGACAGCACCTAGACAAAACACCTAGACAAAACAGCACCTAGACAAAACACCTAGACAAAACAGACATTGGGATGGAAGAAGAAACTCTTTGGATGCTGTTAGGAGAAGATTGTGGGCTTTTATAACCATGCCATGCAATGCAGTGCCCACAAAACAGCAAAACTTCTGCTTTTAAATGTGCCAGATTCCTGACAGAGATATTACACTCCAAACCTGAAGAGAACAGTTGCAGAAGGTGGGACAGATTGCTCTGATGCTATTGCTTCAATTGATACCAGAGCTTTGTGGATTTTCCCACTCATTCATGACAATGGGAGGCAAATGAACAGTACCAGCTGCAGGCTAGCATAGATGCTCCTTCCTGTGGAGCCCCTCCGATAACATCTAGGAATGTCTTGTGATTTGCAGCATTTTTAGTACTTCCCCCAAATCATGAAGCTAAGTTGAGGTTTTCTCAGGGAAATCCAAATGTGTTCCTCCTCTAGAGCAGAACTTTCCTTCCCTCCCCCTCTCCTCCCCCCCTCTACCTCTCTACCTCTCACATTCACAACACACATGGGGAGCTCTGAAAATCCCCGTACCTTCAGGATGCTTTCCCAGGGGTTATAAGATTACATTATTGATATGTTGCCTCATTTGGTTTCACATCAATTATTCCATCTCATGAAAAGGAAACAGAGTTTCCAAGACATGGTTTTCTCAAGAGATTGCAAGACTTTAAAAGATTTACTTAAAATGTATTTATTAATTTTCCCAGATTTATTATTTTTATTACCAATTTTACTTAGTTATGTTTGGAGTATTATATTTTGTGCCTAGAACTAAACAAATCCCAAAGGGCTATGTTGTACTGGAGATTATAAATTAGGAATGTTTTAATATTTCCCTGCAAAATGTTATCACAGTCACTTCTGGAGAGGTGTTTTTGAGATATTACCATTGATTAGATTGTTTTGACGGCTTTACTTCTGCTTGGAGACTCCTACAAGCTGCTATTCCACAGTAATCAATCCCCAGTATGAAAGATTACTGGTTGGGGATGGAAGTGGGTGGGAAAGAGCCTTACTGGATGCCAAAAATCATCTGGACCAAAATAAAACACAATATTATGATTGTCTGCTTCCTCGTTGCTTTATTTTTTTAAAAGAAATATATCAGCCAGTTTTTCTACAAAAACCAATGGCACTGAATTCATGACCGCTGGCTGGTTGAAAACTCTATGGCGAAATGTGGAATTAATGAGGACAAGACATGGATATCATCAAACGTACTGCACCCTGCTTTCTTTGGGCGGGGGCGGGGTGACCCAGCAAAATAACAGAGAAAAATAACTAAAAATTACTTATGTGCAACATGAATGTGCACCTATTTAAAGAAATGAAAAACACATGGAGTGAACTATAAGCCTTTCTACAGTGTAGTTACAAAGAAACAAGTACATTAAAAATGTAGACTTCCTTTTGCATTCGCTCCCCTCCCCACTGGCCAACAAATGGATTTATAGGAAACATGCACAAGATTTTCATTACCTCATGTGTGATTCCCCTGTAAAGGAAATAATCACTATTTGGATCTTACACTAGAGAGTATTATACAGGTTATGTATCAACACATAGTACTGTAAGAATGTAGAAGACGAAATGTAGGCAACACAGTGGGGGATGGGTGGACTGGAATTATTTCCCTGTTATTAGTAATGGTAATTGGTCTGTTCACCATCTTTTTATTCTCCACAGTATTTTATTACATGCGTTGCATTCTGGGAAAAACATGTGACATGTTCAGCAGGATGAAGTAAAAGTCTAGCACTTGCTTTGGTGGAACTGAAAAAGTGGCGTGTATGACAATATGACAGGCAATTGTAGCCTAGCAGTACCATTGGCAAATATGTATTTAACACCTCAATGAACTGAGTATGTAATGTTGTAAAGTTCAAGAAATAGAGGGCTAGCAACTTTGTGGAATATCTTTTTGTACTGATTTTAATAGCACCCCCTCCTTTGATTATAAACCCTCCATATAACGTTTGGAGGGTGCTTGATTTGTAAAACACTCATGTATGTAAGCTGATACTTCAAGTTAAAACCTGTCCTACCATTGAGCCATAAGGGTGTAAAGTCCGGAGGTGCCAGCTGCAATCGCAGTGAGCTGCTATGCTTCCCCAGATATTCGATAGAGATTTCTCCTGTTTTTGACAATTGTGTCAATACAGATCAAAGCAGAGATATCTATGCATTTCTGGAGTGACAATAGAGTGGAACATAAAGCCCATAAAGGCATTCATTGGACAGAAAAGAGTCCTCCATAAATCAAGTGGGTAAAACTGCTGGCTAGCTCAGTGATTTAGATCTCAGGTATTAGAGCTAGAGTTTGGAAGTTTAACTCCCACTGTGCCTCCTTGAGAGGAGTCACAATCAGTGATCCAGAGGGGCCTTCCAGCTTTGCAATTCTTAGGTGATGATGATAATAAAACCCAGAATGTATATGATTAAAAATGTTGATTTGAAAGATGCCATGATAGGGGAAAGAAGAATTAAAAGTATAAATACCATGTAGGTATGTGCTATATATTGAACATTTTGGGGGAATTTTGGTTTATAATAATAATAATAATAATAATAATAATAATAATAATAATAATAAT
>JAHTLZ010000237.1:51024441-51035259 GCA_023846285.1 Phrynocephalus versicolor
ATTGGACAGGTTTCTTTAGGAAAAGTCTATCTCAGTTTACAGGCCATGATGTGGATACATACATGTTATCTCCAAGCTTAAAAGTAGTGAAGGGTATGAGGTATGGCCAAACATATATATATATATATCTGCTTTAGTAACCACAGGCATAGACAAACCCTCATGTATTCAATAGCAATGTATTCCAAGCAATATGTAGCCACACAAGTGACACAACTAGTATGCTTAGAAGTAGTGATATCCACTCAAACACTTCACATGTATCACATGTTTCCACATTTATGTTCTTATGTTACAAAATGAACTTTGATTCTTTGGTCAAGCCTTCCGGCTAGAGACTTCCGCTGAGCCAGCAATAAGAATTCAAGGACCCAATTATCCTTCTAGCTTTGATGATTACACACAAGCAGTTAACATGTGTCTAAGCCGTCCAAGAAAGTCTTATCTGTCTCATGAGCTGCCCTGAGCAGCTGGCATTCATCACTATCAGATGGCCAAGGACATGAGGTACTCCCATACACTCCTTGTCCGTGTAAGGCAGATCAAACGTCACACCAATTAGAACATTTAGGTAGTGTCAGAAGTACAAAATAAATGACCAAAAGTGTCAATTAGTGTTTGATGTATGTAACAGATATGTATGACGTGATTTCGGTTGGGTGGGGGGAAGAGAGAGGTGGAAAACCCTATAAAATATATCACCTTCCAATTCTTGGGCGGACTCCCCACTCGAACTTGTATCGAGCTGGGGCCTCCCTGGTTGACAACCAATAAATTTCTTTCTCGTCTTCAAGGACTCAGACTTGATTATTTCAGTCTACAGAGCTCTAGCACGCCGGCAAAGGACCCCTAAAATTCATCATTCCTTTCAGTAGGATATCTCAAAATGGAAGACACAGGGGAATAGCATCAGGAGACAGATATCTAGTTTTCTCATGTGCTCCCAGAGGCATCTGATGGGCTTACTATGAGATGCAGGAAGATGGGAGAGATAGGCCCTTGGCCTGATCCAGCAGGGCTCTTCTTATCTTGTATTCTTATGTTGTTATGCATGGTTCCTCTGATACTAGTCTTTCTAGAAACAAGGATGGGTTATCCTTGGTCACACTGTCAAGGGCAGAAATGTAAGCAAATCTTAGGATACGAGTCCCAAGTCTGAGTCTAAAATTCTGGATCTTCAGGCCCTAGTCCCAAACCTTGAGTTCAAGTCTAGAGCCACTTCCCCCACCCTGAGGCTTGGGACTTGAGATTCAGCTTCAAAGTTGTGCACATGCACCATGCCACGATCAGGCTACGAACCTACTTACCTGCTGCTGCTTTCTCCACCATCTTCAGAGGCAGAGGCAGCAGGCTGGCTTCTCTTTCAGGAGCTGGCATGCTGCCTCTGACCACTAAGACAGCAGCCAGCTGATGGGCTGATACAAGTGCAGAGACAGCAGGCTGAGTTCTTTATTGGGAGCCAGACCACTATCTCTGTGCATGCACCAGCCTGGAAGGAAGCTGGGCCTGGTGCCTCTGCAGAGGATGGTAGCAGGTGGTGGTGGTGGCAGCAGTGGGCCGCAAGCAGCAGGGGGTGATGGTTGGCAGCAGGAAGCAGATAAGGAAGGCCATAGGGAACAACTTGACTTGGACAAATGGGTGTGAAATGTGAGTTGAGTTGAAAGTTCAGCCCCAAATCCCTGAGTCATGTGTGGGTCAAGTTGATGGTGCTTACTTAAGTCAGAGTCAACAGTGACTTATGTGTTGCCATTCCTTATCCAGAGCTTCTGGGCTCCATTGATCCTCTTCCTCTTCTTTTACAGACAAAAATGGGAGAATATGTCAGTTCACACAAAATGCATGTGACGTTGCTTTGCTTTGGATAGCTCAGTGGTTTAGGTATCTGGCTATGGAACAAAGGGTTGGGAGTCCTCCACAGTGATTCCTGCAGTTAGATCTAGCCTGTGTGGCCTTGAACAACCCCAGATGCCTCCAGAAGGGAATGGCAAGCCACTTATGTATATTCTCTACTAGTAAAATTCTGAAAAGGTTGACATAAATCAGAATTGACTTGACAGCACACAATTATTGTTATTATTTCATAGTTTAGGGCATTCTTCTTCTGAAGATTGTTGTACTTCTGCCAACCTTGTAGTCTTTTGGCAGGAAATGATGTTGTATATACGGATCGGTCCATTGAGAATGAGTTCACTATAACAGGACAAAATATTCTGCATGACATTTGCCTACATGTTTTATGGATATATGGTCAGTTTCACTTCTATTCAAAAACAGTGATTCATAATAGAATGTAAAATCATAAATGTTTGACTCTGTAATTTTGTGATCCATTAAAATGAGTGGGTCTTATATTGGTGTTCTTTAGCAACATCAGGAATAGTGCAACAATACCAGTGACATTTATTTCAATGTCTGTATTCTAACAAAGGTTGAGATTTTCTCTGTGTTCACACAGATTAATATTAAATATATACTTCATCCCATTTTCATCTAATTCTCCTCACAAATTTATTAAGTATCTTTTAGATTTAACATCCATTACAATATTATGTTGGAAATTGTATTCCATAAACGTTTAAGGTTTCCATTACTTTTACACTGCCTAAACATATGGCCATTCAGTATGTTGACTGCTCAGCTATATCTGCTTTCCCCCACTGGTTGTGAAGGCAATGGTAAAGCCAATCACATTTGTTGTTGTTGTTGTTGTTGATGTTGTTGTTGTTGTTGTTGCTGCTGCTGCTGCTGCTGCTGTTCAGTCATTCAGTCACGTCTGACTGTTCGTGACCCCATGGAGCAGAGTATGCCAGGCCCTTCTGTCTTCCACTGCCTCCTGGAGTTTGGCCAAATCCATGCTGATTGCATGGATAACACCATCCAGCCATCTCATTATCTGCCATCCCCTTTTCCTTTTGCCTTCAATCTTTCCCAACATCAGGGACTTTTCCAAGTCACATTTTTTCACATTTCAGAATACTGAAAAGGTCAAGGCACTATACTTGATAAATATATGAGGCATTATAACATTTTCAGCATCTAATTTCCATATCTTACACAACATTAATCTTATTGCATAGATGAAGTCCTTTAATAAGAAGCAGAAATAGAACCAATTTGACATATTCTCCAACATAATTTTTGTCTATAAATGTGTGCAACCCATTTTAGCTGGAATATATTGTTCCTTGATAACAAAAGTGAGCCAATATTTGAAGACTATATTCTTTCTTGAAATGAAGGCTACTTTTATCTCAATGCTAGTTTATAGGCTACTTTCAGTTCCATATACAATCAGCCATCTTAAAGATTTTGTAGTGACCAAATTTAGGTAGATTAAATTCTTCATACAATGTGTCATTTTAAGAAGAGTAGTAAATCTGACATACTGATCTCTGTACTTTAGAATTTTAAATTGGTCAACCCTATCCTTCTAAGGAATGTGTGCTACTATGTCAGGGATGGGAAACCTTTTTGGCACCGAGTGCCCAAACTCGGTGATGGGGATGGTGGCGGCAGTGGGGGTCGGGATCAGTGGCAGTGGGGGGGGCGAAGGCAGCAAGGGCAATGGGGTGGAGATGTAATCCATGGTGGTGGTGGGAGGGGTTGGGATGGCAGTGGCAGAGGCAGCAAGGGTGATGGTGATGGAGATGGCGGCAGTGGGCAGGTCGGGATCGGTGGCAGCAGGGGGCAGGGTGGGGCGAGGGTGAGGACGAGGGTGAGCACAGCAAGGGCAACAGGGGCGGCAGTGTCAGGGTCATCTGTGGTGGCGGGGGGAGGGGCAGGGATGGCATCCGTGATTGTGGCGAGGGTGGCGTAGGTGGGGTCAGTGGCAGCAGGGGGTGGGGGCGATGGCAATGGCAATGGGGACGGCAACGGCAGGGTCGGCCTGGTACACCACATGCTCCCTGCCCCCCATTTCCCCCTCTGCAAATTCCTCATACCTGGTCCAGCGGAGGGGCAAGTGGGGGTGCAGGGAACATGTCATGTTCCAGGCAAAAGCTCTTTGCATGCCACCTTTGGCATGTGTGCCATAGATTCGCCATCCCTGTCCTATGTGAACATCCTTAATGAGATAAAGAATATTATATGAAAATCGACAGTTTGTTTAGTTCTTTTAAATCCTTGAAGAATAGGACACATCTGCAGGTCTTTTTCCTTCACACCACACTGTGTCTAGTTTTTAAGGTTTGGAAGTAGAAATGAGCATGACATGGAAATATAGCATTTTGTTTCAATTCATTTGGTTTCAGTCTTCATTTCAATTGGTTTCATTAATAATGGATTTTTTAAAAAAGAATTTTTATCACGAAATGAAATGATTCGTAAGGCTATAAATAATGGTGAGCTTTCCTTTTTTTATTTAATAGGAAGCCCACTGCCCTAAATCTTTCAAGCAAATAACACTCTGTAAACAAGCAGGAAACCTAAGAGCTAGCTGCTGCACTGAGAGATCAGAGAGATAAACTCAACAGCTGATCATTGGGAAGAAGGAAAATATAAAAATAAACCTCCACAGTCCCACTTAATCAGGAAAGGAACAACCAGTTTAAACTTTAAGTCAGCTTGAAGATACAGGGACAGCCAGTGCAGGGAAAGGAAGAGCTCAACAGATCAAGATTGGAGATAACAGCTGGGGCATGAGAGGGGAGGAAGGAAAACAAATCAATCAGTTTAAAATTAAACCACCTGTTCTCAAGATGGCTGGATCAAGAGGCTTCATGCCACTAGAACAAATCATTTCATTTTTAAAACAAAAAATGTTTGATTTCATTTCTTGACGACACTTTGTTTGCTGTTTTGTTTCACTTCATAAAGTTTCATAAGCTTACAAAATGACAAAACAGCATTTTTTGTACTGTGCCCATTCCTAGTTGGAAGAAAATAGAACTTTTATACTGTGTATTTTTAAATGCTCATTGTGTGTGCATTTTACAATGTTATGCACTGATTAGACTCATCCTTGTGCTGACTAATACATTTAAGCAGTGTTTGTGAATATAGGAATATGAATATTTTTCCTGTTTTCAAAATGCATTTATTTCACTAAATCCTCCCACACCTATGTTTCAGCAGGTGGTTCCCAGTGTGCACATTGCACGCAGTCCATTGACAATCTGGGGATGGGTGAAATCAGTTAGAGCAGATTCCTTGGATGTATCTAATTGTGCATGTATACGTTTTTCATAAAATGTGTGATGGCAGCCATTGGTTTTTCATTAAAGGGAATGGTGAACATTCCATTTTTAAAAAGAGCTGTTTACATACAATCCATGTATGTAGCATTGGTCATGGCCAGTGGAATTCCTACAAGGCCAGGCAGGTGATAGAAACCATCTGACATCTTTTCTCTGCTGGTTCATTTCAATACGATCGGGACAGAATGTATGCAGATTCTTAAAATCTAATTGATATGGTCCTACTTCTTGAGCATTTAAAATATTTTCATGGTTATACTTTCAATTTCACAGCCTTATAAGCAATGTAGTTGACCCCATGCATAAAAACCATGGTATAAAATGCCTATGATTCATTCCATAAGTACAAGGGAAGACTAGATTTGTTCTTCTCAAATAACAGTCCCCATGCAACAGCTGTAAAACCTTTTTTCACCAAAGCAAAAGCAAAGTTTTCTGCTTATATGCCACCCCATACCACTTCAAATAGTCTCTGGGCAGTTTTACAGTTTAATTACAGTATGCAGGCTACACATTGCCCCCCCCCCCAGCATGCTGGTACTCATATGCCATGGGGATTCTGCTGCTCCAAGACAGAGGGCATAAATATTACAGTGAACAAATGCAAGCCCCTTGGCATCTCTCCCTCCCTCTGTGTGTGTGTGTGTGTGTGTGTGAGAGAGAGAGAGAGAGAGAGAGAGAGAGAGAGAGAGATGTCAGAGATGTTTTGGACAGGACTTCAGAAATTAAGTAAAATATTTCTCATAATGCTGTGGAAGCCGATCTTGATATAAATATGGGAGTTCTTATTTGAGAATAATGGAATTTTCTTTTTTCTCCTAGTCACAAGCTCCCTAGTAACTCATCTACTTCATGTCTGAGAAGTCCTGCAAAATTCTATATTTGCCTCATTAAAATCAAATTAGTGTGCTTGGCACATGTGTGAAATAAATTTTGAATAAAATTAAGATCTGCAAGCAGACAGCTTATTGCATCTATATCCAAAGAAAAGCAATGTAGGTCTTGAATGGCATCAATCTGGCACTTTCAATAAAAGACAATAATAACAGAAATAATAATTAAATGCCCTCATGTCAATTCTGCCTTGTCTAGCACTTTCTAGTAGAGATGGGCGCGAAACGCCAAAATGGCATTTTGTTTCATTTTTTTGCTTCTCACCCACCCCAGTTCATTTCATTTATTACAAAATGAATTAATTTTAAAAAATTCATTTCATAATTCGTTTCAATTCTTTTTTCTTTTTTCTTTTTGAACTTCCCGGCCCTATCACTGCTTTTTTAAAAAAAAATTCTGCAAGTGCCCTGCAGAGGCCCTGCACTACAGCTGATCGGGGCTTTTTAAAAAAAGCCCGGACCAGCTCTAGCGAGGACCCATGCTCACTGCTTTTTTTTTAATTTTAATTTTAAATTTAATTTCATATTTTTTTTATTTCTGCATGTGCAAACAGGGGGCCTGCACTACAGCTGATCAGGGCTTTTAAAAAAATGCCCCGACCAGCTCTACAAGGCCCCCGTGCTCAGCGCTTTTTAATTGTTTTTATTTTTATTTTTATTTTTATTTTTATTTCTTATTTCTTATTTCTGCAAGTCCCCAGCCAAAAAAAAAAAAAAAAGCCACAACCAGCACTAGCGAGTGCCTTCTGCTCGGCAGTTAAAAAAATAATAATAATTCTGCAAGCTCCCAGAAGGGGGCCTGCACTACAGCTGATCAGGGTTTTTTTTTTTAAAAGGCACCAACCAGCTCTAGCAAGGGGTGCTTGTTGCTTTTTAATTTTTTAATTTTAATTTTAAATTTTATTTTTTTATTTCTGCAAGCACCCAGCAGGGGGCCTGCACTACAGGTGATCAGGGCTTTTTTTTTTAAAAAAAAGCCCTGATCACCTGTAGCGCGGCCCCCAGCCCGTGCTACAGCTGATCACTGGGGCATGGAGGGAACCACAGGGTTTTCCCCATAGGAATGTATTGCTAATAAATTTCTATGGAGAAACGGAACGGAACGGAATGGAACAAAACAGAAATTTCTGTTTGGTTTTGTTTCTTTTCCAGAGTGGGGTTCATTTTTCATTTTGTTAAGGAACGAAATAAATAACAAATAAGGAAAAACTTTAAAAATTCCTTTCATGCCCATCTCTACTTTCTAGGCAATACTCAAAAGTGCACCTTGCCCAATACTCAAAAGTGCACTCCTGGGATGCAGAGTAAGGAACTGAACTCATATCCTCCGATTGCACAGCTAGATGACTAATTTATTGTGGTATTTAGACAGCAACCAATAGGTAATAAAATGTTTCAAGGTACAGAAAAGAAAACTATACAGTATGTGATTACACTGTTGCAGTTGGGCAAAATAAGTTTCTCAGACTGCACATGGAAGGACATTTCTTCTTCATTATTGAACTGTGTTCCTTGTTTATATTATAAATAAGCTCCTTCCTGTGAATAAAAAGTGATGGTGCTTAGATCACCATTGATCTGAAAAGCATGAAAGTTCTTTGGAATGCTTTATGGTTTTCTCAACTCCTCCCATCTCGGAGTCTTGAGAAGTAAGATGTATCACATCTAATTCTCTTGAAGCTCAGCCAAAGGTCAGTCTTGTGCAGGAGTGACACAGGATTAATGCATCAGTAAATTGCTCATCACTGCCTGCCATGAGATATCACGGGACTGACATAGGGCTGGCATATGAGCATTCAGACAAAGAGGTTTACGACTAAAGGAGATTAAGAAGGGTTCTAAAACTTATAAGCCTTAGGCTGTGCCAGTTTCAGAATAAACCCAGAGAGCCCTATCATTAGCTTTTATTTTCACAAGATTGTCTCCCGATTGAACTATGTTCTGATGGACACAATCCCTTAGCATTACAGAAAGGTTAGGCTGGATTTTCTTGATCATTTGTTCCGTTACCCTTGTGCAGGCACCTGCCTGTTCTTTGCCACTTTAAGAGATTTCTTGATTTTTTTTTTAAATGCCTGCTATCAATTAATCCATCATTATTGCCACCTGATGAAGTGGCAGTAAGTATGAACTTGAAAATGTCTGGAGATTGTTTTACTTTAAGTGTTAAAATATGAATGTTGCACTATGGTTTTCAGGAGCCTGTGATCTCAAATTTCCTGGAATATCACATCCTAAACTGTACCCCTTACATATGCTACAAGAGCTTTTTAATTGGCTACTTGTGCATTTATTGCCAGACTCAGCATGCATTCTCTCATCATGAAGTAATGTTGGTTCTCCCCCTCACATTTAAACCCAGATGGAATCATATATAAAATATGTCACACATAAAGCTGAGGGAGGGGAGAAAGGTAAATTTTAATGGAAGGGTATGCTATTATCTTAAATTATTTTATAATACACGACACCTATTGCAAAAGAACAGGAAGCATAAAAATGATTGTTTAAAGTACAGCTGCTTCTATCAGGATTCCTAAGATTACATAATGAAGCATGTTGTGTGGATACATCTGTTGAATAAAGCAAATTGAACATAGTTGCAATACGCTACCATCAAGCAGACTGGGACAAATACAATATGTTGGACAGTAGGTCATTGGAGCCATTAAAAAGACACCATATAGTTGAGCACTCACTTTGTTAGTATATATTTATCTCCAGAAATGAGATTAGATGATTTAGAGACTTGTGCAGCTAAAATACAGTATAATTAGCACCATCTCCATAACTGACTGAGGTATCTTTCCTTTTCCAAATTGCTTAGGGTGCAATTCATGTATCAGCAGAAAGTCGAAGGAAGGAAGGAAGGAGCCAAAGGTAACTTCAATTAGTTTGTGATAGAGTAATAGAATGATGATCCATGTAGACTAGCCCCTTAATCTAAACACCACTTCTGATTAGAGATCTAGTTCAGTGATGGCAAAACTTTTAGAGACCGAGTGCCCAAACTGCAATTCAAAACCCGCTAATTTTCTGCAAAGTGCCAATACAGCAACTTAACCTGAATACAGGTGGCTGTGAAGGGGGCGATGTCAGGTGCCCACAGAAAGGGCTCCGAGTGCCACCTTTGGCAACTGTACCGTAGGTTTGCCAACACTGATCTAGGTCAAAGAATGGTCTCTCAAGACCAGCATTACCTCCAGTAGAGGAAGCCAAGTATATTTAACAGCTCAGTTATATCAGCCTCACATCTGGTATACTTACTTGCAACCTGCTCAAAATCACCTATGATGGTAGACCAGAACTCTGAGCCAGTTTTAAGGGTGTGGAGGAAGAAGCATGACCCCTAACTTTGGCACCCTGGGACAAATCCAGGTATATCCCTTATAAGGCTTATATTGACCGAAATCATGTTGATATTGTTACAATAAATGAATGAGGGTTAAATATGTTTTAGAATATTTGCAGAGTTGCACAGTGGTGTGGAAAGATAATTGTAAAAAAAAAAAAAAAAAGATTGGAGCCGGGAGACAAAGGAACTTTGCATAAAAGCTTATATTACATCTTTACACAATATACATCAAGATACGACACACAGCATATATACAGAGAAGTGGGAAACTGCTATCTCACCAAAAGCAGTCCCAAAGTAAATGGATTTCAATGCTGCCTTTTATACACATTGACAAAATAGTTTAGACCAATCACATGAGTGTTAGGTGATTATGCATGGCACCTGGATATAATCATTCTGACCTTTTCATGTGACTATTCCATATACCTGTGTCTGGCAAATGACTATGCATTTTACACAGAAACCATTTTATGAATCTGTTAAATATCATGTTACAGACATTTTGTCAAAACTACATTACTTGACTGATGTTACTACACATGCAGAAGGCTGATGATGACATTATAATGTGCAAATTTTCACAAATCCTACTTCTGTCCCGCAGCTCCTATGTAATCCCTTTCATTGTCTTTCACCCCTGAAAGTTGCTTCTACCATAACAACATTATTTGTTGTGACAATTTTAATTAACTATTTCCTCTTCAGGTCCTGCAGGCTCTACGTGTTCCTGAAAATGGGGAAAAAAACACATGGGAGGCATGAAAGCCATGGGACAAAGATAGGCAATGTTTAATTATTGTTTTTTTTAAAAAAAATATACCAATTCCTGTCTTCTTCAGGCATAATTATGCTAACAGGATTTCAGCCATTAAAGCAACTTTAAAACAATTGTATATTTAGAACAGTGCACCCTCAGGTTAAGTTTAATCTTTGGGCTTCATTTAGTAAATTCTGTATAAAGTACTTTGTATGTGATGTGTAATAAAAGTAAACTGTAATAGCCCAGGAGAAACTGAGCCTCTTCTTTCTGTGAGGAATATTTCTTGCTTGAAGGTAACTGATGAGCATTCTGAGATCCGGGAATTGTCTTTTTTCCTGACCATTCTGTCTTTACATTAGTGATGCCTCTAAAATGGCAACATCTTCTCCCATTCAAGTCTAGAAGAACCACTTGTCTACTAAAGTTTTGAAGAGAAAGTGAAACCTATCTCTTCTGTCATGTTTTTGGCTGAACTGGGTCACTGAGCCTGTTAATTTGCTCTATAAAGACTTTATTTTTGTTATTTTATAGCTCTTTATATGGTTATAATTGGGCTGTTATGAAAGCAATTTCTTATCCTTTCCTCCAAGAATAAAGAAAGTGAGAATTTAT
>JAHTLZ010000237.1:51035759-51047470 GCA_023846285.1 Phrynocephalus versicolor
TTCTTATTCTTATTCTTATTCTTATTCTTATTCTTATTCTTATCATCATCATCATCTGGAAAACACAGCTGCCAAGTGTTAAGCTGGAGTTGGCCTTCTCCAATGATCAAGCTCTTTACTAGAGCCTAGGATGACTGGAGATATCTTCGTAAAATATATGGTGCTCCTAATAATGTCGCCATTTGTAGTTGACTGATGTTGATCTTGTCAATGCCGAGGGTTTTCAGATGTTGATCCAGGTCTTTTGAGATTACACCCAAGGAGCCCATTATTATTGGTATTGTTCTTGCTTTCTTATTCCATAGCTTTTTGATTTCTATTTCTAAAGTCCTGATATTTGGTTATCTTTTTAAACTCTTTGCCGCTAACTCTGATGTCTCCTGGTATTGCCACATCGACAATTTGAACTTTGTTTTCTTGCTTGCATACAATCGTGATGTCTGGAATATTGTGGACAAGGTGTCAGTCACATTGGATTCTGAAATCCCAGAGTACCTTGATGACTTCATTTTTGGTAACCTTTTCTGGCTGATGTTCCCACCAGTTCTTGCTTGATGGTAGGCTGAAATTTTTACATATCTTCCAGTGGAGCATTGCTGCTACTTTATTATGATGGGCTAAATAATAATAATAATAATAATAATAAATAAATAAATAAATAAATAAATAAATAAATAAATAAATAAATAAATAAATAATCTATTTTAAGACTGTCCTGGTTTGGCAAAGTCCAAACTCCATTCACTATACTGTGCTGACATCTTATGTTGTGGATTGTCTTCAAGGCAATGATTTTTCCCCTTGCACTAGATTTTCACCAGCTCTCCAATCAGGTACTGCAACTCATATACAAAGACACTTCATGGTAGAGTCTAAAAGCAGCCTTATTTGCATGTAATACATTTGCATGTAATAAATAGTAGGCTGACATTTAATGACTCTTACGGGGACTTAGTTTCTATCTTTATATTACATTTTATATTATTATTTTATTATATTTTATAATATATTACATTTATTGTACATTTTATAATGTATTACATATATTACATTTTAAAGCGCACATTGTTTAGCAGAGGACTTAAAGAAACCATGGTTTTGGTATATCAGATGACTCTTTGAATTGGCACAGAAATACTTTTGCCTTTGATGGATTATTTTTGAAGCAGTAGAGGAAATAAATGTTTTGAAGGCTAGACAGGACTGGTGGAGGGGGTGGGATAACCTGTTTGGCACTTAGCCATACAAGGAAGTTTGAGGCATAGAAGCCAGAGCAGGAAAAGCCACAAAAATTACATATCGTAAAAATGAGGTTTAAGAAAGGGAGGAAGGATCAAAGACTGGAATGGATTCTTCAACCACCAAGGAAGCAATGTGGAGCTTTTCAAGTCACATATAATGCTGAATTGTTGCTGAATGTACAAAGAAACCACTAAAGGAAATAAAAAGAGAAAAACATAGGCCAGAGCCTCACAGATCATAACCCATTCTTCACTGAAGATGCATTGGCATCAAAAGAGCACTTCACTCCGCAACCACCGCCCTTGCCTATGTACTCAAATGGATGCTCATCTAAGTAACAATATGACCTGTTATGAGAACAGAAGGTCATAGCCCCATCAGGAGTACAGGTTCTATTTAATAATACACAAACAAAGCAGGGTGGAAGTAAACAGGTTCCTCCATCTGGCAGTACAAATATTAATCTTGCTTTATATTTTTAGAGTAATGGCAGAAACCTTGTGTCTACACTAAGATTATGTGCACATGTCCAGTCTAGTCCAGGCCAACAAATTCAGCTAAAACCCTTCCGGTCTCTGTCCCTGTATATTTCCAAAGTGAAATGCCTTCTCCCTGCACCCACTCTGTCCTTCAACTAGCATCTCGCTGATGTCTAATCCTGTGGGTAAATTGTCCATTCAAGGCAAGAAAAAGTTACCAGTCGTTAGAGATTAATAATTAAGGGCAAATCAGGGGATAGGGATTCAGCCTCTACTGGATGGGGTTAGACTCCCTCTTAAAAACAACAACAAACAAACAAACCTCAGGTTCACAGCTTGCGTGCTCCTGGACTCAACCCTGAGCTTGGAAGCACAGGTTTCAATGGCAGTCAGGAATGTATTTGCACAGTTAAAGCTGGTGCTCCAGTTGCTCCCATTCTCTGAGGTGTCCAATCTGCTCTCAGTGACACATGCCTTAGTTACGTCCTGTTTGGATTACTGCAACTGAACATACTCTACGAGGAGCTACCCTTGAACATTGTTTGAAAACTTCAGCTGGTTCAAAATGCTGCAGCCAGACCAGTGACTGGTACTGGTTATAGGCCGCCCCACTGGAGGCTAGCCTGTTTCTTGGCTCAGTTCACAGTGCTTGTTATTACCAATACCTATACATCCCCATAAAAGCAAAGTGTGCTGCTTATATATTGCTTAAAGCACTCCCTTGGTGGTTTGAAAGTTAATTATGCAGGCTACATATTTCCCCACTACCCCTGCCCTAGTGAGCTGGGTACTCATTTCACCAATCTCAAAAGAGTTGCTGAGAATGGACCAACAATACACTATGTTTTCAAGGTCATTTGTTGAGGACACTTGGTGAGGCCTTTTCAGTGTTTACTCCTGAGAAGCCAGGCTGCTTCCCTCCCCTCTTGTTTTTCCATCATCAGACAAATGCCTTATTCTTCAGGCAGGCTTTAAGCAGTGAATTATCTCAGGCATGCTGGGTTTTAAATTACAGAAGTTTAAATCTGTTGGAATTGTTTTTATACGTCATTAAAAAAATCTTAAAGTAGATTTAATTTTTTTGAAAGTTATATTTATACAGTGTTTTTAAATTTATTATCTTATCTGTTGTGAGCTACCCAGGGCCCCATATGGGGAGAAAGGTGGGATATAAATAATTTAAATAAATAAATTTAAAAAGAAACAGTTTTGTAATTAACTTCATGACACATTTCAGCTCTTTTATAATGGTGGTATTACTGGAGATTTTTGACATCACTTTGATGACCAGTGTCTCAAGTTGTTTATTGGGGTGGGGGGGGAATCTGAGTATGCACAGACAAACAGCCATTTGGGACTCATTAACTAAACAAAGGAAGAAAATAACAACAAACCTAATTTGATTTCTGAACAGAGAAGGTAAATTACTCAATGGGAAAAGATCAGTTATTCAAAAGTAGTGGTTAACAGATGGAAAATCTGTTCGCCATTAGCCATCACTGCACTGAGGAAAATTCAGTCTGGGGAATGTGAAAATGTTTCCCCATTGTCTTAATTTCAGCTGAGCCACACCCTATTTACACAGACATGCAATCTGCTTAGAATTTTCCAATGCTTGCATGGTGTCTAAGAACACAGCCTCGCTGGAACAGGGCACAGGGTATTCTCAAGCAGATGTCTTCACCTGCTTAATTGTTGTTGTTCAGTCGTGTCCGACTCTTCGTGACCCCATGGACCAGAGCTCACCAGGCCTTCCTATCTTCCACTGCCTCCCGGAGTTTGGTCAAATCCATATTGGTTGCATCAATGACACCGTCCAACCGTCTCATTGTCTGTCGTCCTCTTTTCCTTTTGCCTTCAATCTTTCCCAACATCAGGGACTTTTCCAAGGACTCCTCTCTCCTCATGAGGTGGCCAAAGTACTGGAGCCTCAGCTTCAAAATCTGTCCTTCCAGTGAACATTCAGGGTTGATTTCCTTCAGGATGGATAGGTTTGATCTCCTTTCAGTCCAGGGGACTCTCAAGACTCTCCTCCGGCACCATGGATCAAAAGCATCAATACTGCGGCGATCAGCCTTATTTGTAGTCCAGCTCTCACTTCCATACATCACTACTTCCATACATCACCTGTTTATGGTTCCCTGCAAATGGCATTGAGAGATAGCCTCCCTATCTCTTCAACCCAGAGGTTACATAAGAACATAAGAACATAAGAAGAGCCATGCTGGATCAGGCCAACGGCCCATCTAGTCCTTTTCCTGTATCTCACAGTGGCCCCACCAGATGCGTTTGGGAGTGCATGAGACTAGATATCTGTCTCTTGATATCACTCCCCTGCAGTTGGCCCTTGAAGTACCCCGGTTTTAAGCCTGGAGATTACACATCTCTATCATGGTTTGTAACCTGTGATGGACTTTTCCTCCAGGAATCTGTCCAATCTCCTTTTGAAGGCATCCAGGCCAGATGCCATCACCACATCCTGTGGCAGGGAGTTCCAAAGACTAACAACACACTGGATGAAAAAAAAATTCTTTTGCCTGTTCTTACTCTCCCAGCCCTCAATTTGAGTCTATGTCCCCTAGTTCTGGTATTTTGTGAGAGGGAGTTGTCCTTATGCATCCATAATGATAGCCATTGATACCCTTGTTCTCCATGAAATTGTCCAATCCTTTCTTAAAACTGTCAAGGCTGACAGCTGTCACCACTTCTTCTGGCAGGGAGTTCTACAGACCAGTGATCCTCTGGGTGAAAAAGTACTGTATCTTATTTGTTTGAGATCTAGAACCCAAAAGTTTCATGGAGTGCCCCCTAGTTCTAGTGTTGTGCAATAGAGAAAACAGTTTTTCCTTATCTATTTTGTCTATACCATGTATGATTTCTTAGGTGCCATCGTTCAAGAGTGAAGAGGTCCAGCCGTTGCAGCCTCAGATGGTAAGGAAGGTGTTCCTGTCTCCTAATCATTCTGTTTGCCCTCCTTTGCACTTTTTCCATTTCCATAATATCCTTCTGGATGTATAGTGACCAGAGTTGTACACAATACTCCAGATAGGGCCTCACCATAGATTTATAAACAGGCAAAATGACACTTGCTGACTTATTTTCTATACCCTTCCTAATGATCCCTAGCATTGAGTTTGTTTTTTTTTGCTGCTGTGGCAAAAAACTGGGTTGACACCTTCATTGAGCCAGGACACCTGGTTTGTTGCACAGAGTTCAGACCCCATCAGGTTATAAACATAATTGGGTCCCCCCCCCAATGTGCTTAACTCTTCACTTACTAATGTTGAAACTCAATTGCCACTGGTTTGCCCACTCCCCCAGTGTCAAGATATCCCTCTGGAGGTCCTCACAATCACCTGCTGTTTTTACTATCCTGTATAATTTAGTCTCATCGGCATAGTTGGCTACCTTGCTATTTACTCCTACTTCTAGATCCTATATGAAGAAGTTGAAAAGCATGGGTCCCAGTACTGAATGTTGGGGAACCCCACTCTTTACCTCCCTCTACTTGGAGAAGTGTCCTTTTAGTGCTACCCTCTGTCTCCTGTCCCTTAGCCAGTTGCTGATCCAGGACAAAACCTGTCCCTTGATTCCATGACTGGCAATTTTATTCAAGAGCCCTTGGTACGGGACCTAGACAAAAGCCTTCTGAATGTCCAGATAAACAATGTCACCTGGATCTCTTTTATCCACATGCCTGTTGACACTCTCAAAAAATTTCAACAGATTAGTGAGGCATGATTTGCCCTTGCAGATGCCTTCAACAGCACCTTCTCTTCTACGTGACTATTAATTTTATATTTTAGGATGGTTTCCATCACTTTACCTGGGACACATGTCAAACTGACCGGTTGATAATTTCCTGGATCACTGCAATCTCTGTTTCCTCTTTAATAATACCTTGCCTTCCATTGTTGTTTAATGGTTCAATGGCTTTCATAGTTGAGTTCTTACTTCTAATGTACTTAAAGTACTCCTTGTTATTTCTTTGAGTGTTTTTAGCTATGCATTCCTCCAAGTCTTGCTTTGCTTTCCTGATTGTTGCCTTGCATTTGTTCTGCCAGAATTTATGTTTCTGCCTGTTGTCTTCATTTGGACAAGCCTTCCATCTTCTAAATGAGTTTTTCTTGCTTTTGATCACTGCCTGAACAGCTGCTGTAAGCCAAATCAGCGTCCTCTTGGACCTGGCAGTGCCCTTTTTCCTTTTGGGTATGCATTCCAATTGGGCCTCTGCTATTGTTTTTGTGAACAGCCTCCATGCCTCTTGGAGTGTTTTGGACTCTGTCAATTTTCCCTTTCAGCTTGTTTTTTTACTAGTTTCCTCATCTTCGGGAAATTTCTTTTTTGAAAATTTATGATCTCTGTGTTAGATTTTGTTTGTGATTGGCAGTCTATGATTAAGTTGAAAGTAATTGTGTTATGGTCACTGTTCCTTATTGGATCAGCCACACTAACATTTTGCACTCATGATCAGCGCAAGAATTCTTGTACCTCTAGTTGTGTCTTCAACCATCTGTTTCAGGGATCAATCATTTAGCGTATTTATCTCTTTATCTCTTTATCATGTGCTAAACAACGGTTCACCCAGGCTATGTGAGGGTAATTGAAGTTCCCCATTTAACCAGGCTTCCCTTCTTGGATGTCTTCTTTAAAACATTCTCCAACTGCCAGGGAGACCAATAGCATATGCCTACTGTGAGGCCATCCTTGTGGCCTGATACTCTTACCCACATCTGCCTTCCAGTGTGGCACTAAGACCTCAAGGCTATATATCCAAGCAAAATTAGCATTTTTACTCTTTGAGGAAGTGGGAGTATGATCAGACAGCTGCAAATGCCTGCTCCTGACTGAACCAGAAAAGAGTAAGTCACCAAGAAGGTATGGCCATTTGCAGTTTCCAGAAGGTGAAGAGAAGAAATTCATGCATGGATTGGATGTGATGATCAACATACAGATTGCTATGATCAAAATGTTTAGACATTGAGCATCAGCCAAACTGCTTTAGCAGTGGGGATGAGAAATTCTGAAACTTTCACTTTTGTCCTGCATTTTGAATCATATAACCCTCAAGTTCTTTCCATTCTAAATATGAAGAATATTGCAACTGTTTAGAGCATTCAAAACAAATCAAACTCTCTTCTATTTGCAGAGTCAAATAAAATACTACCATGATTCCCAAGATAGAAGGAACCAAGTTCTAACTGCCTAATATATAGCTGTGAGATGGCCATCAGAAGATAAAAGCGAAAGATAACAATTGTGGAGTTAATGGCATCATTTACAACTAAATGAATACCTAGAAACTATAGCTACTGCCTGTGAAGATTCTCAGTCATACAGGTGAATATGTTGAGTCATGGGAACTGGACTTGTTTTCTTGAGAGACTGAAACATTTTGCTGCTCATCCAAACAGCTTCATCAGTCTGAAGAAAGCTAGTTGCGAGTCCTCCATTTTATCGATCACTTTGACCTCATGTCATCCTGCTCTGAAATAAGCTCATAAGATGGACAATGGCCTGAACAGGTTCCTTAGGTGGACATTAGTCTCAATAAGCTCATTAGGTGGGCAATGGCCTAAGGTGCGTGAAAGTCCCATCTTTACCACCTTCCCAACACCCATAGAGTATGAGTCATTAGCCATGGCCTTGCTGATGGAAGTGCGAAATATTTTTGATTTGTCTGGGGATTGCTGAAATCACTGCCTGATAAGTAGCAGGTAGAATGTGGCTACCAACTCATACTTCATTGGTGTTGGGAATGTTGTAAAGGTGGGACTTTCACCCACCTTAGGCCATTGTCCACCTAGCAAGCGTATTCAGGTCATTGTTCATCTTATGAGCCTATTTCAGACCAGGATGATGTGAGGTCAAAGTAAACTATAAAATGAGGACTCACAACTAGCTTTCTTCAGACTGACAAAGCTGTTTGAATGAGCAGTGAAACATTTCAATCTCTCAAGAAAGAAGTCCAGTTGCCATGACTCAACATCCAATAGCGACTGCCATATCTCCTGCTTATACTAAATTGGTCTAGTTTTCTCAGAAGCGGAAGTTTGGGAAACATAGTGTTAAATAATTTAACCCAAATTCTCAAACATTAAAATACTGTGCTTGATATCTCAAGTAGTTATGACATTTTTAAACAATACATTTTATGCATTTCCCTTTTGTTGCTTCAACAGTGTCTTCTTCAACTCCACATTTAACATTATATTATTCAGAATAAAATCATTAGCAGAATCAAGTTTTTAAAAATATTATAGTAATTTTTATTCTGGGTTGAAACATCATTAGGAGTGTGTAAGTAAGGGAGGGGAAAATAAAAGTTGCTCTTTCTATTGCACATATTCTGTTTTTACATGCACACACACACACACATACACACATTATTGCCAATGCTGGCAGATTTCAGATCTTCCTTCCTTTAAACGTTGCTATGCAATGGGTCTCAAAGTCATTATCTCTTAAAAGAACAACATTCTTAGTTTCCTTTTTTGGAGCAAATTACAGTGGAGCTAATTTGTTTTATTAGTTGGTGATGTTTTATCTGGATATACTATATTATTATAGTGAAAAAATCATTTATTTAAGTTTTTAAAAAAAATAATGCTCATTTGTGTCATTTCCTTTTCTATTCTCATAGTTTGTGCATGAATAGCGCTATAGTCCATCCTTATTGATTTCTTATCCAATGTTACTGATTGGATACCTTAAATAATTTAAATATAATTAATACATAAAAATTTTATAAATATAATATTGCAGAGGCTAGAATTAGCAGGTTAGAAAGCTAAATGCTAAAATTATTATTGGCAGGGCACTCAAAAGTGATAAGAAAGGTATACTCAATTCTTCAAAAACAAGACAAGACAAAACAGCCTTCTGGGGCTTCTGAATGTGGGATACTGTATTTCTGTACCCACAACTCAAGAAGCCAGGAATTGGCCCAGTATTGCTTCACAATAGTATTTCCACGTTGCCAGCAGGAAAAGGATGCCAGCATAGGAAAAGGGCAAGCTGAATGTTAAAAATACCAATGTCAACAGTCAAGTCTCCATGACACCCTCTTGTGTTTACTGCCATTCAGAAAAACACACCAAGCAGGGAAAATATCAAAAGCTGACTGCTTTTTCCATCACTTAACTACTTCTCTCCCAAACAGAAAACTATTGTCAGAGCTGTTTTTCAAAAGGTTTTCTAGGCATCTATTGTGAAAATATGGATGATCATCAACTGCTGTGATGGAACCTCTACTTTTAAGGAGTGGACCATTAACATCCAGATGAACAGTCATAACTAGAGATGGGGACAAATTTTAAAACATGGTAATCATGATTCGTGAAGTTCATGACTTGTCAAATTTCAAGTGATGAATTGACCAATCAATGAATTGATTCATCTTCCATTTAAAATGCTCCTAGAGGCCCCAAATATACTGGGATCCTTTCTCTAACTCCCCTCTACAAGCCCTGAATAAATAAATAAATTCCTCTGAGGAATACAAATTGATGAATTTTTAGCAATGTTTGATTCATCAATTCATTAGGCAATAAATTGTACCCCAAGGCATCTAGAGACATCATGTTTGGAGGGAAGCATCCACCGGTGCTCCTGTACACAGTTGGTGAAGACTGGGTCTTCTCCACCCAGTTTCAAAAGGATACTTTAGAGTTTTGATGTCTGGGTTGTGAACACCCAGATAGCACCTCCCCTAGGAAAGTTCTCTCCAAGCACCTAGAGATTCCAAAGTTATAGAGAAGCTTCCTCTGACTCTCCTCTAAAATCACTAAAGCAGTAATGGTTAACCTTTTAGAGACCGAGTGCCCAAACTGCAATTCAAAACTGCAAAGTGGCCTGTGAAGGGGCGATGCTGTGCCATAGGTTCGCCAACACTGCTGTAAAGGTTTGTTGACGATTAGGTATTCCCAAAATGATTTCTAAGGGTATTTGTACACGACCCCTAAACTCTGCTGCAAATGGCTGCCAGCTCCGGAGCTTACAATTGTTTCCCCACCAGCTCCGGAGATTGCAGGAAATTAAGTGTGACCACGCCCACCTAAGCGCGTCCCAGCAGACTTTTCATGTACCCGCGCTCAGAGGGTGAAAATCCCCAGATCGGGATGTAATCTGGTGGGTGCCAGGCTCTCCTCGCTTCTGTTTTTTTCTTTTTTCTTTTGCCTCCCGCCCCTTTAAGAGAAGGAATCAGGACGATGACGGGGCGGCTTCGGAGGTGAGCCTGCATTTTTTCCTCTCTTTTTCTCTCCCCCCCCCCATGCAGGCAGGAGCAAGGAAGTACGGAAGGGTGGGGACGCAGGAAGAGCAACGAACCCTCAAGATCTCTGGTCTGAATTTAAGTGGCCAGCGGATCTTAGGGGTCGTGTGAAAAGGCCCTAAGAGACATTTTCCTTTGTGGGTGTATAATTCAGATCTATGAAACCAAATCTTCACCACATGTGGAAGGTTTGTACGGGAGGTATGGGAGAAGCCCCTCTGCAATACTGGTGTCTCTAGGTGTCTGGGGACAATTTTTGTGGGTGGGCTATTGGGAGGTATATAACTCAGACATCTTGAAACATCACCAAACTTTACCTATCTCATAGGGATTGCAGAATAGAGTCAAGAGAAGGTGTTCTCTAGGTACCCTGAGGGGGATTTTATTCCTCTTCTCATTTGCACCAGGAACTTTTCTTTGCTGAAGCATGTTACCAGCTGAACCTAATATTTGTTGCTATGTTCTCTTGACTAAAGGAGAGCAAATCATTCTGCCAGAAATGTTTTTGATGGCTCTGTGAGACTGTATTGCCTCAGGCAATAGTCGTCAGCTTCCTCCCATTCTAAAGAATGGGAGTTTTCTGGAAGATCCAGAAGCAGAAATGTGTCCATAGACTGGATTACAGTACCCCAGAAAAGGACACAGGTCAGGTTGGGACCCAATCTGTCTGCCCTCATTTGGGCACATATAACAGAATTTCAGCTTATATGATATATACCAGTGTTGGCAAACCTATGGCATGGATGCCAAAGGTGGCACTCGGAGCCCTTTCTGTGGGCACCCAGTATCACCCGTTCACAGCCACCTGTATTGAGGTTTAATTGCTGTATTGGCACTTTATGAAAAAATAGCGGGCTTTGAATCACAGTTTGGGCACTCGGTCTCTAAAAGTTTCACCATCACTGGTATATACTTATTTATTTTGTGGCACATTTATTACAGTAACAATTAAGAGTATAGAAGCAGTGAGACAATCAGACTGTATGGGTTCTCCTCAGCCCATTCCTAATACTGTTCTCTAGACAGAAATAAGTTTCTTTTTATCCATGTTTCCATCCTAGTTGTGATCAAATTTGTTCAAGTTGCTTCAGAGTTTCGAGCACCTACATAATATTTGGTAAGCAGTATGTCTTTACTGATGAGGTTGAGAACAGATGTAAAATTTAGATGATTAGCTACTTATAAGTGGCATATCTAGTTTGTTACAGTTTGCACATCTTGATTTATTGTTTCCACACTTTTTTTTTTGGCAGAGCAGCCTACAAAAAGACAAGCCAAGATATCTGCAGTTGTCGAATTCGCAGAGAGGTTACCATAGAAATGAAAAAGAGATCTCATTTACACATATCAGCAGTGCATCTTCTGACAGCTGTGGTTGACACATTTGGTAGCAACATTTCTGAAATATTTATTTCCAAGGTAAAGAAAAACAATAGGATATAACATTTGATAAATATATAAATGATCATCTAAATTTTCATTCTTTGAATGAAACCATTCCATTCAATTCTCTGAATAAGGGTAGACAGATAATCTTCACATCTGTGCCACATGTATGTTTTGTATTTATTATATTGTGTTAAGTTTTATTGCAAATTGAAAATCATAGAGAGCAATTGGTAACATCAGTGGGGGTAGACAGACAGACAGGCAGGCAGACAGACAGGCAGATGATAGATAGATAGATAGATAGATAGATAGATAGATAGATAGATAGA
>JAHTLZ010000237.1:51047480-51087722 GCA_023846285.1 Phrynocephalus versicolor
TTTTTAAAAGAATTATTTTATTTTATTTTTTAAATAAAGAGTGACCAATTTAAAAAATGTTAAAGAGTGACACAAGGGAGCGAGGCATCAAATCATTCCTTTTTCTCAAATAGGCAGCTTCCCTTCCCCACCCCCAAATAGGTGAGGATCTGAACAAGCCCCAAACCTCTTGTCCCGCTGTTTCCCTAGCAGGTGCACAAGATCCCATTTCCACACTGGTGTTCACTCATGCACACTCCTAAATATATACATATATATTGATGAGAAAGGCAGAATGACTTCATTCCCCCCCAAAAAAGTTTCATCTAGTTAAAAACTGTTGCTCTTTTGCTCTTTTGCTTCACCGCAAGAATGAAACCATCAGAGCGAGCAAAGGAGAGTGTGTGCGTGCAAGTATGCTGAGTGAGTGTGTGAGAGAGAGAAAATGGGCAGGAATCACTAATCACTGACCTGGGGAAAGCCTATGGCTGCCAGATCTCACATGTTCAGAAGAAGACAAGGAGGAGAAGGAGGGGTGAAGGGAACCCGAGGGGTATCTGTTGGTTGGTGGTGCACCTCCTCTCTCTCCCCTCCATCTGGAGAGTGACACATGGAAAGTAGTTTCCCACAGGAAAGTAGTCTGGATGCTGTACCAGGTAACAATTTATCCAGGAAAGGGGAGGCCCAGCTGTCAAAAGCTGGAGCCTGGTTAAAATGCCCCCCCCCCAACAGAGAGCCTCTCACTGTTGTGGGTTAGTGATTTAAAAAATGCTCCACTGGAGTGAGAGGCTCACTGTTGGGGGGCCATTTTAACCAGGCTCCAGCCTAGCTGTCAATTCGTTTTCATTTTGGGCGACACACTGTGTTTCAGTTTGTAATGTTTTGAAACCTTACGAAATGACAAAACAGTGTGTTGTTTTTCCATAAGGTGCCCATCCTTAGGTAGAACTCTCAGTAGTGGAGGGAAAGTAAAGAGATCCCAAGTCCCTTATCTTTTCGAGGGGCCAGGGATTTTAAAAGGCTAAATAGAAGACATAATTTGGCTAAAACTGAAGGAAACTGAAGTACAGTATGTGGGACTGTGGATTTAACTCAATGTCCTCTACTAATTTTTGAACACTGGAAGGAGTTCAGTACTGTGTTATTACTGACAATTTGGAGGTTTTGGGAGAAAAGACAGCAAAACCTCTGCTACCAAATTCTAGCAATTTCCTGTGCAATGAAGTTTCCAAGAACAGTTTAAGTTAAATTAAAACAAAGGATTTGTTCAGTCTAGAATATGAGTCTTCCTAAATTGCAAAACAGGGCAAGAGGAAGGAAACTATCAATCCACAGAAGAATGTATTTCAGTTTTGAATGTTTAATGGACCATTACAACATAAAATGCTGTGGGGGCAGAAGCCAATTTCGAAGTAAATTAAAATACCTTGACAATATCAATTGAACTTTGGCAGTCTAGCCAAATGATCCAGTAATAAGGAAATGCATGAATGAAAAAAAGATGAAAATAGGGGAAATGTTTACAAATATGCATTTCACCAATCCACTTAGGCTTTGGGATGATTTTGTCTTTGGGGCAATTAACATGTCATGTTCATCTAGATGTGTCATAGATAATCTATTAGTGAACCATTCTTATGCTTTTAAAGAGTCCCTCATCTTTGTCAGGAACACAGTGAATAATCATTGTTCACTTAACTATCTCATTGAGAACTGGAGGGTAAAGAAAATGGAAAGCTTCCAAGGAGTGATGCTCATCTTCGTTGTTCATGATGTCTGTATGCATGTCACTTAGGTCATTCTAGCTTTGATATAAATTCTGATACTTTTAAAATAATGCAAATTTATATTGTTATTTTTTAATATGCACATAATCCTTAACTAATTCTTTTCATCCACTTCCGCATAGTTCTTTAATATCTTTTGTTTGCATCTCCATGGTAATCAATCAATCAATTTTAATTAGTTAGACTTTAATTGAATTTTTATTGCATTTCTGTCCTGCCCAGCTGTGCCTATATTTTGCAAAGTACGTGTTCAACCTTGAACTTCCTATAATAATAAAAATCTCTTTGAGTGCCTGGCTCTGCTATGAAACCTAGACACTTGAAACAAGGGATGGATATTAAGGAAACTTGAAAGGTGTGCATCTTGGAGTCATTTGGTTTTTTAAAAGGATTGGTTAATGTTAACTTAAAAAGAATCTACTAGCAGCGTGAAATCATCACATCAAGTCACTTGGTGTCACTGAGTCACAAAGCCCACAACAGATGCCTCAAGTGTAAATGCACTTCTCAGAACTATGAGGGTTCCTGAATAGTAGGGGTCACTTTAGGAATAATAAGCCTTGAGATTCAGTCAAAATGCATCTGGGTTTAGGTGGGTTACTGGTCAACTAGGTTATTTAAAGCTTTATCTCTGCACAGCATGCCACAAGCATTGTGTGAAGCCATTCTAAATGGCATTGCTATTAAGGGATTAAAGTGGAAACATACAACTATGAAGGTCAACCTTAATTGTTTGGAGAATGAGAATGTGGCAATCGAGACAGAGAGAGAGTAACTGACTGCTGGGGCCTGTTAAGGGCAGGGAACAGTATAAAAAGAGACAAAAGTCAAACAAGCATCAATATGGAGAAAAAGAAAGAATAGGTGAAAAACAGACAAAAGTTCAAGGGGTAGAAAGATCAAGATCTCTCCTGCTTTTGTGAATCAAGCTGGAATATTGTTTCAGACTGAGTTTTGATTTTTTTTTGTTAAAAAATCTCTAGCTGCACACAGCAGAATTAGCTTCAAGTCTCTTCATAGCATACCACCCCTTAACATCTTACCAACTGGCACATAATCTTACCAATTTACTTTGAGACATTAGTAAGAGAAAGAGTAAAAAAGGTTTCATTTACTCACAGTTAAACTGATTAAGGGCCTTTTTACACGACCCCTAAGATCCGCTGGCCCCTTAAATTCAGACCAGAGATCTTAGGGGTTTGTCGCTCTTCGTGCGTCTCCACCCTCCGTACTTCCTGGCTGCTGGCTGCGTGAGGGGAGGGAGGAAAAAAGGGGACAAACGAATAAAGCCTTACCTCCCCGGTGCCAGTGGAAGCTGCCGGGGGAGCCCCGGTCACTTCCTGATTCCTCTTAAAGGGGCAGGAGGCAAAAAACAAAAACAAAAAGAAGCGAGGAGAGCCCAGCACATCCGCATCAAATATTTTTCACCTCCCAAGAGCAGGTACAAGAAAAGTGCACTGGGTCGCGCTTAGGTGGGCGGGGTCGCACTTAATTGTCTGCAAACTCCGGAGCTGGTGGGGAAACATTTTTAAGCTCCGGAGCTTGCAGCCATTTGCGGCAGAGTTTAGGGGTCGTGTATAAACGCCCTAAAAAAAACATACTATACAAAAGAGACTGCTTACAGCAATGGGCCTCAACAAACTCACAGCTTACTTCTAGCAGACTCCTCCAACTACACGCTAACATAAATGAAACTGAAACTGAAAAGAGAGGGGAGAAGATATTTAAGCAGACAGCCTTGGCTCTCTTTGAAATCAGAGGCAGAAAAGCAACAATTGATTACAGCTGTTTTGATTGACAGTCTCTCCTAGCCAAACCCACTAGAGGCAGCATACGCCTTCATGTACCGCGGTCCCTCCATATACCAGGACTGCAGTATAGGAACTGCAACATACCGGGGGGTGTCTGTATATAAAAAATTATGTTTGCATCTTTGTCTTGCCTTCTTTCTGTCAATGAACAATAAATAATGGGCAATGAACAGCATCTCATGTATGAAATAAGGATTCAAATGCTTGATTTATGGACTAAATTAGAAGGAATCATGGATGAATCTTCCTTGTGAATAATAAATTTAAGTGCAAGTGAATTTTAAATCACAGCACAATTTGTCTATCAATAAAACTGAAATTGAGTTATCCTCTCATTGCCCCAAAACCTAACACAGTTACTTAGATCAATTTGTTTCCGACTGTTACTGTTGACCTCTGGTCACTTTATTATTCCTGTAACAACATAAGGATTTTTTCCAACTAGCTCATACAAACATTTGTGATAACGTATTGGCTGAAATCCTGTTGAACAGCTTTACTGTATATGCACGATGTGAATGATGTCATCAGCTATGGCAAATTATCATTAAAAGGTTCTGAGTGTGATTTCACACAAATTTGTCGCATGTTGTATTAATAGTGTATATACCGTGAAATCACCAAAGGAAGCCTTTAAATACTGGCTGTTTGCTGTTGCTGATGACAACTGGATTTCAGCCACTGAGTGATGTGGCATTTGTTGATTGTTGCTGTACATAACTGCCCTCCCCAATGAGTTGGCTGCAGTGCCTGTGGTACTACAGCTATGTTGTACTTGTACATAAAGCTGAACAAAGTGATGGAAGCTTTTCAATATTCATTATGCAATGCAGAAACTATCAAAGAAGGATTCAGCATGTTACACCTTAGCCTCTTACAAGATATCAGGTATTTACCTCAGGAAATATTGATATATTTGTACCCCCTCACCACTTAGTGTGCCTAAATCCAGCATGGCACTGTAACCCTTTAATAATGTTAGCTATGTAGGGGTATACACAAGCAGTTGGCTGTATAGCTCAGTTGCTTAGACATCTGCCTGTGGACCCAGAAGTTAGCAGTTCAATTCTCCCACTCTGCCCCCTACCAGAAAAGCCAACCTGTGTAGCCCTGGGCAAGCTGCATAGTCCTAGGAACCCCCAGAAGATAGGTCAACTTGTGTAGGAAGCCCTGGAAAAGGTCACCATAAGTTGGAATCAATTTGATGACATACTGGCACAGACACAGACACAACCAGGAGCATGCAGTGCAGTAATCAGTCCCTCCACTGCCACAGTAAAAACAACTGTAAGCACTGAGATTCAAACTCAACCTTTCCTGCTTTTGAGGAGATTGCCATGCCTCATTTTCTGAGTCAGCTTCAGAAAAGGAAGAAGACCTTTTACAGCTGAGGGGGGGGGGGGCTGTGTAGGAGGGGAAATAAGTGTACTGATGGTTAGTGTTCTGGAATCTTCTAGAAGTTGCACAATTGACAAAGAAGTTTATGAGAAGAAGACAGTCCAGCAGATCTGAGCCTCATTTACCCCAAAAAGAGGTGCAAGTTGAAGAGGTTAGAGTAATGGGACAACTAGCATTTCTAGCCTTTTAGAATGCTGACTGGTAGCAGCAAATCCTGGCTGGGAGCTGTAAGTCCTATATGCAGTGCCAGCACAGCCTTTGTGGGAGACAACAAGGAAGTTCACCATTTGTCTGCTGTTGGGGCTGTCTCTCCATATTCCCAGAATCTTTAATCATTGAGCCAGTCACTGATTGATCTGAACCGAACCTGCAGCTTTACCCATGGGCAGTAGCAACCTCCTGCTTTATGCATAAGGACTGTTGCAGGAGGCATCATTTACATAGCCCTGGGACTGGCTGTCTGATACCTGGACTCAAGGAGCCACTTAGTTCTGAAAACAGCTCTTATTCTTGAGGAGTCTTGCATCTGCCACATTTTGAGTGAGTGTGACATTGTAGGTTTTAGACAGATTTCAGTCAGTCCTCATGTACCAGGATGGTACATTCTAGGCTACAGAGTCCCATCTTGTTGCAAATTTATCAAAGAAGTAAACCTACAGGGTTGGCACTCTACTGCACAGTCACCTGATGGGTTTGTAGTCAGATGTTTGTGTGTTTATATCTTTTTCCACCATTGTTCCAAGACCATGAAACTATCATCTAAAATTTGACATGGACACTAAGGAGACACCCCCCATGGTGTGGGAACACACAGAAATGCCTGACCAAAACCATAGCTCTGTTTAAGATCTCCTCATTACAGCGATACATGCAACAGAAGGCTAACTTCTTCATGTATGTGGATTACATGGTAAAATGAAATTTTAGTCAGTCACTATAGAAATTAAAAGTGAGTTTGCTGTTTTGAAGTACTTGATACAGTACAAAGACACTTTTGTGATCAATCAAGTTATATGTTCTATTCAGTTCCTTGTCTTTTGCCAATGTGGCTGTTGGTATAATAACCCAGAGAAAGGGACATTGATATGGTTGTCCTTGCTTTCCCTATGGTGCTATAAAATATCATTATTTTAATGGTTTGAAGGTAGGGATTTAAAAACGAGTAACATCTACTCAGAAGGTGGAAAACCTCAAATGAAGTCTTTTGTACTGCCAGTTTGCATTCAAATGGAATAGTATTAATATGGACCAGAGTTATAAATGGCGGTATAGAACATGCAAGGTTGTTTTAGGATAAAGAGTAGCATGAATATAAATGACACCTCCTTTACAAACAAAAAAAGATTTCTGAGAACAAAGTTTCCAATTAATTCAGCCCAATTTCCTATTATGCTGCGTGCTATAGATAGACATATTGGGTCTTTTATAAGCCTCATTGTAATGTTTGTCATTTATTTGTTCATTGCAAAATTTAGCTTCTCTCAGCATTCAAAAATGCACAAAGATGCTTTCTTTAATCCAAGGATATTAAATTTTGAATACAGAAGGACTCAGCAGAACTGTTTCTAAATACTATGGGACTTTTGCTTCCTAGAATACAGGCTGCTGATAATCTTAAATTTGTTGAAGGTGCCTGACTATGTTTTATAATAAAATCAGTTGTGGAAAAGGAAATTGACTGCGGCATTACATAGAAACATTTGTGCTTCAGAAAACAAATGTTTTATTGTTTTGCTCTAGGCAAGGAATATTTAAGGTACTGCTAGTTGTTGTCAGTTTGCAGTCATTCTCAGAGAACAGGGCAGCAGATCTAGGATTGCCAGAGCAGCTGTATCCAATTCCCCTTAGAATGCCGGGTCAAAATGTGAGACCTTGTGACTAGAGATGGGGATGGATAGAAAAATGAATCACAATATTCAACGACTATCACTGATATCCTTAAAAATCTGCCCCTTCATATTTGTTGGGTCCAGAGATCCCAGAGAATATGAAGGGACATCTCCCCTTTTTATTCATCACACACATGCCAGTCACCTCCTTGCCTTTATTGCAGTGGCCAGCAGACTCCTAAAGGAAACTGGGCTGCCCATTTTCAAGATGGCAGCTGCAGCTTTGCTTAGGGCCAAAAGTAGCCACCATCAGTCTCCCTAATAAAAAACAGCCCATTTTGGTGGTTTGTCCCCATCTTCACTTGTGATGTCCCAAAAGCAGGGCAGGCAAGGTTATTTCTATGCTACTTGCTACAGAAATGGGACAAATAGTGTCTGGATAAATGGTGCCAAAGTGAAACCCTACAGTATAAGGGGCAACCAAAACTACAAGGGGAAAAAACTGTGGTTGTGCAGATATCAAAAAAGTTGCAGTGATGTCTGTCTTTCCTGCTATGACCTGCTAGCCCTACATGGGGCCTTACCTGCAGCACAAACAGAACAAAGAGTAATTCAGGAGTTTTACACCAATGCTTGGGCTTGAGGAAGGTTTCCAGCCAAACCCCACCAGGCCCTCTTGAGGAACAAATGGAACAAGAAGTCTCTGCACTCCCTGCCCTACTCCAAATGATATGAGTGACACCTGCTTGTGCCCAGTTCCTCTCACCACACTCTTCTCCTCTTGCCTGTGGATTGCTGAGATACCACCATTGCACAGTTACATTCGTTCCTCACCATTTCACCATTCGTATACTGTGGCCCCAGTATATTGAAAGCTTCCTTAAAAAGCCAAGTCTTTAAAGCTTTTTAAAAGGCCATTAGGGATTCACTTTGACGCAATTCCCAAGGTAGTTTGTTCCACATCACGGGACCATGTTTTTCTGTGTTAGATATACAAACTATGTTCAGACATATAGAAGGACTGGTATCCAAAAACTGCACCTATTTGGTGGGCCCCTGAGTCAATTTATGGACCTTCTAGGACAATGAATGCAAATAATATTTCAAAAATTAATCACTATCAGTGAGACAGGCTGTTTCACTACATTGAAACAGCCTGCCAAGAAATTGCTGTTGCTTGTAAGATTCCTCTCTGCAGACTTGAGAATGAGACAAGGACTGGTTAGAGTAGCCAGGTAGACAGAATCAGTATATAGAGGGATAATTATCTGAGGAAAATAACTGCATCCATTCTCCTCCACTTTTGCCACACAATTAGCAGAGTGTGAACAAAATAAGATTGCTATTACTCATCCCCCACAAATGGAAACAAGAAAAATGAGAATTTGCACCCCTACCTTAGGCTGTGTTAAAAATACACAGCCATGAAAATCCACTAGATGTCAGTGGGTCCATCATTCTCTTTCATCTAGACCAGGGGTGCCCAAACTTTTTGTAAGGAGGGCCAGATTTGGTGGCTGAGAATGTGTCAGGGGCCGGTTGCTCCCCAACCCTGCCACCCCACTGCAAGCCCCACCCACTTTCTTTAAAAAAAACATGGGGTGAAGGAGGGGGAGGGAGGGGTGGGCCAGCCAGCTGTGGGCCACTCAGAATGGCCTGGTGGGGCGGATTTGGCCCCCGGGCCGGACTTTGGGCAGGCCTGATCTAGACCTATCACATAGGACTTTTATGGAAGTAGAATGGGAGGAAGAGAGTAGCATGCTTGTTGGAGACATACAAGATAACCAATTAATTAAACAAATACGTTAATGCATTCTTGAAGGCTTTCACAGCTAGGATCTGATGGTTATTGTGTGTTTTTCAGGCTGTTTGGTCATGTTCTAGAAGTTTTTCTTCCTGATGTTTCACCAGACTCTGTGGCTGGCATCTTCAGAAGTCAAGGAGCTCAGGGAACTAGAAGTTCTCTCTGTGCTCTGGGGTATAGAATGAGTGAGATTGTGGGTTTTTTAAAGTTGTGGGAAAGGGTGGAAATGTCCCATTCAGGAGAATAGGTGTTAGTCATTGTATTGTGATTAATGATTCCCACCCAGCCACAAGCACCAGTGATCACTTCACACAATAGAACAGCAAAGGATATCCATCAACCACAGAGATGGATCAGCTCTCTCTTATTGCAGCAAAACTTCTTAATCCTTCCACATCACAATACAAGGACTAATACCTATTCTCCTGAATAGGGCAAGTTCCCCACTTTCCCACAACTAAGGAGCCTCATGGTTCAGTTTTTAAATGCCTGAACTGCAGCTAAAACTGTGCTCACGACCTGGGGTTCAATCCCAGGTAGCAGGCTCATGGTTGACTCAGCCTTCCATCCTTCCGAGGTCAATAAAATGAGTACACAGCTTGCTGTGGGGGGCAATGTATAGACTGAATACTGTAATTAAACTGTAAACCACCCAGAGACTACTTGAAGTAGTATGGGGCGGTATATAAGCAGAACACTTTACTTTTTGCTTTTTTTAACGCTCACAATCTCACTCATTTTATACCCCAGAGCACAGAGAACTCCTAGTTTCTTGAGCTCCTTGCACTATGAAGATGCCAGCCAAGAGTCTGGCGAAATGTCAGGAAGAAAAACTTCCAGAACATGGTCAAACAGCCTGAAAAGCCTACAACAGCCATCAAACACATTAATATTAACTGGAAAATGCAATGTCCCATTTCAATGCAAGGTTGGACAGTAGTAGCGGTACTTAGGAAATAGAGGATGTGAAACTTACTAAACTTCTGCTGGTATTTATTTTTGTACATTTTATCAACAGTCCACAGACTTAACTAATGAATAGTTTTCCTGAGCTTCTGTGTATTGAAGCCATTTTTTTTTTACTGACTGCCTTCGAAATATGAATAATACAGTAAACGTGTTTCCATCTGAAGAAATTAAGATGGCTACTCAGTTGGTTCTGTCTATCTTAGCTCAAGACATTCACATCCCATTCAGACTATGTTTTGTCAATTATATGCTACTTTGAGGTGCAGAAATCCTGTTGAGGAAATGATGGGATCAGGTGCTGGCAGGGAAAAATAATCAAAATATGTCATCAAGAGCTCTAGTGCATAAAATAGAAATATATTTTGCCAACTGACTTCATTTCTCCCTAATGTAAAATGCAGTCCTGGGTTTTATGTACCACTTTGTGTGTTTCAGCTGTATAGATCTTTTTACCAATGTAGTGTTCAAGTTCAAGATCATTGTCATCCCCTTTGCTGATATGTCAGAGTCAATGCCTGAGGCCAGGGGCATGGTCTTGTCATGCTAGAGTAGCACTAGGTGGCCAGGCACTGCAGAGGGGTTCATTTTGCATCAGCAGATTCTGCAAGCACACCTGTGAAGATTCTGGTTGACTCCCAGATCCAAGAGCTATGTGCTGCAGAAAGAGAGCCAATGTGGACTAATAGAGAGTCACACCGGCACTCAGGAGATCTGGGTTCAAATTCATGCTTGTCCATGGAAAAACTTGGGAGTGGGTCTATGGCAGCAATCTTTTAACACCATATATACTTTGATAACCTAACCATACTAGGGTGGCCATAAGTCAGAAACAATCTTACTGCACTATAGAGATATCCTCTTGGAAGAGATTAAACCGCACCCCAGCCAGCTTCCTGGGCAAGGTCACTTGAAAAGCATTTAACCCCATCTATACGGGGAAACCCTGGATGAGAGGACAATGGATCCCATCAGGCCTGATGCTAGCTAATGTGGGGGAAGTGATAAGAGCAAGCCTGGCTTCCTGTGCATCAGGCCCCATGGGATCCATGGGGTACTTCAAGGGCCAGATGCAGGGGAGTGGTATCAGGAGACAGATATCTGGTCTCATGCGCTCCCAAACGCATCTGGTGGGGCCACTGTGAGATACAGGAAGCTGGACTAGATGGGCCTTTGGCCTGATCCAGCATGACTCTTCTTATGTTCTTATGTTCTTATGATGGTATGTAGGGAAATAACAAGCTGTCTGGTAGTCATTCATCAAGATCCCTGCTATGTGACACTGCTATGTCAGATAAGCCCTTCCCAGGAATTCATCAGCCTACACCATCCTGACATGTAGACCCTCGCTCCACCTCTGATGCCCTGCCTTTGCAACTAATAAAAGAGCCCGAGACTCATGCTTGCAAAGGAAGTTGTTGCATGAGGCCTGGCTTGTTGAACCCAATAATGTGCCTATGTGGAATCATTCCAACACTGCACATAACAACAGCAAATGCAGAAATTAGGCAAAGCATACTTGATTCAGAAAAAGTATCACAACTTTTGTTTCAGAATTTTATACTCAAACAGAAGCACATACTGTATTACTTGTAGGATAGAAGATGTCACCCTTGCCATAGGAAATAGGTGGAAATGCCCTGGGGCTGGCTTATTTTTCCTTCCAACGCTCTCAGCCAGCCCATTCAAAATGTGTATGAAGTAGTTGAGGTTAGCTGGCTTGGAAGCAACAGGACAATTGGGCAAGTCTTTGCCATTTGTGTTACAAAACACCCTCTTACTTGAATCATGGGTGAATTATAGACACTGCTGTTTAGTTCTATAGCTTTTCGATTCTGGTCCAATGCATGCTGTGCTTTCTAAAAGAAAAGATTTTTTTCAGAACCATGTCCAATAAATCCATACATCCAAACACAAGCAGAAGATGCAAATCCCTCTGAATTGTGAGTGCATTTCATTCTGAAAAATAAGCTAGACTTGGACATTGAATTACAGCAGAAACAGACAAGGGCATCCACTGAAATAATTCAGGCTGTGTGTGGTGGTGGTGGTGGGGGACTTCACATTGATTACGTTGATATCCGGGCAATCTGGGTTACCTGCTCAGCCATTGAAAGTCCTGGGTGGGGGAAAGTTGGCGCTGAAAAGGTCATTATACCTTGAAGCCCCTATTAGGATTGTCTTCACTTGCGTGTGGCTTAACAGCATATGACCGCAATGGTTTTAATCTTGACTGTAGTTTTTTTAAAGCTATTATGGTATCATTGTATATATAGTGCATGTATCCATTATAAAAGAGTGGAATCATTGGATCAGAACTAAGCTGCCTGTCAGCCAAGTGAACACTCCTCAAGAACAGGTCAGAGGTCCTGGCCTCACATTCTGGCATTCTCCTGCTGGTCTCACTGGTCTCAAGAATCAATCTACCTACCCTTCTTTTTTCTGTGCAGTTGGAGTCTGTGAATTAATATACCACGCTCTGATTTTATTTCAAAAAATACCAAATGTAGGATTCCAGGGATACGCAGGAGAAAGAGCCCTCTCTGATACAGAGCCCTGGAGCAGAGCAAAACTTTCAACCTACTGCTTTGATGAGAATTCGCCACATATCAGTTGATGTACTGCTGCTAAGAAACGTGTGGTGCTTATTGGACAGAATTTCTCTTTGAGCATGACTTTGTTATATAATGTTTCACAGATTTAATCAGTGTTTACTATCTAGAAAGCAAGTGTTAGAATTAAAGCCAGTGTTTACTATCTCGAAAGCAAGTGTTAGAATTAAAGCCATCTAACCTGCTCCCTAATCTGCAGACCTTGTTTTGGTCTCAGAGTGGTAGACTCTATGGGACTATAAACAAGGAACTTATGGCATGCCATTGGAAATAGTGGATTCTATAGATTTCATTTTAATCACAGATACCCCTGATTGATGGCCTTCACTCTGTAATTTGTTCTGCTGCCTGACTATTTTCATGATAAGTTAATAGCAGAACAAGTAACCATGGGAGGTAATGGAGTCCCTCAGAGGATGTTTCACAGACTGGGCTACATTAACATCTGTAAAGTACTTGTGCTCCTTCCTAAAGCCAGTGAGTTATTCACTCTTAAGACTCCAAGGATTTATAACATCTTTTGGTTTGGGGGACATAAGCATTTGTATTGCAGCTATTAGTTATGGCTGTTTCCTAGAATCAATTGAATGAGGCTGCTATTTCTGATTTTTCTCTGTCTCACATTATTCTGGCTGTACCAATTATTAATGGATGTTTCTGAGGTAATCCAGTATCTGTGAAAGCCTTGCTGCTATTTCTTATTCTTAAGAACTTCGGTACAAAATGGAAATTAAAAATGTTAGGCAGAATGAATCGTCTTTCAATCTCATGATTCAAATGTGGTATCTAATGGTATCATCTGAGGTTGTGAGACTCGAATATCTCCATAACAGATGAAACTCTTGATGGGTTTCTTTCTAGACTATGATGCTGAGAATTCATTTAGTTGAGTATGGCTAGGATACAGAAGATTGAAAGCATGTCATTTCCTATTTTTTTTCTTAGATATTTGGGCAGAATTCTTAAACATTTTAATATATCCAGACACTATGTGCAGAAAAATTGTAGTATGTAACAATTAGTCATTCCACTTTAGACAATAGTTGGACTCTTCTTAGACATTTCCACTACCAAATAACACAAAGGATATGCAGATATTATGCACTCATTTTAAACTTCCAGTCATTCTAGGAGCAAAATGCCACTAATGTATCATCTCCCCATGCCCCATGCAACAAGGGTATTGCCACTGTTTCAGAAGAATCATGCTTTTCCTTCACAAAATGGCAATGACAGTGCATGCCTTTTTAAAAGATCCATTTTCTCCCGTTCCCACAGGTCCATTCTATTTATAATCCAATTCTAATTCACTGCTTCAGGATATATCACAATTTCGCAAAAAAGAGAAAGTACTGGTACGGTTCCTAGAGAGTTCTTCATGCAACTAATGAGCTCTGAGATATTAAACTAAGAACACATCAAATTTAATTAAGCCATCTGAATATGACCCAAATTAAACATGGATTAGATTCCACTGAGAATGTTTGTTGCACGTAATATGAATACTTTACTCAACTCTCCTGGTCTTATCATCGGAGAGCTGCTATATCAGCTATCAATAACCATCTATCTGCTATCTCTCGGTTCCATTTCCACACTGGGAACCAATATGTTCCTGCTGCCCTCCAGATTTTTCAGGCGAAAATTATAAACCAGCTCTTGTATGGGATCCCGATCTGGATTTCAGCTGTCGACTCCGAAATCGACCGGAGTGCTGCCACCTTCCTTCGTCGTATCTTAGGTGTTCCAAATATGATCAATCTCTACACCATTGCTAATGAACTGGGACTCCATTTGCCATCAACTCTTGCTTGGACAGCCACTATTAAGTTCTGGCTACGTATTCATTTTCACTCTGACTCCAACTCCCTTGCTTATGAACTATTAAGAGACCCTTATGTCTCAAAATGGTACAAATTTATCCAGTCCAAAATTCATCGTATTGGAATTGACCTAGACTCCCTAATCAACTGCGAAGAATCCCTAATCCTCAAAATCATCCATCAAAGAATCTGGGATATTGAGTGTCAAACCATCTCATCAGGGCTCAATCCAACGTGTTCTCCTCACTTTTATGGTTTGATGCCAACTCCAGGCCTAGGAGCAAATTATATGAAACATCTCATTAATCCTTGCCTGTGGCGTGCTTTTATGCTCGCCAGACTGAACATCCTTCCCTCGGCAGTTCTTTCAGGGAGATACTACAATGTTCCATTTGAGAATAAACTCTGTAAACTATGTTTACTGGAACTGGACTCAACCTCTCATATCCTTCTCTCCTGCCCCTCCCACCACAAGCTTCGCCTCCGCCTTCTGACCCCTTACATTTCTAATTTCTCTGGATTCCCGGAGAGTATAACAAAGCATCTCCTTGAGGACAAACACCCAGAATTGACAACCTCAGTGGCCGAATACTTGGCCACTGTTTTACATATTAGTAAATAGTCTGGGGCCAAGGCCTGCTATTAACCCAATCTTTTAATCATTTTTAACCTATTTATTTATTTTCTACCTCTTATTTTACATATTGTTGCATCTGGTTTATGCCAATGTATGCCAATAAAGGTTCTTGTGATTGTGTGAATACTTTCACACACAAAACCTTGCTTTTGTCCCAAATTCAGCGGGATTTTATCAGACCCATTGAACAATATAATCGTATCTAACATGAGGACATAGGGAATACCTTGAAGATCAGTCTAGACATAGAAATTAATACAAAATCAAAGTCAGCTATAGAAACAAATGGAATATTAGGCAATGTGACCATGCCTGTGCTGAAAAGAAAAAAATTCTATTGGTTTTCAGTTCACTTCTAAGCTCAACTCTAAAAGGCTCATCTTTAAAACCCAGTATCGACTGGCTTTTTCATTCATGCATGCATTCAACTAATAGACATCTTATTTTAGCAAAAGTTAGTTTACTGTAGAAATAAAGAGAGGAAAATTATAGTAAAATCAAGTATGGAAAGAACACTCTTTGTTCTTATCAATTTAGATTGCCTTCACTTGACAAGACACCGTGGTGAGGTATTCTCAAGCCCTCATAAGATTCCTTGCCTCTAGGCAAGTGTGAGAAAGGGCACACTATTTCTTCTGAACACAATCTCTATCATTGTGTAACTGGTAAAAACTGTTGTTGTTGTTGTTTTTGTTTTTGTTAGGATTAATGCCCCTTTTCTTTGGAAAGCAAGGAATGTAAATATACAGCAAGAGCAGAACAAATGGCTGATTGCTAAATAACAGCAAGAAACGTAAACAACCCCTCCAAAGCTCCCATGCAGTTAACAGACTGTGCTTGACATCTTTGCCCAATTTGGCTGAAATCTTATTGCTTTTTTACATATATTGAAGCAAACAAGATGACATTTTGCCACCTTTAGCTGGCAGTTAACAAGTTGGTTAGTGGGATTCTCATGGACACACTTGCTGGCTCAGCTTGTGCTCAAGAACTCTTGTGAGGACTTGTTAACTGCAAGCTAGAAGTGACTAAATGTTGCACCACTTGCTTTAAACATGCATAGCAAAGCAACAGGATTTTGACCATTGAGTTGTCTACAGTAATGCATTATTTCTGCTACGCATTGCTTAAACAAATCATTTGTGCAAATGTTAATTCATTTTTTTCCTGTGTGACTGTTATGTATGTATATGTTTTATAACAGGGTTTCACTGAACTCCAGGGTCCATTTCAGTCATTCACACATGCTGGTTAATTATGCAAAGTTATTTGTGATTCAGTGCATAGTGTTTTCCTTGAGATTCTCTGGAAAAACTAAACCACTTCAGGCATTTGAAGAAAAGTTCTGGTGGAAAAACTTGACGTGTTTGATGACTGTCAAAGCTGCAAACAGTGAGAGTGTTCACTGTTGTCAAAATTTAATCATCTGCCGGAAGGAGAACACCCACTGCCATCTAGTTTACACAAAAGAGTTACATGGAGGAAGGCAGCAAAGGATTAGGATCAGCTCCCCAGTATGCAAAACACTCTGTGTCCTCCTTGACTAAAAGCCTCATCTGCAGTTATTAACATGAGCTGTAATGCCAAAGGGGATTTTAAAAAGATATTGAGGAAATATAAAGGAAAAGCATAAGCAGATACACTCAAAGGATGGCAAATAGAATAGCTGCGTATCTTTCATAACTATATCCAAGACTCCCCATCCTCTGTGATGGAATACTTAGTTTAGATAGGATTAATATAAGTCTCCTTTTGATGTATATGTGACAGTATTTATAGACGTTTGCTGATCTAACCAACACACAATAAAATGTTCCTGTAACATACACCCTATTTCCCCCCAAGAAGTATTGATACATTGACTAAAAAAATGAAATATTAAGATATGTTTTGGCTTCCTCCTTGTTCAATGATATGTTCAAAGAAGAGGTTGTGGAACTCAGAGGACAGAGTGTTCCAAAATGAATGGGTAATGTTTGGAGTTTTCCTCTAGATTTAGGCCATGTTGTATTAGAGCACCAGTTACTTCGCTCCTCAAGAGGTGCCTAAAAGATGTACAATATCATAACTTGAATGTATAGGATCTTTTCTCCAGCACTTTATCCTTATTGTTTAGACCTTGCTAGGTACTGGATAACTTTTACCCTGGCCCATTTGAAAGCATTGTCCTCACCTCAGCCATTTTAAAAGGAAGATGCTTATATATCCCTTATGACCAATGTTTTGGCCCATCAATCTGTCATGGTGAAAACTGTGAACATGTCCTGTTGGACTGCATATTTTTAGGAATTCGTATCCTCCATTCTTTCCCCCAGTTTAAAAACACCATTCAAGCAGACGTGACAAATTTTATATTTCTCTTCTCTCTGACTTCCCAAGCCGAAGTTCCAAAGTTTGTGTAGAAAACAAATGATTAAATTGTTAACTAGATTGGGATTTAGCACTCAGTTGTAATCTGAATTTCTGTCTATTTTACCTTATTTTAAATACTGTAATTCTTCTGCATTTAAACTGGCTGAAATATAATAATAATATTAAAGAAAGAACTCAAAAGGGCAGTACTTGACATTTTCTATTCATTTTGGGGTTGTCTGTCTTCAATCTTCTACAATTACCAGCTTCAGTATGGCACACTTTTATTCAGAGCAAGTGAAAAAGGCAGAGCAAAAACATCTTACCCCAATATCCTGGTTTCCTGTTCAATATATTAAATACATGTAGTGAGTGATTGAACTGCTTTTTTCTGGAATGCAGAACACATTTGCTTGAAGCGCTGTGTGATGCTTTAAAAATATTTTCTCTCTCTCTCTGGCTCCCCCTTTTCTCTATTTAACAACAGCAGCAGCAACAAAATTGCATACAGGAAGACTTGAATTGTTACCTGGGTGAACCAACGGGGATTGTTTGAGCAAAATGTCCTTCTGTGAGCCCTGGAGTAAACATTTTCATTTGGTTTAATTATCGCAAAGTGGATCTGGAATGCAGACAAGCCTATTATTGCCAGGGTAAGTGACAAATTAAAATCAAAAAAGTAAACTTGGCCATGTGGAACACAATTCTCCCTTGTATGCAACCAGGGGGAAACTGCTTATGTTCATAGACAGAATTGAGTTGAACTTTCATTCTCTCTAATAGGTGAATGCATTTGCATGTTGCAAGAGGAGGAAATAATATAACACGTCTGCATAGTGATTCTTTTGGGATTGGCCACTTTATTAAATGCATCTGTTTGGGAAATACTGAATTCCATTCCCTGCAGCCAACATCTGTAGATGGCATATATAGGATCATCATCCTAGTCCATTTTCATCAAGGAAAATATTTGAACTACAAATATTGAGTCATTTTGCATATATATCACTAATATATTCTACACATACAGCTCTTCTCTTTTCATGCCACAAGTGCATGGCAAGCTGATGAAAAGGGAGTCCACAACTAGGCATAGTGGAAATACAAGGAAGGCATTATCAACACCCAGGTGAAAGAGAAGTCAAAGTTGAGGCCAGAGTCAGTCCAGGAATTGTTGCTACATTGGCTCTACAGTTCAAAACAGGGGAGAAGTATAAGAAAGGTTGTTAAGTAGCATTGGCTACATTGGTGAGAGCGCTATCAGGAAATCCTGGTGGTTTGTGTGTGGGGGAGGATAAAGGTAGCAAAGGATAAATGTTCTCAGCTTAGACCTGGAGTTTGAGCTGTCTATTTATCTAGACGTGGTTTGGACTAAGACATTATCTTGATGTCTCCTCTCTCTCAGTTCTGTCAATAGCTCAGTAGTACATCATTGTTCACTGGGTTGAGAGATGCGCAACATCCACTGGCTGGGGAGAGTCCGCTCTGCACTAGGCCAGCAAAGACAATAGCATAGTCATTAACATGCCCAGTGAATGTTGATACATCACAAAGCTGAAAGGAAATAATCTAATGAGGTCTCATCCACTACCCAAGAGCTTTGACATATAATACCAGCCTGAGAACTATGAGAACTGTAGCCTGATGTCTTTACAGAAAAAGAGTCGGTAGATTGGTCTATTTGTCATTTTCCATACAATGCTCTAGTGGCAACAGATTCTTAAATGAATACTGGCAGTATTTAATGAAACTAAAAGATCGTGCAGTATTTCAAAATAGCTTGGTTCATGGAAGTTCATTGGTGGTAAGCTTCCTTTACTTTGTATCCAAGGGCATGCTCCCAATCCGATATGGACCAAATTCATGTTGATGAAAGAAGGCTAGATTCTGCTTTCAGAATACAGTGAATCTGAGGCAGTAGCACATAACTACATATATTTAGAGCTCACTCAAAGATAATGTATTGATTCAGAACACACAGCATACTGGCAGCTATTAGGCCACTTTATACTATTCCAACACAAAGATTCAATTCACACACACACAGTTCCCACCACTGAGAACAACTTCAAATGTAGTTGTATGGATCCACTTGTGTTAAGGGGATCACAACATCCTTGCAAGAGTCCTGAGAAAAGCAAGTGTGGTTTTGTTGGGGGGAAAGGCATAAAGCCACACATGTAGTTATATCAAATGTATACTGTTAAGTCCCAAATCCTTTTCTGAAATGGTGCTTTATGTGATACGGTAGGGGAGGGAGATCACCAACAGCTTAGCTGAAATTCCTTTCATCTCCCACAAAGCTGAATAGCTCTCTCTACTCTGTATTTCTTTTGTCATTTTCAAGTTCATATACTTGAAGGCCAGTGTATATATCCAGTTCCTCTATTCTAGGGATATGCTTTGTTTTATAAAACTTACATTAAAAGCTTACTGTGCTTTCAGAAATCTGCCATCCTTGTATCTGCTGTGTATCCTTTCCTGTGTGACTCATATTTTGCTCACAAATCTGAGACTGGGAGGAACCTCTGATGTAAACATTGAATGGTGAGTTTCAGTAGAGTACCATGTTCAAAAGAGTTGCTTTCCACCTTTATGTGCCATCTAAATGTTCTGGGCAATTTACAATCAAAATATTACAAACAGAAAATATGAAAAACAAATTTTGAAAAAATGAAAGAGGCAGCAAAGCCTAAATGGCCAAGACATAATTATTTATTTAGCATATTAATATCACTAGTGCAATAGATGTTATTAATATAATCATGATATTATTCATGAAATAATTTTTTAAAAAGCAAAGTCCAGAATTCTGTCCAGTGAGGATAAAGTATGACAATCTTCTCATGTTATACAGCTCCAGTTTGCTGTAAATTACCACCGTTTCTATGCATACATTTGGATCCCCTGTTTGGACAAGCTTCAAGCTACTCACACTACCTGAGCAGGTGAGAAAGATCCCAGGCATTAAAATAGATCAGAAATGGAGAGCCTTCAAAAATACAATCATTATCTGGCATAGAAAAGACTATTGCAAGACATGTCTATTTTGATTGTGAGCGCTCAGAAACCTTTGGGTAGTGGGCGGCATACAAGCTATAGAAATAAATAAATGAATAAATGAATAAATAAATAAATAAATAAATAAATAAATAAATAAATAAAATCAACAGACTCTCACTAGTAGGATAACCATATAGAAAAAAATTATTTAGTAGCTATCCACCAGATTGTGTTTATTGGGGATACTTGGAAAAGTACGTCTTAATGTTTTAATGAGTAGGTGGCTGTTCAGATAATCTGGGCACAAGTCATTTGGGACTTAAAAGTTAACATATTATATACACCAGAATCCCCAACGAAATTATTTATTATCATATATTTCGTTAGTCAAGCATATAGCATTGTGTGCAACAGGAAATGCAACCATCAGCTTCTCAACTACAGTAGTGTGGGTTCACTCTTGACTTGTCCACTTAGTGACTCATGCTGGCAGGTGTAAGTAATTGGATTCTGTGCATCACTGTGATCATACACATAGATAAAACTTTAAGAGCAACAGTGTTGGTGTAATTGTAGTACTTTACATGGCCTTCCCAATACAAAATAAGATATGAGATGCAAGTGATGGGTTTAACTTGGGCCACATTTTATTAAACAACAACCAGACACAAAATGCATGTAGTGTGGAAGCTACAGTTGGGATCAAGAACTTTTGCAACCTCACCAAGTATCATATGGGTGAGTCCTCTGCCCCTCAGCCATGGATCACAAAGACAACAAGTCTGCAGCTAGCAACTAACTCTACTACTGTGTTTCAGCAAAAATAAGACACTGTCTTATATTTATTTTTCCCCAAGAAGAAACACTAGGGCTTATTTTTGGGGTAGGTCTTATTTTCAGGGAAACAGGAACTGCAAGCAAACATGCTACAAAGTACGGTAACTTTGGTAGCCCAAGTAAAGGGGGGGGAGGATCATGGATGGAAAGGGAGGGGCAATGTGCACTCTCTGTCTCTCTGTCTCTGTCTCTCTCTGTGTGCAGGCACAGCCACACCCATCACTAGGTCTTATTATCGAGGTAGGGCTTATATTTAACAAATGCGTAGAAATCCTGCTAGGGCTTATTTTGGGGGTATGTCTTATTTTCAGGGAAACTGGGTACCCCTGGATCACCAAGCCCCACTAAAGGCAGGTCTCAGCCCAGGGAGCCTGCCTAGCACATCTTTTCCCTGACACTGTAAACTTGTGCTTTGAGGCATCATGGGGTTAGATAGGTCAGTCCCTAATTTATCTCACCTAGGACTCACCAGTGCTTACACTTTTTTTTACTGCCTGCAAGTATGACCTACTTAACCTAACAAAACCCACTAACCCTACCTTCTACCAGCGTGGGATAGGCAAAAAAATATATATATCCTTCTTTCCTTCCATCCAATTCTGGAAAGCAAGGCAAAAATTCATATCTAGTCTTTTAAGGTGGCCAGCTAGACGCACACTAGCTAAAGGGGTGGGATGCTAGCCTCAAAAGAGGCAGAGGCTAGGGAGGAGTGTTCTTTTATACACCATTCCTCCCCCTCCCTCCCCAGATCATGTGAGATGCAGATTCACATCTCGTGATCTTTCATCCAGGGAGGGCAAAGGATCTCTGTGTGGCAAATCTGCGCTCCTATATGGAACCAGACAGTTGTATTCAAATTGCTTTTGCACACAAAAAGAATCCTGATATAATTATTAGAGATGGGCACGAACCGAAAAATGGCAATTTGTTTTGTTTTGTTTTGTTTTGCTTAAGGCTTTGTTTCATCTCATTTCATTTTTAATAGATTTTTTTCAAAAAAAAATCATTTCATTGGTTCATTAATTCTTTGTGCGATTTAATGCATTTGACCAGTCTCTGGCATCCCAGTGCCCCAGACCAGATGGAAAACATTTTAAAAAGTGATCTGAGAAAACACATAAATGGACGTTTTAAGCACTCCTCATCCCCTGCTAGGTATTATCAGGCAGAAAAAATAATTTTAGCTGCGTTTTTAAGTATATTCAGGATGTTTTAATATCTTAAAAATGCCATTCTGCGCAGATTCGCCGACATTAACAAAAGTATGCAGCAGCCATTTTGTCCCCTTTAAAAAAAGATCTCTTTAAAAACACAGTTTTAGATGTTTTAAATCACTGGCATCAACCTAATAGCTATAATCAGGCATAAAAAATTACGATATTTTTGAAGCCTTTAAAAACAGCTTATTTCTTTGCATGCCGCCATTAAAGAAATGAGATGTAACAAACCAATTTTCCTGTTTCATTTCATTTTGTTTAGATTTTACTCCTAGGTTCATTATTTGTTTTGTTATGTAATGAAACAAATAATGAATAATGAAACAAATAAAAATTCATCCCATGCCCATCTCTAATAATTATATTTATGATCAAGGTTCCTTTTTTGCAGTAGTTGATCAGCATGGGCACATGAAGATTCTGCAGACATGTGAACTGTCTCTTTGGTGGAGTGTTAACACATGATTGATGTGGAGAACACATGAATAGACTGAAGAAACTGAATGGTGAACCATGCATGAGATAGTTGTGGAACTAATCTGAAAAAGTATCTCAGCTGAGCCAAAGAGAAATGAAACCACAAAGCAGTAAAGGAATAGAAGAGCAATCTGTTCATCTCTAAGGAATCACTACTCCCTGGTGCTCCTTCAGAGTTGGTGAAGTCTCTGACATGAAATGCTAAACAAATCATATCATAGTCACTGTAGAAAATGGCCACAAACTATGGCAGTTTGTGGAACGCTGATGGTGCTGAGAAGAGGAAAAATGACACTGAGGAGAACCAACAGGGACAAAAAAAGTATGCCAAACATCATTGAAATATTTATATTGCTTTAAAATGAAATAGTTTGGATAACAGCCCTTGTTCAAGTGTTTGCAAGGCATCATAACTTTCTCAACATTTTCTTTGGATAAATCCTTTACAATTTTAATATTTTTGGAATTCATATGTTACAAATGTTAAAATCATACATGGGGAACACTATGTATGGAATTGCTGTAGTTCTTATCGAGTCTCCTGACCCATATATGAGAAACATAATACTGGTATTTAAAAGAAATACTTTTATGTTCCTTTTTGTTTTGCTCATTCCTCAGTTATAAATGACTGACTAGCCACAGTATTTTCCTTATTCTTTCTTAGATGTTACCTCTTGTTTTTAGGAATCATTCTGATGTAGTAGGCTTGTCCAGGAATAGGGTTCTGATTTGCTTCTTTGACTGCTCTGACCAAGATGGATTTTTTTTTTCATTTTTATATTTGGGTGTTTAATGAATGGCTCTCCCTTTCTACTGCTCTTTCCCTTCAAAAACGGGACTCCAGAGACCAATCTGAGTGGCTTATTAGCAACCAGGCCTGGCTGAGAGGGTCACAAGGTGAGCAGCTGTGATAATGGACTAGCAAATGGCAGGAAAATTCATGAAACACAACAGTGCTTCAAGCTATGTTTGGATTGTAGTGTTTATTAAATGTAATTGTTTTTGTAACTCATGGGTGGGCAGCTGCTACTTTTCAGAAAAGCCACTCTTTACTACTTTGCTTATTTAAATGCTTCTGATCCTGAATAAGCCTCAGACAATCAAAATGGAGTCAAGGCACTTAAGCTGCAATTATGGAAAAGATATTGGATGGCATAAACCCAAACCTTTTTTAAAAAATATCACTCCATTTTCACATTTCTACTCATCTAAGCCAATGAGCAAAAGACAGATAGGTGCCAAACTAATATTGTGCAGAGAGTTTCCTGCACCTTCAGGAAACCAATGCCTAAATATAATGATTATCCCTATTGTAAACAGCAGAAACAGAGTGGGAAAAGTTTACCAAAGGCAAAATAAATAAAGACAAAAACTATTGCATGCTTCAGTCAAACTACAGTAGGTCCCCAAGTGTTCTAAGGGATGAAATAACACAATGGAATATGTAGTACCTATCACAAAAACAGTGCATGTGAAAATAATGACATTTACTATCCCGGGGGCTTGGACACTGCTCTTCAAATTATCCTGACAGAGAAAGTTTGCTGATTAATTAAGGCATATTCACATCTCATCTAAAACTCTCTATGGCCACTTTCATAATGCAAAAACAGTGGTGTGTGTGTGTGTGTGTGTGTGTGGTAACACTACAGAGGGCTCATTCAAAAAAGGCATATTGCTCAGATTGATGGGGGCTGGAACTGTGATTCCTTTCCCACCACCAAAAATCTGGAATGACTCACGCCAAACTTCCATACTTGTTTTAAGTTTTCCTTCAGTGTAAACTGAACTGAGTTTCTCCATTAGCACCTCCCTTTCGTGTTGCCTCCAACTCCCCCCTTCTTCTGTCTCATGTCCTTTCCCCCATTCTCTGCAGAAGCCGTGCTGTGGGGTAGGGGCAAATCCCTTCTGCACTGGAAGAAAGGAAACAGAAGGAAAAGTGAAGGAAACAACAATGTCCATGAATCAAAGAAACACCTTGTGCGGGGAAGACTTCCATGTTAGCACCTTCCTGATACTTCCTGGTGAAACTGACTGCCTCTCCGGACTAGAGCGGTAAGGCAGGGGCAGGTTTTTTCATCCCTTTCCTCATTTGCACTGTTCTGTGGACGGGTGGCAGTGTTAAACTCATCCAAATCCTTGGGGTACAGAATTACATCTTGAACAGGGTCAAACAAAATTCATGGAAAGCTCAGAGAAAACTAAGGCACTGTATAAATATGTATTCAATGGAGAAATGAAACTGTGGAAGGTGACGGCATCCTTAATCACCAGAAGTGCCACTGGTGTAGAGGCAATCTGTACATGTCCAACATCTTCATAGGGTAGTGCTCATCTCAGAGGGGAACAATGCATGTACATCTCACATGGAAGTGCTAATCTGTGAAATCTGAAATGCAAAATATTTGTATATAAATCATTTATTGTAGTATTATTCATGTAATAAATGTGATTCCTATCTTCCTCATGATCAGGTCCCAAGTAGGGACGGCTATTCATTTCAGAAGCTACCAGTTCCAAAATGACATGCATGACCCCAGGTGGTGTTCTGAAGCCTCCAAAATGCAATCAGCCAATCCCTTACCTTGCTCTGCGCCTGCATGGGGCTGAGCTCCAATGAGGAAGAAGCCTCAAACATCATTGTTCCTTCTCCCTGGCACTGTCCAATCAGGAGCTGTGCAGGGAAATCATCTCACCACCCTGCCTTATTGGCCAGAGCCAGGGAGAAGGAACAATGAGGTCGGAGGCTTCTTCCTCATTGGAGCTCAGCCACGTGTGGGCAAAGAGCAAGGTAAGTAATTGGCTGATTGTGTTTTCAGAGGCTTCCAAAGATCACATGGGCTTGTGTGTGTCATTTCAGATCCAGTAGCTTCTGAAACCAACAGCCCAAGACATCTTACAACATCCATTAGAAAAACAGATACAGCTAAAAGTACAACAAACTGAAGCAGTAAAACACTATTAAACATTAAAAGAAGCACTGAACTAATGTGATTTTACAACTATATAAACCATTAAGATGCCCCTTTTTATTAGTCAGTTTATAGCCAACAACCTGTCTCAGAGTGCACCTACACAGCAAGGAAAAATGTGGATGGATGCACTATGAAGTCACACTTGGGAAGTCAACCTTCTCCAGGTCAATTCACTTCACCTGACCACAGGAGTCAACAGAGAGGGAGGAGGAAATTGGTGCTCTAAAGCCTTGTTAAGCTGCAAACAAGCTGCTCTGACCTTCTAGAATGGCAGGAGGCATGGTTGGAGCAGAGCTATTCATATAGTAATGAAGAGAATCCCCAAAGTGGTAAAGTAATATACAATCTGTCCATCCATGAAAAATATGCATGGTCTCTCTGGAAATCTGTAACTTGTTTTCAAATCAAGAGATCACAATGCCTAAACTGATACACATGAATTCAATTATATATATAAAAAAGTAGAAGACCCAATTGCAAAGGAACGATCCATGGACTGAGGGGAAAAACTATAAGCTCATTCACATCCACATTGACTTGTATGCAATTTACCAAATGGAAAATAATGCAGACCTGAATATTCAGTATCTGTAGAGTTTCTCTGAAGTATAAATGTAATATCAGGTCTAATTATGGGGCTATTTAAAGTATTTTTCTGGTCTTTGTTTAACTTTGTTAGGCTGAAAATTCCATTTGTTTATTTAAGAAATCCTTTGGAGAATCATGTTTGAATAAGAATACAGGTTGTGATCCAACGGTCAGTCCCAAATATAGCAGACCCACAGAATCAGTGGTACCTGTATTTACAAAAAGGCTGTGATATCCAAAATCCTATCAACTTAATGTGCCTATTCTAGCACGAACTTAACAATGAGACAAGAAGCCTTAGCAAATACATCCAAAGTTTATTTTGAACAGTAGAAGAAAGAAAAACTTCTGTGAATGTTTTTGAATGAGTGTTATCCACAGATGGGGAGTGGCGAGTGCCATTGGGGGTCAGTGGTACATCTGGCCAGGACATTGGCAGCCTTTGCAATGGTGGTGGATGAAGAGGCGCCTGCGCCGCCTGCCTGAGACCTTGGCAGTGGTGGCAGAAGAAGAGGCACCAGTGCCACCCACCAAATACCTCAGCAGTGGCAGCAAAAGGAAAGGCAACCACACCACCTGCAGGCATCTACAGGTCCACATAGGAGCCTCTTCTGCCACCACCACCACTATGACAACTGTGTAGGAGATTCCCTCCCCCAAGTTGAGAAGAATGGTCTGTCGGTAAGGGCAGAGGCCAATGGGGGTTGCAGGGCAGGAGGGAGGAATGGTCCTTTGATGTTTGTTCACCCGCTTATGGCCCACCACTGCCACCCTGGATAAGAGCATTAGCTCTTATCTGCAGATTTCCATATCTGCGGGGGTCCCGGAACTGATCCCCTGTGGATGCGGGGGTCCTACTCTATGTTTCTTCTCTGAATTCAGTCATGCCATTATAAGAATGTAAACCAAATATTCTGTCTCTGGTATTTTCCTCTTGTTTGTTAAATGCTCTTTTCTCTTCTACAAGTCCACAAAATCCTCTGTCCAGCATTGACAAGGTAAGGGGTTATAAGCTTTGTAAGACAATGTGCCTGGTTCAAATTGGTGTGCTTTTCCAGCATCTCATTTTAAAAGTGATATCTGAGCAGAAAATAACAAGAGAATTTCACTGATTTATCTAGGACAATGTGGACATTTTCCATTATTTCCTGACAGAGAAAAGCATCAAAACATATGAAGAAGGAGGAGGAGGAGGAGGAAGAGGAGGAGGAGGAGGAGGAGAAGAAGAAGAAGAAGAAGAAGAGCTATGTGGTCCTTGTGCACTGCTAAAAATTAAAACCCATAAGTTGCTTTCAACCTTGTATGGGAATTCACCAGGCACTATTTCAGTTCCTGTATGTTCTGTTGGTAGCCTGTCTGGCTTTCAATGTGGGTGCAAGAGGATTTCCTATTGCATTAACTACAGTCTAATAACTAAGGAAGAGATTTTACAAGCACATTCTTCCACTAAAGAGCATCTGTTGGTTGTTTTAGTGCTGCTACCCATTTGACCTTAAAATGATCTAATGTAAGGATGTGTATATGTATGTATGTTTCTACCATAGCAATATAAAACTTCCACTGCCTGCAAGAATAGTTTTACTGTGTGCAAGACTCTAAACAATCTAGGAATCTGTGGTACAGCCAGGGCTTCTGGACCAAGGCACAATACAATAATTGTGTGCCTTTAAGTCGATTCTGATGTGTGGTGTCTCTGGGGTATCCTGGGACTCTGCATCTTCACATGACTACACAGGCTGGCTTTACTTGCAAGATACATAGTGAGGGATCAAACTCCCAGCCTCTGGCTCTAAACTACTGAACTATCCCACCAGCTAGATCAGTGGTTCTCAACCTGTGGGTCCCCAGATGTTCCTGGACTATAACTCCCGGGAATTTTGGCCAGCTCAGCTGGTGATGAAGACTTCTGGGATTTGCAGTCCAGGAATATCTGGGAACCCACAGGTTGAGAACCACTGAGCTAGATCAAGCATAGTCCTAGATCAAGCAAATGATGGCTGAACTGTAAACATTGCCAAAAGGTAGATTTCAGAACATTAAATTCTGATTGAATCATTAAGTATGAAAGCAATCTTTCTAGTCATTGAGTTGTGATAAGGTACTGATTTCCTTATCTGTCTATTTGATGCCTTTTTAAAAACATGCAGAGTACAGGGTCTGTGATCTCCATATGAATGAGGCCATTTATTGATACTGTAGGTTCTCGACAGTCCTCTGAAATAAGGAGGAATACATTCATTTAAAATATTTAAAACACACTAATAATAACTTCTATTATTCTAAATCTTCAATGACACTTCTTATTTTGGACACGTAATGTGAAATAAGAAATACAATCTGCTGCAAGTTATCCTTCAAGGAAAAATAGATGGGAAGCATGGCCTGGGGTGTAGAAGAACATTCTGGCTTAAGAACTTAAGCCAATGGTCCGCAACGAACACAGCTGTTTAGAAAAGCTTTTAGATAGAAACCAGTTCAGGCTACTGATCGCCAATGTTCTACGAGGACATGGCACATGAAGAAACAAAATGACACTTCTTAGTAATGTGGGATGCCTTAAAGTGGCCATATAGCTATAGATTGACTCTATTCTTGATGTTGTAAGAAACTGACATACTTAGGTGTTTCAAATTTGTTACTACAGACTGAAACAGAGATGGCTACTAGTTGCCCTGGTTTTATGAAAATTTCTTAAGGTTATTTATTAAATCCATCACTGCATACATTTTAAAGATAGACATGGCTACAACACACACCATTTTAAAATGTGCATGAAAAATAAACAGGAACTTGCATGTAGGAATTACAAAAATGAAGTCTCTTTGCCTGATACAAATGAAATTGAAGAATACAGGTGGGATTTGGAGAAACTGCTACTGAGTTTTTTTCACTTTCTTCTCTGACTAACGATGCCAAGAAAAAAAATGCATGCAGTGCTAGGAATGAAAGGTTATTCTTAGTGGAATGATTAATATGGATTGACATTAAAATTACTGCTCTATCTGGGTGGCTTCTGATAGGTTTTTCTGTTTATGTTAGCTACCCAGTAAGCTTATGAGAAACATGTGTCACTTAGTTATCACCTCTGACCTCCTAAAATACTTTCTTGACTTTGCCCTTGAATTATTTTCCATGCTTCATTAGAACCTGTGGACTAACAGAAACAGGGTTCCTAAGGAAGGATTATCCCCTTTCACACCAAATCCCATGTGGTCATTTTACTTTTCTGTTGCTTCCAGGGGCCAGAAATGATGGGAGCAAAGATGGCATTCAGCATTTTCAGGGAGCAGAAAGTGAGGAGGAAGAAAAATTAAGAACAGAGAAAACATAGGATTAAAAGGAAACAGTGTGCTAACAAATCAAATCCTACCTTTGAAAAGGCTAATCCTGATAGGCACGTTTGTGACATTACAAGGGGGGAAAAAGCAGTATCTTTTATTTCCAGCACATGCAACCTTTATCCTTATTGACCCCTTTGGCATCCAGTATTTCAGAGGCATTGCTTCTGGTTTTAGACATATTATATTTTCTTTTTTCTTATTCTTCCCTAGTGAAGTCTCAGGGATGCACTTTTGCTATACTTTGATCTTCTCTCTTCTTTGTGACCTGAGTAATAACAGTGAGCTAGCTAGATAAGGATGCTGTGTCATCCATCATTCATGAAAGCTTGTTATAGTTCCCAAAACTCATTCACTGTTTTTTGTAAGGGCTCTGGATCTTGTCTTTGCATCCTCCTTAGCCCTGTAAAGTCAATTTAAAATGTCAAGAGATGCTATTGTATTTACAATCTATTTGCCTCTGAATTAGGTTTTTACATTGTTACATGATTTGTCCTTCCACAATGGAAGGGCAATTTTCAAGAATGTACTTCAAGGTGTGATTTGTTACAAGGCATTAGGCTTTTAAAGTCATTGGTCCCAGAGGAACTTTGTGCATTTTGGCCAATCGTTTTAGTGCATTTCAGTGCACTGTTCATCAGTGGAAAGGACAAAAACTCACTCTGTTTTTGGATGAACAAATTAAAAGCAGTATGGGTTGTTTCATTTTTGGATGGGTTGTTTGCTTCCTTGTGATCAATCAGCCTACTCTATTGGGCTTGATATGTTTATAGGGACTATCAAGGGGGTGTGCATGAAAGCGATTTGTCCCATATTTTACATTCAAAAAGGGCTTCAAATTTAAAATATATATTTTTGTAACCTTCCTTTGCCACATGTTCCTTTTAAAAACAACAACCAAGGAACAAATACATCATTATTAATATATCAAAAGGGAAGTAGTCCTGTCTTCTTTTAACTTCTGAGGAGTATTGCGTATGTGTGTATGCAACTTAAGTGAACAAAGCTTATAATAAGGTTGATGGATGTTACTATATCTTATTTTTCATTGTTTGAGTAGTCAAATAATGGGCAATGGCTGGATGATATATGATATAAAAAGCATTGACTCCCAGTAACTAGTGCTGTTTTGAGAGACAATTCAACTCTTGAGAACTTTTAGAGGTGTATCAGGTTTATCACTAGAGCATATGTTATTTACCAGAGTCATGGATATCAATCCCAAAATGGCCTCTGCATGGCACGAGTTCCCCTGTATCTCTGCAACATATAGCAACTTCTTGCTGCACAGACTGCTTCCAGCACATTTTGAGTTTTAAGACTTCTGCTCCTTGTATTTTATTCCCCCCCCCCCCCCGCTGGCAGACATATAGAAATGCACAACAGGAGGGTGTCAATCTGCATGGCAAGTAGTCATGATGAGTATTATGGACACAGACAGAATCAGTCACATCATGAAATCCAATCTCAGAGACATCCCTAAAGGTAGTGCATTCTTATATCTAGCAAGAATGTCCATCATCACAAATGCCTTTTTTGTGTTTCCACTTTCCAGGCTACACTATTAAGTCATTTTTTTAAAAAGGAATAAAGTACTACATTATTTTCTAGATGAAGAAAAAGCTTCCTTTTTCTAACACTAGCTAACATTTGAATACTTTTGGTAAAGCATACATAAACCTTGGACACATTTTCTCACTCTGATCTTAAGAGGTCTTCCTTAAAGGTGAGCTATTTTGAGATCAAGAGAAGTCATAGCTAAGTAAATACATTTCCATATTAATGGCTAGGTTTTTACAGTGGCAATTCATATTTTTTTAAAAGTTTAAATTCCATTACAGAATATGTGAGCACAGCCTAGTTACTCTTCAGTAAGAAACCAACGGCAGGGAAAAATGGGGATTATGTTTATCTCAACCTACTGTAGGCACTTAGATATTAAATCCCCACCCACACCTCCCACACAGCAGAATTTAATTTAGATGCAACCAACAAGACTGCAAAGAACAGAAACAAGTATTTCTCACTCTTCTTCAAATCTTTTATCATACAGCACAGGAAATTGTTCTAATTTGCGAAGACACTTTCAAGAATGTAGATTTAATTAGCAGATGAACAAATTATCTATCTTATTTTATTTTTAAAATCCAAGTAAATTTATAAAACCAGCTTTAGGAGAAAAGATGACTGCTCACAATGTAATGCTGATTATATTGTCATTTCCATTATACTGATGTAGACTAGTCTACGTGTGTACATATTAAACCATTTCATAGCTAGGAGAAAAGTATTTTGTTTTTAGGAAAAGGGTGAATAATCTATATAGTTAATTAGATTAATTTTTTTTAATCTTTCACATGCTGTATTTGGCATCTGGACAATCTTGCTTTTCATATGAAATGTGTAAAAGTGAATTTTATTTCCCCCTGATCACAATGAAAGCTTTTTTTTTTTTTTTGCATTATCTGATGACCAGTCAGAAATAGCTTTTGAGAGAGATGTGTTCATTGTGAGGAAACTAGGATCTGCATCTGTTTGAAACAGGGTTATGGCTCTCAAAATAGAGTTGGACTATAAACCTCATAGTCCCCATTATTTACTGTGCTAGTTGATGAAAGTTACAGTCCAGCAGCATTGGGGACCACAATTATGAGTCAGTTGACATCCAGGATTTTATCCAGAGTCTTCTGAAGTGTTACCATTTCCCCCCATTTATAAGACCTTGCCATGTACAAGATCCTCCACATTTTTGAACCCTAAATTAAGAAAATGAACAAATCCTGGAGTAGAGGAAAGCAATGGGGTGGGGGTGAACCCAAACTGACACCAGTGAATGAGCTGAGCAGAGTCCCTGTCCTGCTCTGATTTCCCTTCCAGTTTGGGTTCTCCTCCACGCTCTCACCCCCCCCCCCCGGGATTTCCCTTTTCTTCTCTACCTTTCCAAAATGCATATCCACTTGGGTTTATTTTGTTTGTTTTTTTCAGAAATTGGAGGGGTGAGCACTTCTACATGGGCTCCCAACCCCCCCAGGCTTCCCCCAACTGAAAAGACAACTACAGTTCTGATTTCTGCCCCCCCAAAAAAGTGGAGATGTAAGGGGATATGGTGTGTGTGTGTGTGTGTGTGTGTGTGTGTGTGTGTTGAAGAACCCAATCTGACTGGAAAGAGCTGCTGGAAAGAAGAGAAACTGTAAGGTTAGTATGGCTTTTCCCCTACCCCATCCCCATCCCTCTGGAAAGGCTTACTACTGTGACCCACTCTTAGTTTTGTGTCATGGGGGGGGGGAATAGCATCATATACATGGAAAATGCAGTGATTTCTGACACTCTCAGCTGGTCAGTTCCTCCGTGTATTTCCTTCTGAATGATTCTGTGTGCTGACTCCCTCAACCATTTTTTCCTAATCTATTAGTGATCTGTTCATGAGATGGAAAAAAAATCTTGGCAGAAAACATCATGGACTTGTCATAGCAATAGGATTTTGTTTTATATATATATAAAAGCTGTGGCAGTATATGAGACCATACTAGCATTTGCCATATTAAAATCTATTGTCACTTTGGCAGCTCTTTGTGTCTCAAAAGTCCTTTATCACTGTTTTCCCAAGAGAAAATGGATCATTTTCAGACCTAGTCATAAACTCTTTGCATGGTTCTGAAGCATCCACCCCCACACCTTATATCCTGCAACCCTTCCATTGGGCTTTGCTATCTTTTCTCTTCCTGGTAGAAATCCCAAAGCATGCCTCCTGAGAATAGAATTGCCTGTGGGGAAAATATTCATTGCCACAATCTAGTTTTTGGCAGCTTGGATTGTATCTAGTATTTTCAGCCTTCTTTGTGCTCCTGGGTGTTTTTATGCTTCAGTTGTGAGCACAGTCTTTTCCACCGGCATATGTGCTTTTAGAGGGAAAGAGGAATACGAAAGAACAGAAAGAAAGGATGAAGCTGCTTGTCATGGTCATCATGTACTTGAACATGAAAAGATGAACCAGGTATTGCAGGACCAACTAGACAGTCGGGGTGGGGGAGGGGGAAGCCCAACGTAAAATAAAAGTACTGAAGTAACGAAAATAGCAAACAGAAGGCATTTAAGTACATTAAAATAGAAATATCTTGCTTACCCCTGAAATAGTTTTCATCTACAAGCAATCTATTTCTGCTGCCAGGTCCCTGTATTGTAATTAATTTTCCTAATTCTTTATCATCAACTCTAGCATCACCTGGAAGTGCAATGTCAAACATTCTGATGTACTGTATCTACATTCTACTACAGTTATAATGAGTTATATTTCAAGGTGTCCATCTGGTTGAATCTAAAAGTCCCACAAGATCTTAACTCAGTCATTTTCTGACATTTTCTCTACCTAATGTTTCCACGGACTCTTGAATGCTGGAAAGTTTCATTTTTTTTCTTGACAGAGTTGACATTTGCTGTTGGCACTAATTCCTTTAATTTCAGATTCCATCACATTAATTTAGTGTTTGTTCTTGTGCAGTGAAGATCAAGCATTTGATTCTTTCTTGAGGGTCCCCAGTTTTAGTCATACCCATGTTAAATTGTTATTATATTTTCAATCAATATTCTCAGATATTGTCTATGCAGTGTTCACTGCTCTAGTGGTTTATTCCATCTTCTTTTTATATTCAACATTTCTTTTTCTTGTTTTCAAGATGTTGCCACCCAAAATTCTGAATTCAGCAACAAAAGTGAAATGAATATTAAAATTGTATAAAGCAGGAGGGAAGTGATCATTTTAGTTGCAAATGATGTTATAACAAATACTAAGAATCATTCATGTTAAATTCTTGTTTAGAACCTGCTAAATAAAATGAGAATTATTTTATAACATGGTACAAAGGGACAAATTTGTCTGCACTATGGTGGTTTGATTATCATACATTTCTCTTAGAGTATCAACCCAGAAAACCATCTCTACCATAATCACTGTATATATAAAAAAGGAAATACTTTTCCATTGAGCTGATAAACACAGAAAGGAAAAACACACATGGAGACAATTCTGCTTTGGGGCAAGATTCAGGATGGTTCAAATGGATGGTTGATCATGCATGGTTCGGATGTTCTAAACCCCCCCCCCCCCCGATCCCCATGTTCACACTTATTTATTCCACTTTTCTCCATCCTTATACTGTTCTATAGGTAATGGGATCAGAAAAACTGTCTCAATTACCTCTATGACAAAGTATATTCAGTACTTTGTACAAAATTTTAGATTCATTTTCTGGCATCTCCCGTAGACAAATGCTGCAGGACAGTGTTGACAAAGACTGGGATACATTGGCCAAGGATCTGACTCAGTAGAAGCCATGACCCTATTTGATTCGATAGGAGTGATGGGGATTGGAGTGAGATTTTCTTTTAATTCAGGCTCCATTCAGTGTGTTCATGCACTGACACATTGCAATTAACTTATAGCGACCCTAATAGGGCTTTCAAGATAGTTATGGTTTTACCAGGGCTGCCCACCACTCCATGTGAATCTCCATGTCTGAGCAGGAATTTGAACTCTGTTTTCCAGGGTCCTAGTTCGACACTCTAGTCATTATATAACACTAAGTAACCTCAGATTTACAACTCAAGATAGATTGCCCAGTATAGAAACAAACATGGCTGGGGAGACATATGTTTCATTCGCTAGTGAAAATGGAGCTAGACTTTTGGCTTATAATTAAAAGATCGTTGGCTATTTTTAAAAATCTTCTTTTGAATACTTCCATATTTTTCAAGACATATGGAGTTCCACTCTCATGTGGACTATTAGGATGAAGATAAAACCTTTGTGGAGTTTGGCTTCTACTGATGCATCATAGTATTTGAGAGAATTCTACCATAATATAGTCCCAGGAAACCCATTTTTGGCTATCTTCAAAAGAAGTATCTTTGCAGCAGTATAAAATCCTTCAAAGTCACATTGCCATTCAAAAGCTATGACATGGCAAACATTAAAGGGAGGCATTCCCAGGGCAACTCTTCTTACTTTAAAGGAAGGCTTTGAACTTGCAATCTGCTATACGAATAGAAAACCCTAAATGACAGGAAGCCTTTCTAGCAATGGGTGACAAACTTTAAGAATGAAATAGAAGCTCAAAGGTCAGAGGAGGATAATTGGTATCCCATATAAACCCAATGATTTAGACCTGACTTTTGCTGGCATGGGGCAAACTCATTTTCTTTCATTTTAAACCAGCTCAAATCTTTCAGGCTCAAGCCTTGCATTTCATACTTAGATTGGATTCACATAACTTTTTATTTAAAATGAGGGAGGAGGGGGACATGGTGAGAATGCAATTCCATCAAGTCAAGTCTCAGCATGACACAAATATTCAAGGAAAAGGGGACTTTCAAATTGGTTAAATTCATGAAGTTAGAATTTTCAGTCTAAGCCTTATCTAAATTGAAAAGTTCCAGTAGGAAGCAGCAGCCTGCGATGTGACAACTTCATTCTCACTGCTTAGATATATGGTAGTGAATAAAGCCATTCTACAAATGGAGGGAGAAATAACAGAAGGTCTAAGCCTTAAGGACTGAGTACAAAAATTGGAAGCTTTGTGGATTTACTTGTGGAGTTGATCCAAGTGCAGAGATGTTCCAAAATCAAGTGAGGCCATGCTAGAGATAGTAGCAAGCATTTATTTTTAATTTATTTATGTCTCCTCCAATATTTCATCCATGGTGGCCAGTAATTCAGAATAGTCCAGAAATCTTTTAGGCTAGAGAAAACATTTTGCCAGAAAAGTGGTCTCCCTCCTCCATAGGACCATGGTCCTCATACTGATTGTAAACTGGAAAAAACAGTTCTTAGCACAACTGAGATGGGGCCAGATTTCCTGGTTTCTTGAGAAGGTAAATCTTAAAAACAATTCCGCAAAATCAATGGAGAGGAAACATGAAAGAGTTGAACCTTTACAAGTTTCTTGAAGAAAAAAGACCTCACAATTGCAGGTATTTCTGTATGATGTAGGCAACTGTAAGAGAAGAATAGAACATTCAAATTGACCATTCAGTTGCTTGAAATTATTTTACTCATGTGTGTTCCCTCCAATTTCTGCTTATAGGTGTTATAGCTGTTTTAGCTGCTAACAGCTTAGCTTAGATTGAGTAACAGAGGCTGGAGTGTCAACTTACAATCAAATGAGGAATGATTCTATATTTGTGGTCCAAATTTTCCTGGCATGTCTAGTCATGTCCCTGAGAGACAGGTAGGGTTTCTCACAAAAGTCTTCTCTGGTTTGGCTTCTATCTCAGTGAAAAGAAAGAGCTTTATACTTCCCACATGTTCCATTGCAATTTCCATCTTCAAATCTATATATGTTTTTAGACTAGATGAATGCAGCTGCTGCTGTCACTTCAATGCTTGTTTTCAAAATCAGTGGCCAGCTGCTTAAGAATCCTTGCAGCCATTGTCAGCTGTGTCAGAAGGATTAGCACGCACCCAGCACTCTTAAGTCCTATTGTGATGAAAATACTGTAGGAATGTCAAAATAAAGCATAAGGAGCAGGTGGGAAGAATACTTAGACAGCAAAACATAGAAGACATGCAAAATGGCACAAGGCAGACAGGACTGAAAAACTGAATTTAGGAAATATTAGGAAATATATAAATCCAACCTTCGCCTCAGAGATGGTAAAATAAAATTCTAGTGCACATTTCCTTGCTGTAGATGAAATATATTTCTAGGCACAGAAGGCCAAAATACCTGGACTGCCAATTTTTCTCCACTCCATTTTACCTTAGGTCTATTTCCTTGACTTTCCCCCCTTCAAAACAGCATGGTCTGCCTCTTTATGTCTTCATGTTTGGCTAAGAATATTTGATTAAATAAATTTCTTCAAGAAAGTGACTACCAAATACTGTACCTGCCTCTGAGGCTGGCACCTTCCAGAGTAAAACTTTTGGAAGACCATAAACACACAAGGCTCTCTTGTCGTATTTGGACTAAGCGAAATAATACAAAATGCCACCTAGACAGTATCCCTCCCACCATTCAGACTAGAATCTAAGATTACCTCAGCGTGCTACTGGCTCCCCTGTTCTAATGCTGTTGACTGATCCTGTTGGGGTTAAAGTCTGGATTCCAGCTTTCAAGCTGACCCCCAGAAACAATGGTGTCTTTGAGCAACTCGATGTTAGCTGGTCAGTCACCCCAATATGTCTGTTTTTCTTTTCACTGACTTTTCTATAACCTCTTCTTCACAAGTTCTGTCTCAGTCTGACTCTGGCCTTAGGCAACTACATGTCTGGAATTTCCTTTTTCAGTTTGAAGTAACACAGCTTGAATTAATGTACAGGAGGTTGTTGCACAGCAAACCTTTAATCCAAGGGTTTATTCAGCTGGATGACCATTGCTATCCTGATGTTTTCAATGTGGAGCTTGGTCCATGTTTTAAGTGCACCAGTCAGTGTTCTTTTTTAAATAGACGCATATATTTCTTTTAAAAAAGGTTTCTATTTCTAGAATATTTATTTTATTTCTGTAATTTATACTGGAATTACCAAGTTGCACACTGCTTCAAGTGCCACTTAGGCAGCAGTGTATTGTGCAGGCAAAAGTCTAATTAAATTAATACTCTGATTCTTTGTCAACACTGTATACAGTTTAAAGGATTTTGGACAGGGAACTGTGAGAGTCAATGACAGATCTCTAAAGACCCATGAAACACATGGGAGATGATGGACAGACACTTTTTTTCCAACCAGATGTCTCTGTTTGCTTGATAAATTGGAAAGGAAGATAGATACATATGTTGGCATGAGCTCATTGGAGAAAAGGCAAGATAAATAAATCACATGGTAGGGAAAATAAGTTCTTTTTTCTTTCTTTTTCCTTATTGAATGGAAAGAGCATGCAATTGAATTCAACTATGTTTATTCATTTCCCCAGGCAGACCCTTCCTTAGAACTGGATGATACAGAAGTTGCTAGTCAATAAGGGAAGCTGTTGAAGAGATGATACTTGAAGGACTTATGACTTCAGCAGAACTTGTGCTAGCTGCTCCCTTATCCCTCAGGTATATCATAGGGTGCTGCTTCTCCAGAAGAGTGAACCAAAGGGCAAGAGTAGAGATGGGCATGACTCAGAAAAATTGTTCATTTTCGTTTTCGTTTTCGTCTAGGGGTCCGTTTCGGCTTGTTTCCGTTTTCGTGAGCTAATTTTCAAAATTTTTCATTTTCGTTTTGTTGCGTAATGAAAATGACAAACGAAAATGAAAACAATTTTTTTGTTTCTTCCCATTTAGCTCCATTAAGTGCTTTTCCAGTAACGAAAAATGAAAAATGGCTCGAAATTAGTCGTTTCGTTTCTGTTTCCGTTCCAGTTTTGAGCCGTTTTTCGTTTTTCGTTTCGTTACGTAACGGAAACGAAAAACGGAAACAGAAACAAAAATTCCGCTAAGTCGTGCCCATCTCTAGGCAAGAGCTAAAACACTGCCCTCTGCTCTCTCTGTGCCAGAAGATCACAGCCTGTGGGTCCATGGTATATGACAGCCTGGGACCAATAAAATAGGAAAATCACAAAGAAACAGAATTGATAATGTGGTGTTGCCAAACATTCCACAAAGCAGACAAAGACATTCTGATCAGTAAAAACATTTGTATCTGGGGATTTGGCAGTCCACTTAAAATTTTCCTTTACCTGCTATCCTCACAAATGGATTAAGAATTCTCTCTTCCTTGGTTCGAGGAAGTCTCTTCCTCCATTTGAGAAACACAGTGTTCCATCTGTGAAAGTGGAATTATTTGAAAAGCAGTGTTTGCAGATCAGCAGCTATTATAAACAAACTCATTATACAATTGGGAAGCTGGACAGTCCCACCTATGCAACCTTTACCAACACCCATTAAGTATGGGTTGTTAGTTATGGCCTTTCTGGTGGAGGTGTGAAGTGATTCTAAATTGCCTGGGGATTGATGCAAGGAGAGCTTGATAAGCAACAGGCAGATTGTGCCTGAGTCCCCAACCTCTGCTGAGAGAAGAGTTTTCAGTGCAAACATGAATGGCTTCCCTGACCCCTCTCTCAAACCACCTATCTTCTCTGTCTAATATGTGTACATCCTCATCTTTGGATCTAGTCACTTTCATTGTACTCAGGTTGTACATTGATAATAAAGGTATTATTATTAGAGATGGGCAAGAAACGAACTTTTAATTCATTTTGTTATTTGTTATTCATTTCATTAGCCGCACGGTTGGTACTTGATGGAAAACAAAATGAAACAAGGTGCTGGACGTAAGCCAGTGCATGAAAAAGCTTCTGCTGCCAGGGCCAGGATCGCCCGCTGCTGCTGCTGCTGCCACCGCTGCCGCCCGGTAAGTCGACCCAAACCAGTTCGGCTTGGTTCAGGTTCTTATGAATTTTTTTAAAAAAACTGAACCGAACCGAACCAAAGGTGGGCTGGAAACAGACGGACCCGAACCATGGTTTTTCTGCTGCGTGCCCATCTGTTGTTGTAGTAGTAGTAGTTGCTGCTGCTGCTGCTGCTGCTGCTGCTGCTGCTGTTGTTGTTGTAGTTGTTGTTGTTGTTGTTGTTCTCATCATCATCATCATCATCATCATCATCACAACTAACTATTCTGGATTTTGTATTACAAATCACTAGTCAAATGCTTCCCAAGTGTTTAGGACTATGTGATGGATTGGCGAATTATGCGAGCAGATCCCAGAAGGCGGCTTTCTGCAACTGACTGATGCTGACTTTATCAACTCCAATTTCTTCTCAATAATTGCTTAGCTCTATTTTATTATTATTATTATTATTATTATTATTATTATTATTATTATTATT
>JAHTLZ010000237.1:51087732-51111488 GCA_023846285.1 Phrynocephalus versicolor
TTATTATTATTATTATTATTATTATTATTATTATTATTATTATTATTATTGGGCTGATTAGAATCCGTGAAAGAAAACTTGGTATTCTCCTCTGCTAACTTCACAGGAATGAACTGGAAAACATAAGTAAATTGTCTAAGTAGATGAACATGTTGACTCTCGTGGAGCAACAGGAAGCACAGGAAAACTCATGCAATGTTTATGTGGTGCTGCTGTTTTTGAAATCATTCCTTAAGATCCTGTTTCCCACAGTTTCATAAGGATTTATGCAGTATGGGAACATACTTTGTTTGGTTATGTTTGTATATTACATTTATCCATAAATAATGACAAAAGTAGAATAATTATGCACACTTAAAAATGCTGCAGTATTTTGTGATTTCTTCCTCCTTGAAATCCTGAAATAACAAAGCAACTCATTAAATATAAACAATCAGCTTAGATTTTCATAGTCCATAACTGGAGGACATCCCAAAGTTTAACATCTCCCACTGCAGTACACCAACCTGATTATAACAATAAAAAGCTTAAAGCTGTGTTGCATGGACGGTGATGTTTGCTTTCTTTGAGTGCCTCAACAGACATGGCCCAGCTACAATGCTATATTCCTATATTTATTTCTAATAGCCAAATGATTGCAAATGAACTACACTTAAAATCACAAATCTTCATTACAATAGATTTGTTAAGGGGAAGTTAATAATGAATTGGATTCAAATCAAGCAAAAATATATTTTGGAACATGTCCAATAGCTAACAAATAAAGTAATTATGTCACACATGCATAATTTGTAAATGTAATAATATAAAGTTAACTTTATTGAAAATGGCATGGGCTAACATCCAACTCAATATACAGTATATATATCTGTATAAATGTATTCCCCCCTCTGTAGACACAAGCCTCACATCGTAAAATTATTATTAAAAGTCCTGCATTTAAGAATATACCGGAAGTATGAAGAGAGCATTGGAGATACCCAACTTGGATTCAGGAATGGATTTTGAATTCGGGAGACCGTATTTAGTCTTCAAATACTAGTTCAATGATGCCTTGATGCCAATATTGATGTTTTTGTTTGCTTCATTGATTATGAAAAAGCAATTGACTCAGTTAAACACGATAAACGTATTAATAGTCTTAAAGAACTGGGCTTTGACAATTGTGATATCAGATTAATTGGGAATTTGTATTGGAATCAGCATGCTGGTGTCTGGATAGATGGTCAGATATCAGAAGTGGTGTCAATTATGAAAGGTGCTTATCAAGGTTGTATTCACCTCTACTTTTTAATATTTATTCAGAAAGAATTTTCTGGGATGCTTTAGAAGGAAAGAACCAAGGTGTGAAAGTGAATGGAGTTCTTGTTAATAGCATAAGATACACTGATGACACTGTCCTACTTGCAACAAGTCTGGCAGATTTGCAAGGATTATTGGATTCTATGCTGTAGAATGGAGTGCCATGGGATTGCGACTTAACATGAACAAAAAAAAAAAAGGATGGTTATCAGTAAATGGTTCACAGAACCTTCTCAAGATTAGCAGTGATATAACTGAGAGAGTATCATCTTATAAACACTTGGGATGCTTTGTCAAAGATAACTGTGATCCTTCATGTAAAATTCATTGTAGAATTGAACAAGCTAGAAATTCCTTCCAGAAAATGAGGAAAGTGTTGACAAACCAAGACTTATCTATCAGACTTCATACTCAAATACTTTGATCCTATGCATTCAGCATACTTCTATATGGTGTTGAAACTTGGACCCCTACAGACACATTATGCCGGGAGCTGGAAGCATTCAAAATGTGGACATACAGATGAATTCTAAAGATACTTTGGACAGCCAGAGTCACTAATGTGGCTGTATTACAGCACATGAATAAAAAGCTAGAAACCCTCAATACCATAAAGAAGAAAATTGCAAGATTTTGGACACATAATTCGCAATAAGAAATACCATCTGCTGCAAGTTATCCTTCAAGCAAAAATAGACAGGAAGCATGGTCCAGGGCATAAAAGAACATTCTGGCTTTAGAACTTAAGCCAATGGCCCACAAAGAGCACAGCTGCTCTGTTTAGAATAGCCTTAGATAGAAACCAATTCAGGCTACTGATCATCAACATTCTATGAGAACATGGCACTTGAAGATGAAGAAATGTATTGGCATACTTTGTGTGCTATTAAGAATTAAGCAAAGAACTAATATATCTTACAACTAATATATCTTCGAACTTCAGAGCTGGAAGGGATCCTATGGGTCATGAAGTCCAGTCCCTGGACTCAAGGAGGCACAGTGAGGGATCAAAACCCCAGTCTCTGACTCCACAACCAGATTCCGAGCCATCCGGCAGTTCTTATTAATTATCAGCTATTCACCACTCTGAGTTACGTCAAGGCAGTCACGGAGTTGTAAATATTTACTTGGATTCTGGCTATGATTTTGCAAATTTATTATGGCTAGTGAATCATTTAAGACTATAATTCTGAAAACACGGTTTGGGGACTGCAGTAGAAATAAAACAGCGGGAAGCAATTTGGTACAAACAAACATAAAGGTCAGTTGTTATAAAATGACTGGAAAATATATTGGGTTGGATCCCCTAACAAAGGGTTCCTTCTACCAATGGGAATCTTTTGATCCATTAGAGCTCTTCTACTGTCTGAGAGAGGAAGGAGGGAATCTTTGGCATCTCTCACATACTATATGCATCAGTTTAAGAGAGCTGATGGAGGTGGCAGTGGAGTCTGTAGAAAGGGCAGGTTGTCAGCAAAAATTATTTCCACCTCTGTCAGCCAGTAGGAGCATTCTTGGCAGAGATTCTGCTTATGGCCTTCTCCCACTGGTAGAATAAAACCCTGAAACCAACCCATCAAAGTTAATACGCAGATGGTACTTACATGAGTAAGTCACATTTGCTGTTTCCAGTGCCATATAAAGGGTATAGTTTTCAGCATCTGGTGGGGTTGTGAAGCTTTTTCTAGGAAACAGGTTTTTGAAGGAAGTTCTGAAATATCAAAGCAACTAATTGATCAGACTCCACAATTACTTTTCTGTCAATCTTTGAAGGAAACCATGCATGTCTTATGCATAAAGGAGTCCTAACATTTTTAATGCAGTAGCAGGCATGAAATTACAGATAAGTGGAAAGCAAACTGTAAATCATCTATGGAAAGTTGGAGGAAAAGAATATGGACAAATTCCCGAATGGAAGGGCTATCTAAATACACTAAGGAAACATGAAAAAAAGAAAAGAAAAGAAAAGTAGAAATCGTTTCCATTTGTTTGACATTAAACAAAAGGCAAACAAGCCTGTCAAGATGTAACCTCAATTCAGTTTAATTTGGCATGCACTGAATCAATATGCAAGAAGAGGGAGTAAGTAAACCCTGCCCGCCAGCTCCAGTTCCATCATGTTATACATATGAAGGATAACAGATCTGAAACTGAGAACCTCCACTACCTCATGGAAGCTTTCCACTTGGTTTGAAATCCAAGAGAAAAAAAGAATCTTATACTCTTAACTCTTCTCTTGATGGGGTATGTCAAGGGCAAGCAAAGTTGCAAGTATTCTCTGCATCCGCAGTGTTGAGGTTGGGACACACAGTATCATAAAATACTATATTGTGTCCATATTGCATAAATATTACATCCACTAAGCATGCAGTTCTGAACAACTCTGAACTTTGTTATTATTCTGTTATTTTCATCTTATAATACTTTGCCTCTCTACCAGATAATACAGTGGGCATTTTTAGATAAAGATCTGTATGAATACAGCCTGTCACAATGTTACCTTTTAATATTTGGGTATATGCCAAGTATATAAGCTTTTTTTTTTTTTTTTTTTTTACAAAAACTAGTTGTTCTCAAGACAAATCTTCCAGCTGGTTTCAAGACTGATGCTCAGGAAAGTACCAATATTTAAATAACACATTTTATAGAAATGGGGAAATAGCATTGCCCAATTGTTGGCCTTTCATTTATCAAATAAAATTGCACACATTTATGTAAATATGGCAGTAATTTCTGCAGTGAAAAATACTGCTCAAAAGCAAGTTGAATGTAACTAGTTGTTATGCTAGGAAAGGCGAACTGCTTGTACATAACAATTAAAAAATCTTGTACTTCCATCCCTACTATAGCCCAGCTGTTTCCCACAAAGGCACAGTTTTTAGTTTACAAAATGTGCATTATTATTTTAAAGTAAAATCAGTGCTATTGTGATACAATGCCTTCCACTTAACCAGTAAATACTTCTGGTACAGCTCCTTGGTGTAATTTTGAACAAGTTGCAGTTGACTTGCTGTACAACAGAAGGGAGTACTATGTCTTTCAATTAATTTGGATTTTAGCTTGTTTTGTAGCTATTTTGCTTTGTGTCACTGTATGAGTTAGAATGAGCCAGCAAAAGCAAGAGAGAGAATGAGAGAGACTACAGCTGGCTGGATGTGTTGGAATGGATGGGTTGGGGTCCACAAATGAACCTGGAAAAAATACTTTTCAAAAGCAACAATTCCTTAAAAAAAACAAAAAAAAACCAGGCAACATGACAACTGCCTATTCTGGACGAATTATGGCAGATGTAATAAAAATAGTTTTCTAAGCTCTTTATAAAAACTATAGGTAGATCAGAAATAAAGTTTCCAGAATTTCTTTTGTTTTTTGGGAGGTTTCTATGTCCACCTCTATATGTGGAAACAGGACTGAAATATTGGGGAAAATTGAAATAAACACAACATTTATTTCCATATCAAATTTTAACTTATGTTATTGTTTTTCCAACAAAGAATTCTTCATTTATAGCACCTGAAATTGTGCCTGTTGGAGCTTTCAGAAACTTTTTGGAGCTTTCAGAAGCCCATAGTCTATTATATGTAAATTCTGAGGATATCCTATACTAAAGAAAGAGGAAAGACTTCTGCATCCAATGCTACCAAAGCATTGTGCATCTTTATTTTTGCTGTTTAAGAAATAGGGAATCAATGAAAACAGACACCCCAATTTCAGGATTAGAACAGCAGTGCTATGTCCAAATTTCTCTCATCAGAATTTCAACCATCACATTCAATTTTATAGGAAAAGCTTTCTTCAAAAATAATTTCCAAGAAAGAAAGAAAGAAAGAAAGAAAGAAAGAAAGAAAGAAAGAAAGAAAGAAAGAAAGAAAGAAAGAAAGAAAGAAAGAAAGAAAGAAAGAGAAAATATTAATAAAATTATCATGTGTCATGTCCAGCCACAAACACAAGGAGAAGATGTAAGAAGGCAAATATTCCTATGTGACCCTTTCAGGAAGTTTGGGCAGCTTTTACAAGGAACATGTAATAGAAATTAAATCAGATGAAAGAGTGTTGGTCACTTGCAGTGTTAGAATGAGCTGAGAAATGTCAACTTTCTACCTCCACCTCTTTTTGTTTTTTTCTAAATCTTCACAATTCCCTCCTCTCCTCTGCTATCATTGATCACCCCCTTTGAGAGAAAATTCATGATCACATCTGCCTAAATGCTGAAACGAAATTATATCAACATTCCCTTCCTACCTTGCCACCTGCCTGCTACTGCCCTGGTTGTAATAGTCCTGCAACAAGAAACCTGTTGGAGACAGGAGAATGCATACATGATATCTTTACCACTCTGTATTTAGGCAAGAGAATACTAGTTTTTATTTGTAATTTAAAATTAAATGCACTGGGGAACCAAACATTATTTCCAGTTAAAAACAACACAAATAATTTCCCACAAAGTTAATAAAATGTATTTTTCCTCCAGAAATAGCAAAAAAAAAAAACAAAAACAAAAAAAAACCCAAAACCCTCCAACCCAAAACAAATTTAATAAGAAAGATGATGGAAATCTAACTGACTTGACTCAGAACTTTTTCACATAGCTCTAAGAAGATCTACATGTGTGTGTGCACATATGCAACATGGGTTTTAGAACCACCATTTTGGGTGATGCTAGGCAGATGGCACTGTGGAAGAAGCAAAATGATGGTCAGAGATCTAAGTCCAAGTGCCATTGTTCCTAGTTACAGTGACAGGCCAAAAGCCAAAAATCTTTGGAAGAAAAGGAACAGTTACACTACAATTACTACTAATGGTGAATCTGATCTAAACCTATTGAAAAATTTCTCATTGCCTTGGAGAAATTAGGTGAAATGGTCCACCCAAATATGGGGTATACAGCTATTGTACATACCAGGTTTGGTGTAGGGGGTAAAGTGACAGACTACAAGTACCTGGGTATAAATTCTTATTGGCCATGGAGAGTCTCTGGATATGTGGAACTAGTAAAACTACTTCTCTGCTTACGTTGAAAGCCTATTAGGGTTGCTATACCTTTTTTCTGACTTGATGGCACATAGCATATAAATATTTCTTCTGTCTCGCTTGTGATAGACTCTACAAAGATACAAGAAAGGTCACCAAAACACATCCACAGAATAAAATCCACAAGCAGAGAAGGTTACCATGCACTTCTTTCATGAAGACAGTGGCACCTATTAGAGATATTATGAAATTTCTGATATTTTGAGGGAGTGAAACTGTCTTTTCTCCCATTTATTGTGGGGAAAAAGTTTTATCCCTAGGGGAAAAAATTGAAAACCTGTCCTTTGAAAACAAAATAACACAGAATCCTTTGTTTTTCTTAACTGTTTAAAGTCCTTTCTCTTAGGTATCACATGTCCAGCAAAGGATCACACTTTTCTTTATAGTTTCCAATTCCAGCATTTTTTCAGTGCATCATTCTGACATACTTTGTTCTCATAAAAATGTCATTTGCAGTTCAGCATTTCCATATCCAGTTTTGGAACAGATTTATGCAACTGTTGTTCAAATGTCATAGCATTCCATGTCCCCCACAAAGCCTAAGGTAAAAATATACCCTGCAAATGGACATTGCATGCTATTAGTGCTATTTTCACTTTATATAGTACATCGCTACCAGACTCCAGTGGCATGTGAGCACAACTAAAAATACCTAAAAAGCTAGAATGCTTTGGATAGTTATGAGGAATGAACACTTGCTCTTTTATTTCTTCTTTCAGTGTGAGCCATGAACTTTTACCTGAAGATGGCAGGGATTAAACCTGTGACCTTCCGTTGTTACAGCATGTGTTGGTCTCCTAAGCTATGACCCCTCTACCAAATCAGTGCAATTTAGAATTCCAGAACCAATTTAATTTTCTTTCACCACATGTGGCATTGTTAGTGAAGGATGGCAAACCAAGAAGCCCAGTTGAATCCAAAACATTTTGTGTTGATGTCTATCTACCCTGTACATTGAAATCTATACTACAGTTTCAATTACAGTGGTACAGGGCTGTCCAAACTTTGGCCCTCCAGATGTTTTGGACCACATCTCCCAGAATTCCAAACCTGTATTGTCAATGACAAAAAACTGTGGGAGTTGTGGTCTAAAACATCTGGAGGGGCAAAGTTTGGACACCACTGCAGTGGTACCTTGTATAAAGGAATTAATTCATTCCAAATGAAATTATGTTAAGCAAATTTTCCTTTATACAATTTCCCATAGGAATGCATTGAAAACAGAATAATTCCTAATTGCAACCATTTTTATGTTGTACAGATTCACCCCATAGGCGATTCTGTTAAGCAAATTTCCCCTATCCCTGGAATTTTTATGTTGTACAGATTTTATGTTATACAAACTGTTTGTTATACATGGGTCCACTGTATCAGAGAAAAGTTGCTCTGATCCACTCTGACATAGAAGCTGTAGATGATGCACGTCCTGTTTGTGTAACTCTGGATTCTCCTATCACAAAGATTACATTTCAATGTTTTAAAAAAGTTCTCCTTGAATCCCACTGCAGTGGCTAATTATTAACCAGGCTCCAATATTCCCTTTTTGAGCAAAGTTTTGGACCATGTTGTAGGGTCTCAGCTCCAGAGGTTCCTGTATGAAGCTTATTATCTGGATTGATTTCACTCTGGCTTCAGACTGATTAAAGAAAAGAAGCAGCTTTGTTTCTCTCCTGCTGGTCTGGAGCTTGGGTATGCTCCTGGACACAATCCTGAGCCTGGATTCACAGGCTTAAGCTGTCGTCTGGAGTGCACAGTGAAAGCTGGTGCACCAGCTGCACCCATTCCTTATGATGCCCCATCTGACCACAATGAACCATGCCATATAGAAATCATGTTAGGAATACTGCAATGCACTCTTCGTGGGGTGTGTACTTCAAAATCCTGCAGCCAGATTGCTGACGTGCTGGTTATAGGGAGAATGTAACTCTCTTATTACAGCAGTTTATTAAAATATATCCTGTTATATGATTCAAGACATTCATTTTTTAGTTTCCATCCTATTAGAAACAAAAATTATATCTGATGTTTATATGGTGCTTTTTATACTTGAATTGGGCTGGTTAAAATTCTGAATATCAAACTCAAAAATGCAAAGTTGTTTTCTCCTGTGGCATCACTATATTCACTTAGAATTCACAGAACAATAAAAGTCTTTCTTGAGAAGAATGAAAGAAATCTGTTAACCAGAGGCCCCTACATTGGACATCAAAGGTGTCCTTCAAAGTACTTCTTTGAAATGAGCATTTGAAGATATTACAAAAGATTTCCTCTCTGCTTCTATGGCTATAGGTTAGGTCATATTGAAGTCACTAGTTACTAAGAAGCATTGGGAACAAACTGATTTAGACTTGTTCATTCCCATCAAAACAAACATTGAAAGAGCATTTATTAATAGATCCAAAACAAAGTTGCAGTGAAGTTATTTGAAGTAAATAAAATTATTGTGCAAAATAACTACACAGAGTAATAACAGTTAATTTGAGATTGATAATCAGGGCCATGCTGCAGTTTCTTCTCTTGCTCACGGATTAATTCCTTTTATTTAACTCTCAAGTAGCTATAAAAATAGATATGCAGATGCTTGCAGTGAAACCTCCCATAATCAGACACCTCCCAAAGATAGTCAAAATGCAGGTAGGTCGATCAGTCCATCAATCAATCAATAAGGACCTGGCCTTTTAGAACTCTTATGTCTTTTAAATGTCCATTAAACATCAAGTTACTAACAAAATAGTTTGGATTACAATAGATTGTGATAATATTCTGGCCAGTACCATGTTTCGCAGTTGCACTGGTGTGGAAGGTGTAGTCATTTACAGCAGCCCTATCTAAAAAAAGAAAAAAGAAAGAAAATGAAAATATAAAAAATGCAAGTAGAACAGACCGCATCTAAAATTTGTAGGGCATCAGTTAAAATGGCAATGGTTTTTCACCCTTAAGTCAAATTGCTCTTAAATCGAGCTGCTTGTAAGTAGAGGTACCACTGTATGTTCCATACACCTGTGATGTCCAGAGCCATCCACCCCATAATCATGCTTGCTGGGGCATAAGTTTCCAGAAGTTGCCAAAATTGTTGACTCGGGGCTTCATGCAGTCTGCAAACTGTTTTACCTACTATCATCATAAAGGTACACAGATATCTGGAACATTCCTCACTTTTTATTTTCTGTTTTTGTAGCCTTTTTTGTTTTCAGAAAACTAAATGCATTTCAAAGAGTTTTCCCCACCTACCCATGAGATATTTAATAAAGCTATTGTGCAATCATCTGCTATCAAGCTATGCCCTGAACCATTTACTTAATATTTGTTATTTTCAAAAGGCATTAGAATCTTCAGAATCTCCATTAATTAGACTCTGCTAGAGATTGCTCCTGGAAATTTTAGTCTACCCTGAAGCTACCCTTCAGGGTAGACTAAAATATTGAAATATTTTAGTCTATAGTGCAGCCCTGGACACATGTCTTGCTCTCTTGAAGCATGGAACTTACATATCATAGTAGAGGTCAATGTGTTTATAATGTATCCGTGTATGGATACAGTTGTTGAAATGACATTTGCTTTTACCAAAGTCTAGAAAATTTACTTTTTTTTTTCCTTAACAGTTCAAGAACCCCTCAGGCAGTATGCTTACCGTCCATCGTAACTGGATGGCTTGAGATATTGTAGCTCAACTTCCATGCTCTGATTTTTTTGTGATTCTGGGTTTATCTTTAACATAGTAGAAAAGGTGGGGCAATGTAATTTTTCCTTAAGCATCAGGCTTTGGTCTACAAGGGTGTAAATTGATGAAAGTATCCTAACATTTACAAGAAAGCAAACATTGTTGATGGTTTCTTACATACATCTGCCTGCCACTCCTAGCCCCATACATTTCCTCATTATTCCCCTACATGCCTTCTACAAGTGTTGGCTGTGGCTTAAATTGACTGTGGTTTTAACTTGACTCTCATAATGCACAACTAGGGGCTGCTAACTATGACAATAGCACCTTGCTACTGTGTAAATTGACTTCTGACAAAATATTCAATTTTCATTATGTTGAAGGGCCACTGGTTTTTGCTGCTTTAAAACAATCTGGTTGCTGCCATAATTGTGTCTCATGTAACAGTTGCCTTTATTCTACTGAGAAACCTGTATTGATAGGATATCAGTTCCCAGAATTCCTTTGCTAGTGGAAGATACTTATGGGAGGATTTTAGTTAGGACTGTAATACAGGAAAAGAACATTAATCACCCTCCCAATAAGCTTCCAATAAGTTACCGAGCCTCGCTGTGCAGTGGTTAAATGCCTGTACCTAGTCTATACTGTGTCTCTGCCAGCATCCATTTTTTTTTAGTGTTTTCCCTCTGGTCTGGGGTGTTGGGGGATGCCTGCGCACGGAAATGCTTTAAAAATCGCGCAAAAGGCGGGTAGAAACTTCAAACAAAAAAATGAAAACCGCTAACCAAATTTTTCCAAAAATTCACGACAAACGGAAATGAACCGAAACAGACCTCTCAACGACAAACGAAAAACCGAAACACCATTTTTTGTTTCGTGCCCATCTCTAGTTTAATATATATATATATATCTTTTTGTCAAACAATACAAATATTCTATTTTTCTACAGAATTGAGTGGGTCTATGTTATTTCATTATTTTTAGTTCTCTTTACATTGTTTATCTTTCCTCATGGGACAAGGCCATTCACTGTAAACTCTGTTTTTAAGGTTGAAGTTTTTTTCCTCTCTTAATGATTTACTTCAACCCATACTTCACGACAGATGTCACAGGAACAGTCAATAATATGTCTACACTTGCATTTCAGTTCCTAATTCTACCTTATCTAGTCCATATCTAACTGTTATAAGCACGTAGGGTAGTACACACACACACACACCTAGCTCCACCTGCAAGCTATTTTATTGGCTAAACAAATCTGGCAACTAATATACATAAAGTGAATTTAAATATTGCTACACTTCCAAACTGTCACTCAGGCCTTTGTTATTTCCCACATAGACTATTGTAACATGCTGTACATGACCGTACCCTTGCAGAGTATTTGGAAGCTACAACTGGTCCAGAGTGTAGCTATGTGGTTTATTCTTGGTGCCCCAAGATTGGCACATGTTGCACCTTTGTTATGTGTGCTCCGCTGGTTGTCAATTTGCATCCAGGTCCAAGGTGTTGGTTATCAACTTTAAAGCCCTACATGGCATTGGGCCAGACTACCTGAGGACTGTCTCATCCCCATTACATCAAACTCTCCCACCCGATCGTGCAGGGAGAGCATGCTACAGACCTTGTCAGCAAAGAGATTTTTATCTGATAGGGCCTAGGAGATGAGCTTTCTCTGCAGTGGCCCCAGCCCTCTGGAACAGCCTACCCCCAGAGCTGAGAGAGTCCCCCTCGGTCCTGGCCTTCTGGAAAAGCTTGAAGATATGTTCCTGCCAGCTTCTGTGGGGTGGAACAAACAGCCGTTGCCCATGGAGATGCCTAATACCCTCTCTTGTCTAAAGCATCACCTCTTATCTTTAATAATTTACAGTGGTACCTCGACATATGAATTTAATCTGTTCTGAATGCATGCTCTTAAATTGAACTACTCTTAAGTCGGGGCACCTATCTAACAATTTTTAAAAAATAAGTTAAAAAATCAAAAAATGGAAACAATATTTGTAAGTCAAACAGACCATATCTAAAATTTGTAAGGTGGCAGTTAAAATGCAAACAGTTTTCCACTCTTAATTCAATTTGCTCTTAAGTCGAGCTGCTCTTAATTCGGGGTACCACTGTATTTCTATTTCTATTTTCAGTTTTGTATGGTTTTTAGAGTTGTAATATGTATTGTTTTATTGTGTTTTATATTGTAAACCACCCAGAGTCACCTTTGGGGAGATGGGTGAGAGCAAACCTAAACAAAATAAATAAATAAAACTCCCTGTCTCACTTTTGCCAGTTGTCTATATATGCCATACATTCAGGTTGGATTAAGAAAAGATCCAGCACTCTCACTTGATTGAAAGACAGGAGTGCTTCCAAAAGTCCAGAGAATCATGGTTCATATAAATGGGGCTAGATGACCTACTGTAATATGATATTCCAATGATTTTCACAGAAAGTCTCCCCACTTGAATGCCTTTGTCCATTGCATTGTAAGAAACCATATTTTACTTTAAATACAGTTTATACTGATTTTAGATTCTTAATGTAGCAGGAGCATGAAGATTTCAAGTTGCATTCTTGAGAGTTCCACACACTAGTTCAGTTGAAACTCTGATCCTTCCTTTCATGTTGCTGTAAATTCACAGATATCATCCTATGGAAAAGAAACCAACAAATGCCGCCACCAAAATAATCATCCAAAATGTGATATATATAATTTTGTCTCTCCAAGTCAGCAACTAGGATGGTTTGTTCTACAAATGTTTATTTATAGGATTATATGCATATTATATCCAAAGACTTTGAAGATACAATAAACCTTAGTTTCCCAAATGTGTTGGAAGAGATAAGCTTTCGTGTACAGGATTAGAAAACCATAGCAGGAATTTATAAAAACTGGGCACCAAATTTCCGTCTAGAATTCTCCTTTAATTTGTCTCAGGGGAAGATTTAAAACCACATCTACAAAACATTCTGTAACAAGAATAAATAGGAAGAGATCAAAAAGGCTTCCTTGAATCTGCTTCTGGCAAAGGAAACTGTTAAATCTTATATTTGGAATGCATTTTTGGAAGATGGATTGCAAAAATAAAGCAGAAGTACCTAAGAGCAATTGCTCATGATCCACATGGAGATTTTCTACAACCAATCACAAAATGCATAGAGGAGAAGGAGCTGTAGCAGAAGAGTGTCATGTAGAAGTACAGATGGTTGGTTGCAAAATCATGTGTATGCTGTAACCTGGGTGCACACATGCGTGAGCATCCAGCGCTCCTGCTTCTCAAAGAGTCCTGGTTAGTGCATAGAGGAAATGCATGTACTGCACCTGTACATAAAGATACACATACATAATTAATTTTAGAGATGGGCACGACTCAAAAAAATGGTGTTTCGTTTGTCGTTTGGTCGTTTAGGGGTCTGTTTCGGTTCGTTTTCAGTTTTGGTGGGTTTTTGCAAATTTTTCGTTTTCATTTTCGTTACGTAACGAAATGAAAAAATGAAAATGAAAACGAAAAATTGCTGTTTCGTTAGCATTCTTTTCAGTTCAATGCATTTGCTGCAACAAAAACGAAAAACACGGCAAAATGGTCATTTTCATTTTCGTTTTTGTTTTGTTTTGAAAAAAAATTCATTTCATTTTTGTTGCATAACGAAACGAAAAAACAAAAACGAAAATGAAAAATCGCTCGTTTCATGCCCATCTCTAATAATTATAATCATTTGAACAACATTAGCCAAAAGGGCATCTGCATATTTATTTGGATTATATATACTCACTACTATTTGTGTAGGACATAACTGTAAATATAAAGGCAAATAAATATAACCAACTTTCCTGGTACAAGTAACTCCACAGGCCGCTAATCAATTTCTAGACACAATTAAAAGTGCTTGTTCTAACATATATAGAGCTAAATGCCTTGGGTTCAAGCTGTCTCAAAGACCATATCTCCCTTTATGGGCCTACTTGGCATTAAGATCATCAGGAGAAGACATCTCAGTCCCAAGACCCTTACATGGGGTTTTGGTGGGGACACATGAGAGGTATTTCTGTGCTGTTGCTCCAAGAACTTAGAACTCTCCCCCATGTGAAGGCAGGCTGGCCCCATATGTACTGTTCCCCCCCCCCAAGCAAAAGCTTTTTCTCTTTTCTCTTGATTTTTTTGTTTGCTGTTTTTAAATGTGGCATTTCTTTGATTATTTTAGTATTTGTACTATTACTGCTGTTAGCTTTAAATATTGTCTTTTATTTATGTGAACTAATGATACCTCAGGTCTTTTTTAATTAGAGAGGAAGGGTAAAAAAATCCATTGGAGGGAGAGAGATTTTTTGTCTACTTGACATAGCCGCCTTTAAAAATAATCCTACTGATTTTAAGGCAATATGATGGCCAACTACAAAGTACGAAGTGCTGCCAAATAGATAGATGTGGGAGACTCTCCCTCCCACCTGCTCACTGGAGCAGTCAGCTGCCTGAGGAGGCAGGACAGTCTATGGATTGGCACACTACCACTGCCAAAGGGATCCTGTGGCACGCAGAGCCCAGTACATGGATTGGGCAGCTGAAGGTTCTTATGTTCTTATGACTTGGAAACACCTGTCAGGTGGCCCTTGATGCTCCATGCTTTGTACAAAGGACGAATCATTCATCTCTATAGCCAACTGCTACTACAAGGATTTGGGAGGCTGTATAGAGGGACTAGTGCAGTGCAGTATCTGTCCCATATAAAAATATGCATATGAGTGCTTTGTTTTTGATCTTTTACCATAAAAAATCCAATATATTATTTGGCATGCAAGTATTCCCATTGATCTAAGTGAGTTAAACCTCCTCTGTCAGGCCTGTCCCGCAGCACATCCAGGAAGATTTGCAAGCTTCCATATGCATATAGATTGCACTTATAATTAGAGATGGGCATGAAACATGAAAATGGTATTTCATTTTGTTTTTCGTTTCTTTCCCCTTGTTTCATTTCGTTTATTACAAAATGAATTATTTTTAAAAAATCATTTTGCATTTCATTTTGTTTTATTTTTCATTGTTATTTTTTAATTTATTTTACACTGTTGAGGATGGGCTGGGCAGTCGGCAGTTTTTTTAAAACTCCCACTGACTAGCTGGCACGCAGGGAGGCCAGTCAATGGGTTTTTTTTACTCCCCCTGACCAGCTCGCCTGCGGGGAGGCCAGTCAGCTTTTTTTTTTACCCCTGCCAATCAGCTGGCCCACGGGGAGGTTGATTGGCAAAATTTTTAAAAAAACAAATTCCCACTGACCAGGTGGCACGTGGCCTTGTGTGTCAGCTGATCGGCGCTTATTTTTATTATTTATTTTGACAAGTGACAACATCAGCACTTGTCAAAATAAATAATAAATAATAAAAAAGAAACAGAACAAAATGAAAATTTCCACTTTGTTCCATTTCACTTCTTTTAAGGGCACTTTGTTTTTCATTTTGTTAGGAAACGAAATGAAAAATGAAAAATGGAATAAAATATTTTGTTTCATGACCATCTCTACTTGTAATGCAAGGCTGACATAACTAGAAGTACAGTACTCTCCCATTTATTGTGGGGGGTTAGGTTTCTGGCACACCTGCAATAAAGGACAATTTGTGATATTCAGATGCCTTTATCTGCAGTTTGGGCCAGGATCAGCAGGCCTTTGTGGGTCCTCCTGTACTCACCCCAGGCCTGGCGCTGCTGGAATGGGCCTCCAACGGTCTTTCCAGGCCTGTACAGGGCCCAGAAGTGGCTTCTGGTGAGCTGGAAATGACTGACTTCCAGGGCCTGTGCTTGGCCTCTAGAGCCTATACAAGGCCCAGAGGTGGCTTCCAGCAGAACAGGAGTGACTTCCAGGCCATGCAATGGGCCTGTGGAGTGGGCCACAGCCAACAATTTTGGAGCAGATTTTGTTCAAGAACTTGGATAAAGGAAAAAGTACTATGGAAATCTGTTTCCTTTTGATACCAATGACAGAGGCCTAGTCTGCATCAAAAGATATTCCTTCGGTGGAGTGATGCCAGTTAGATGCTATCCTATTTGTGTAACTCTTCATTAATCAAAAACTGTGAAATGAATCTAAGTTTTACAATTTCGTTTTTGCAAAGTTGCTCAGCTATTCCTTTAGTCATCCAGCAACTGAAAAATTTAGTTTGCTGCAAATCACAGATAGTTCCGAGGAACAAATGAAACTGTCAGAAGATAAATCATCATAAATTCTCATAGTTTGTTAACACAAAACAAGATTGATGCAGTGTTCCTGTGCTGACAAGGAAGCCTGAATTCATTGAAGGATTTGTTCAATGTTTAAAAGAATGTAGACAACACCAGGCTTTTATTCTGCCAAGATGAAAAGGAAATACTCCTCAGAGCTTTGGCTTATAAACAATGCTTTTACTATAGGTTTATTTCGGAGTTTAGGGCTAAGTTTCTGTAAACTATGTAAGGCTGACCTTTCTGTTCTCATCTTGTGTTGTTACCGACTCTTTGTGACTCCATGTCCATGGAGTTTTCTTGGCAGGAGTACTGGAGTGGCTTGCCAGTTCCTACTCCAGGTATCTACAACACCTGGTATTCCCTGGTGGTCGCCCATCCAAGTACTAAGCAGGGCTGACCCTGCTTAGCTTCTGAAATCAAGCGAGATTGGATGTGCTTAGGGCTAAGACACCACTAAGGCAAAATGTGCAGAATGCCAAAAAAAAGCAGGGTGTTCAGAGTACATAAAAGAAGTCAGGAACTAAAAACAATGCTGCATAAGAGGACAATCTTAACTACCCATGATAGCCAAGTTCCTGTTGAGTTGTCAGTAGATGCTGTGCTGAATTAAACCTTTCCAGTCTAGGGTTGTTAGAAATTGCTTAGGACTACTCTTGCTTTGACCTAGCGCTGTGCCACCACAGCAGCTATATTCCTGAGGTAGCACTGAATCCAGCATAACTTGGGTTCTACTCTTTCTTTTTCTGTTTCCCTCATACCAAACCAGTGGTTCATCTCCATCTCTAGTTAGGATTACACCATTGAAGAGGGAATGGTAAACCATAATTGTCCTCCTGCATGCACACATAGGCTAAGAGCCAGTTGTAACTAAAATACTGTACTCATGGACTCAGTGAGGTTTTGATGAGTAAACATCAATATAAGTTTCATTCATTTAATGGTCCTACACGGTTTGTCACTAGACATGGGCATGAAAGAGAAAAATGGTGATTCCTTTTGATTTGTGATTTGTCAGTCCTGACAAAACATGTGCAATTCACATTTTTCTGATGAATAAATGAATAAATGTGTTGTTTTGTTTTGTTTTTACTTTAAATCCCTATAAAATGCCCCCTAACGCACCTAGAGACACCAAAATTGCAGAAAAACTTCCCTTGACTCTCTTCAACAAGTTGTGCAAGATTGGTGAAATTTGGCAATTTCCAGATGTCCAAGTTATATAATTGTCTATAGCCCAATTCAGGAAAGTGGCCCCAGATGCCTAGAGACACAAAAACAGCAGAGAGACTTCTCCCAAATCACTTCTACAATTGCTCCATATTTGATAAAAATTGGGTTTCAGATATCTGAGTTATATACCCACAAAATGTCCCTCCCCCAGAAAGTGCCCTTTAGCAACTGGGTTGGGAAAAGCCAATCTTCACCAAATTTGGATGAATTGTAGAGGCGAGTCAGAGGAAGCCTCTCTGCAAGTTTGTAGCCTGTGGGGAAATTTCCGGGTGGGGGGAGGATCTTTGGCAGTAATTCAACATCAAAACCTAATCTCCAGCAATCATGGAGGAACTGTAGAGGACAGTCAGGGGAAGCTTTCTTCCATTTATTGTCTCTAAGGCCAGATGAATTAACAAATCAGAAAATGCTGAAATTCATCAATTTGTATTTCTTGAGGGAAAATGAATATGAATCAATGAATTTTGATAAATTAGCAATATTAATCCAGAAAACACTCTTCATTTTTCAATTCATCACCGTCTCTAGTTGTGACATTACTGCATTTTATCTGGGGGGAGGGGATCTTGTATATGGCTTCCCTTTCAAGCAAAGATTTGCAACCTTATCTGGGAATAGGCCACACTGAAGATCATGAAATGTCTGAGTGGAAATGTATAGGATGTAAATTTGTGAAGTGGGCTTTCAGAGAACACAAAGAACAGAGAGAGAAAAAGCTATATGTATTTAAAGTGGCATTTTTTAATAAAAACCTTTTAACTTTTTTAAAATTTCAAAATATTCTCCAAACTGTATTGATTTAAACTGTAACAATTAGAGGTACATAGAGGAAGCTCCATTCCATTACTACCAGCTGTATGATTAGGCAGAGGATGTAGCTTCGACACATGACAGCTCCTTAGTGATATACAGGAAACAACATTTGTGATATACATGTACCAAAAGCAACAGTTTAGGAACAAAATCACCCCAATACTTTACTTTTCCCTGTGGAGTGCAAATGGCATTTTCTCTAGGGCCTGAGGTTCCACCATAAATTCAAGTTTGAGCATAATATATTACATTTTATTTCATGTAACACTGCTTTGTACAATACATGGTCATGATTTTTAAAAAACAAAAAATATATATGTTTCTAAGCTGTAACCTTTGACTCTTAATTTTCTTCTGTGAGTAGAAAATGGATTTCACTATAATCAGTGTGGGAACTACAGATACAAAGATTTCACCCATTGATTTTAACTCATCTTTTCATCTGGAATATACTGCAAAGCCAATTTTAAATTTTCAGGTCAGGGATAAATGGTGTAAATCCAATTTGTAAAGATGTAAACACACTATCTATGGTTTTTCATTTTGCTGTGTATTTGATCCAAACTGAACCTAAAGTAATACAATACTTACCAATGTCTGCCTAGCCATTACTGCATTTTATGAGAATCTAATACTTTATTATGTTTGTTAATAAGATTCAAACACTGTATTATATGAGATTTTCTCCTCTGTAAAGTCACATCACATATTATGACATAAACTCTCACATAAAAAGTTCCTTGATGTTTCAGAATCAGAAACATTTAGTGGTAGCATTCTTCTTTCACTCAGCCCACTGAATTGTCTCCCACACTGTACACTGCATGTTTGACTGAGTCCATACACTGCCCTCATTAATGGATTAGAATTTGTTGCACTTTTCAGAGCGCACAAACTGTATGTTTGAGAGCTGACCAAGATCACCATCAGCAAAAATCATTGGCCTAGTATGCATGTATGTGTGCATATGTAAGTCTGTGTATTACTGTGCACATTCAAAAAATGGACCCTCAAAGAATCCACTTCAAAATGAGATGATTTCTTGAAAGTCTCTAGATGGGCAATGTATGACTGCAGCAAATAAAATGCAGTGGAATAATAAAATAAATAAATAGAACACAGACATTTGTGCCAAATGTGGAGCTTCACGTTCATATGTATATATTATATGGTATTAATATTATTTTTTGGATATACTATTAATGAAGGAAGCTGTGGGTGTGGTGTAGTGCAGACATGCTGAAACTGGTTTTGGCCACAACCATAAAGAAATTCTGAAGGAAATATAGGCCAACTCTGGCCTATAAATCAAATAAACAAACCCTTTAAGCTGGTTTATGAAGACCTATTTCCAGTTTGTGCTCCTCTTCAAATGTTCCAGGGTCCCCCAGGGGGCTATATGCCCCTCCCTTGTGGCCAGAGTGACCCAATGGCTAATAAAGGTTTTAAAGCAAGCTGGTTTGTGTTTTGTTGATTGTAAATCTGTTTTTAGTAATGCCTTTGCCTAAGATTTTAAATATGTTACAAATTCTTTAATATTTGAATAATTTACTGTCTAAAATTTTAATATTGTGTCTCTAATTATACAGGATCCCTTGGAACCTTTTAAAGATGAAAGACTGTGTAAAAAAAAAAACAAATAGAGTGATAGACTCAGGAGGCCCAGCTTCAAATTCCTGCTTGGCTGTGGAAATGTGAAGGACTATCACTGGCCAAACCTTAAATATCTTATATACATTGAAAGCCTTTTCTAAGTTTGCTAAAAATCATGCATGCCTTGATAGCACATAATCACAATATATTAGTAAAATCTATCAGAAAGTAAAATCTTCTTTAGAGGCTACCCAATTTCTTATTTTACAAAGAAAGTTAGACATAATCAAAGATGTCTTAAAAATCCTTTTCCTGAACTAGTTTGTATAAATAAAAGATCCAGAAGCACATTGGAAATGTTGAATGTTGCCTCACAGGAAGCAGTGTGAAGGAATTAAAAGAGTGTGAAAATATGCCTTTTTAATCTGAATTTTGACAGTCTCCTTCATAAGTCACAGTAGTGTTTCCAAGCTTAGATAAGATACATTACTTCTTTTCTTTGGCATGAAAATAGCTGCTTGAACTGAATCCTGCAAGTCAAAAAATGCTGTTCTAATTGCAGAAATAGATTTAGTGTGTTGTGATCAACCATTCTTCTTTCTACACTATCTTTCCTAAATAGTACAGGGCACGTAATTTGAATAGGGCTCTGCAGGCTATCATCTCCATAAGGAATGTGAAAACAGCACTGTTGCCTTTAAAAAAAATAGACTTGCATCTAGGCTTCTAGGAGTGCAGGTCCTGATCTTTTCCATTTTCAAATACTGCATAGTTAAATTGTAAAAAAAAATTGCTACTACAAAATCTAGCAAGGAGTGTCCCGTGAATGATTTTAAAAGAGTATTGAAAATTTAACATATTAATAATCCTTGACTAGAGATGGGCACGACTTAGCGGTATTCCCGTTTCCGTTTCCGTTACTCGTTTCCGTTACTCAACGGAAATGGTAACGGGAATTACTCCGCCAGAACTCGAAATTGAACCGACGAACGAATAATTTGGTCTGATTTGTCGTGGTCGTTCCTGGCATCGCGAGGCACAGAAAAAAAGTTTTTAAAAGTTAAAAAAAAACCCCCGATTCCCGGCCCTAAAAGCAGGCGAAAACTGTCTGAGGGCACCAACCAGGCCAGAAGGGTGTTTTATTTGTGGAGGGGTTCCCCGCCCCCCTCTCCTTGGCTATTGCTACTGCTGCGCTGCTGGTACCAGGCTGGGAGGGCGCATCCATTTGCCATGCAGTGCGGGGGGATCCAAAATGGTGACCGCAATATTTTTTTTTGAAATCGTTGCCCAAAACCCCACCAAAGCACCACAGAAACATGCGAAAATTAGCTATTTTAAATGCTTGAATTTTTACAGTAGCAGCAGTGGGTTTTTCTTGCAAAAAAAAGTCTCCGTTGATTTTATTTTATTTTATTTTATTTTATATTTTTACACCTGCACATTCACAATGATGGGCTCGCCCATGGGAGTGGACCATGCAAATTTTTCACCAATCGCATGGCCACTTGGCCAGGTTGACCACAGAGACTTCTGGGATGTGCCAATTGGGCATAAACAGCCCACTAATCGTAGCCCAAACCCGAACCCTAAGCCTAAGCCTAACCCATACGCCAGTACACTGTCCTTCTAAGTGGGTCAGAGAGGCACCCAGAGGTGCACCCCAATACTCACCCTAACCTCACCCGTAACTAGCCTAACCCTAGCCCTTGCGCTAACCCATCTTAACCCTAAGCCAGATCTACTTGCATTGCACTACATGCAAGTACGTGAGATGCAGCGGGTGCAAAGAGTCTGCCAGTCCGTCACTTGTGGCTCTGGCTGACTCCTGCAGCTGCCTCCAGGAGCCTGCTACCCCCCCAAACCAGTACTAATGTCAACGAAAAAATGAAAAAACGAACCGACTAATTTTTGTGAATTTTCACCAAAAACGGAAACGAGCCGAAACGGGCTGCCTCCGACACACGACAACTCGAAAACGTCATTTTCCCTAGTCGTGCCCATCTCTGTCTTTGACAATCAGGATACCTATGCATTTGCTACAGTAGTAGAAGCAATATGCTTCATTACAGCTGTTGCTTGGGAGCATTAGGGGCAAGTCTGTGAGGATTCTCAGTCACCCAGGTGAAGTTATCCAGAAGTTGAGTTGTGGCAATTGGACTTCTTTTCTTGTGAAAATGAAAGATAGCGAAACATTTTGATCTCACAAGACAAGAAGCCCAGTGACCATGACCCAACTTCAAGCATGACGAACAAGATTCTTTTATACTTCCATTGTGTCCATGTGCTTCCTATCAGCGTCTGGGTGGCCTTGGTCATAGAATCGTAGAATCATGAGAGAGACCTCAAGGGCCACCCAGCCCCATCAAAGTGCTTCCAAGTGATGGCCAATCAGTCACTGCTTAAAAACCTCCAAAGAAGGGGACTCCACCCCCCTCCATGACAGCATATTCCACTGCCAAACAGCTCTAACCATCAGGAATATTCAAGTGCAATCACTTTTCCTGTAATTTGAAACCATTACTCCAAGTACTAGTCTCTGAAGCCATAGAAAACAAAACTGTTCCCTCTTTGATATGACATTCTTTCAAATATTTAAACATGGCTATCATATCTCCTTTCAACCTTCTTTTTGTAAGGCTAAACATTCTGAGCTCCTTAAGACATTTCTTCCAGGCCTTTAACCAATCTGGTCACCCTCCTCTGGACTCCTCCCAGGTTGCCAACATCTTTTAAACACTGAGGTGTGCAGAACTGGACACAGTACTCCAGATGGGGTCTGACCAGAGCAGAATAGAGTGGTACTATAACTTCCCTTGATCTCTAGACATTATGGTTCTGTTGATGTAACCAAAATTCACATTGGCTTTCTTGGCTGCCACGTCACACTGCTGACTCATGTTCAATTTGTGCTCTACCCAGACTCCCAGATCCCCTTCACATGTACTATTCCCCAGCCAGGTGTCTTCCATTTTATATCTATGCAAATAATATGCTGGACAATGCAGACCTATAGGTCTTTGAGCTGATTCAGTATTATGTTACTTTGTTACCTGTCAGAATGTCTCCCCTTAAGATTCTCCATCTAAACCGCTTGATCTGGTCAGGTTTTTGTGGTTGTGGGTAGCAGCCTCTAGAAAAGCCTAGAAAACTACCACAAGGAACCGTGCCTTCTCAGTGGTGGCAACAACATGGAATGTGGATATACACCAGTCTCCTTCCTTCCTGGGGTTTAGGAAACAGGTAAAAACTGGATTGTTTGAAGACTTCAGAATCATCTTACCTCTTTGACATCCTCATGGATCCATGAATTGACTACAAATCTTCACTGCTTTCTCTAGGATTATCTTATATTTTGGGTTATTACCATTATTGTTTGGATCTCATTATTTATATCTGTTTTCATTGGGGTGGGTTGATGAGTTTTTAAATTGTGGTAAAGTTACAATTGATTTTCATTGCAGGGTGAGAGGTAGCCACTGAAGTTTCAACTTCTTTTGTCTAGGCATCCAGAGCAAGGGCAGAAAGAGCTTAGAGAGAAAGGGCAGAATAAGTTTAAGGCATGCAAAAGTTCAGAGAAGCTGGAACAATAACCCACAACTACATCATTATTCATAGACTTTTATGAGTGGATCAACAATAGCAGAAAGCTTCATGCCTTTTAAAATATTAAGTAATTAAAGGAGAACGAAAATTCATAATTCTAATATGCCAGCTACATGGATTTAGAAAGATCCCCAGAATTACTGGACTAGAGCTTTCAATCATAGGATTCTGAACCCCTACCAAACTACAGATGCTAGAATTCTCTAGAAAATTCACAAACAGACTCTTCAGCTATAACTTTGTAGAGTAGACACCAATGGAGAATGATCTTTCCTTCCTTCCTTCCTTCCTTCCTTCCTTCCTTCCTTCCTTCCTTC
>JAHTLZ010000237.1:51112843-51149851 GCA_023846285.1 Phrynocephalus versicolor
TCGCCGCAGGCTCGCAAAAAGCCCACTCTCGCCGAGACGCCGACGGCTGCCGCAAACGCAAGCGGCACGGACGGCGCAGGAAAAAACTTTTAAACTCTCCCCCCACCCATTCCCGGGCCAAAAAGCAGGCGGAAAAATGCCCGCTTGACTAAGGGCACTCACTCAGTAGGGCACCTACCGGAAAGGGGGTTTCTGGTCTGGAGGGGGGGTGTCCCAGCTTCCCCCCCTCCGTCCTGGGCTGCTCTGGTCTGGTGGGACTCGCCGCAGGCTCGCAGGCCGCCGCAAACGCAAGCGGCACGGACGGCGCAGGAAAAAACTTTTAAACTCTCCCCCCACCCATTCCCGGGCCAAAAAGCAGGCGGAAAAATGCCCGCTTGACTAAGGGCACTCACTCAGTAGGGCACCTACCGGAGGGGGGGTTTCTGGTCTGGAGGGGGGGTGTCCCGGCTCCCCCCCTCCGTCCTGGGCTGCTCTGGTCTGGTGGGACTCGCCGCAGGCTCGCAAAAAGCCCACTCTCGCCGAGACGCCGATGGCCGCCGCAAACGCAAGCGGCACGGACGGAGCAGGAAAAAACTTTTAAACTCTCCCCCCACCCATTCCCGGGCCAAAAAGCAGGCGGAAAAATGCCCGCTTGACTAAGGGCACTCACTCAGTAGGGCACCTACCGGAGGGGGGGTTTCTGGTCTGGAGGGGGGTCCTGCCTCCCCCCGTCCTGGGCAGCCGGAGTCGAGTCGCCTCGTCGCCATGCAATGCGGTGCGGGCGGGGGATCGAAAATGGGGCGGCGAATGCAATATTGTTTTTGAAATCGTGGTCCAAAAACACACAAGCACAACAGAAACACGCGGAAATTTATGAACTGCCATATTTTTCACAGTAGCAGTGTGGGTTTTTTCTTGCAACAAAATGTCTCTCCTCTCCTCCTGTGTCCTCCATTGATTTTATTTTATTTTATTTTATTTACACCTGCGCAGTGTGCAATGATGGGCTAGCCCAGTGGCCTGGCCAGCCATGTGGGAGGGGACGACCATGCAAATTTTTGGAGCCATCTCACCAATCGCATGGCCACTTGGCCACTGAGACTTCTGGGATGTGCCAAAAAGCCCCCTAAAACTTGCCCTAGCCCCCTAACCCGCTAACCCTAATCCTTGACTCCTTACCCATACGTCACAGACTGTCTTCTTAGTGGGTCAGAGAGGCACCCAGAGGTGCAACCCAATAGCCCACCATAACCTTACCCGTCATTAGCCTAACCCTAGCCCTAACCCTAATCCACCTTAGCCCATAGCCAGATCTACTTGCATTGCACTACACGCAAGTACGATTCCCTTCTTTGTGGGACATGGCAGGTGCGACCCGCTCGTACCAAGGGACCAGGTACTTGAGCAGGTGCAGTGGCACTGCCTGGCCTGCAAATGGCTGGCGACACGCTCGTACCAGGGTATCAGGTACTTGAGCAGGTCTCACTGCCTGCAAATGGTATGCATAACCATATGGTTGTGCATGCCATTTTGCAGCAGCAGCAGGTGAGGATGGGAGACCCCCATGTTGAGGGGTCTCTTGGAGCCTGCTGCTGCTGTCCCTTCCTTTATAGCGGGCCGGCGGAGGCACCCACCCCACAGAGGTGCCTCCAGGAGCCCGCTACCCCCCCAAAACCAGTATAACGATAACAAAAAATGAAAAAACGAACCGACTAATTTTTGCGGTTTTTCACGAAAAACGGAAACGAGCCGACACGGGCTGCCTCCGACACACGACAACTCGAAAACGTCATTTTCCCGAGTCGTGCCCATCTCTAATTAGAACTATTTACAGAGATCAGATACAGTATAGCTTTGAAAAGGATACTTGTCACCTCTTAGGACAGATATCTTGCTAATGGGGAAAATATATAAGTATGAGATTCTGTGTGACAATATTAAACAACTTTTGTATTATAAAGAAGTGAATTGGTCAAAGTCTAATCTCACAAACATTTATTTATTATTTATTTTACAGATTTTTTTTTTAGCCACCCCACTTCCAAATGGTTTCTGAATGGCATACAACAGTATACTAAAAACTATAACATATTAAAATCATCAAAATAACAAACAGTTTAAAACAATTAATATATAAATAATAAAATCCTGTTGTTCATGTGCCCAACTAAGAGATCATTGTCTAGTTAATCAATTAAAATTCTGGCCAAACAAGAAGGTCTTTGCCTGGTGCCAAAAAGCCAAAAGTGTTGGTGCCAGGTGGGTCTCTTTTGGAAGGGCATTCCAAAGTTGAGGGACAACGACCTAGAAGGCCCTGTTTCAATATGCCACCCCCCTCACCTCTTTAAGGGATGGCACCTTCAGCAGGGCCTCCTGGCCTGATCTTAGGGAACGGGTAGGCTCATATGGAAGAAGGCAGTCCTTGGGGTAACCAGGTTCTGGAGCCTGGAAAGGGAGATGGAATCCTTATATACTATTGCCACACACCTTCCATAGCCCTCCACGTGACCCTGGAGCTGGAACAAGTACCTGGAGGGAACATCTGAGACAGAGGAACCCTTCTTCTCCCATACAGGTCTCAGTAATGCACCCCAGGTTGGCACTCTCATCCAGAATTAAATCATGGATGAAGGGGGTGTTAGTTTTTGCCGAACTGGTGTTCAGCAACAGTACTATATGGCCTGGGGGCTCATTGATATGGTCACCTGGTACCAATTGAATGGGAATAGAGCTAGAAGTGAGGATAGGTATAAGGTATCTAACCTCCCTTCTCCTATGCTGGCATGCTCTACCCCCAATGCCAAATCTTCCCCTGCCCCCTATAATCCATATTGGTTGCCCTCAATACCCCCAGACCCTCCTGTTCCCCAGTCAGAGCCTTGTGGATGGGCATCCTATTGCACAGCCACTCCCCTGCTGACAGTACCGACTCTCCCTTCCTGGTTTCTCTCACCATCACAGAAGAGAGGCACAGGTGGACTTTAGCCTGAGAGGCCTGAGAAGCGTGTTGGTGAGATTTTTAGAGCATATTGGTCTGGAGGACCTCTGCAGGCTTGGCTTTTCAAAGCCCTTCTTCTCTTGGCCAGCTGGCTGGTGTTGAGGAGGGAGGTGGGGCAGCCCATGCAGCAGAGGAGCAAGGTCCTGGTCCTGGTCCTGGATATCATCAGGGGTCTGAGGCCAAACACACCACAGGGAAGACTAGAAGTAACCCCTGTCTCTGACCCAGGATCTGTGGGAGTGGCAGATGGTAGAGGGCTCTCCTAGCATAGGAACATTGGTCCTAAAACATCAACCATTCAAATGAGAAATTAAATAGCATGTATCACACAGACTTTAGTCTAGATATAATGGTTTAGATATCTGGCTGAGGAGCCAGAAGATGGAATGTGAACTCCCCACTGGGCCTCCAGAGACAATGAATGGAACCCAATTTACTGGGGACTAGCATTGGGACCACAAGGAGCTCTGCTGGGAAATAGGAGATTCTGGGAGCTGTAGTCACATGCACCAGCCAAGCAGGGGGCTTACAAGTGGGAGACCGCATGTCCAGCACACCTTGCAGGGAGGAGCAGGGTATTTAAGGCAGAGAGGCCCAGAAGAATCTTTGTTGAGCTTTTCTCATAGCAACTCCCTCTCATCCTTTTGTTAGTTGCATAAAGACACAGGGGACAGGTTCTAGTTTTCTCATGAGCTCCCAGAGACATCTGATGGGGTCACTGAGATACAGGAATCTGGATTAGAAGGGCCCTTGGCCTGATTGAGCAGGGCAATTTTTATGTTCTTATGCTTTGTGGCCAAAGGCTCCAGGCACCTGGGGGTTGGGTATATGGAGGTGCATACTAACCCCCCGTGAGAAAATATGGAATTGCCTGTCTGAACTATGGGAGAATGACTAAACTAAAGGAAAAATGGCCTGAGTTATGCTAACTGGCATTTTGCCAGACTAGGTGACAATATTCAATATGCTGAGTAAGGATTGTGTCATGCACTGACATATAAGGAAGAAAGTAACATGTCTCAGTCTTAGAGTGTATTGTGGGGGAGCAGCGTGTCACTTTGTCATATCAGCATTTTAGATTACTGGACTGGACTGTGTGATTATGATATTTTGCCTGCCAATTCTGAAGTGGTGCCTGTATGTATGTATGTATGTATGTATGTATGTATGTATGTATGTATGTATGTATGTATGTATGTATGTATGTATGTATGTACAGTTCTGGGGGTAAAGGGAAAACACCTGAGTCTTGTTTTGGTTATTACCTCTGCATTGCTCCTAGCTTTAGAGGTTCTAACTAGCCTCTAGCAATAGCTACTAGTGGCCTGCACACTCTGACAGTGTTGTAAGGATGTTCTACAAGTAGTGCTGCAGTTTGATGAAGAATGAACTACTACCAGCAGAATACCTGAAGGAAATACAGATGAACCAGGTTTACTCAAAACTGCCTTACCTGAATTTGATAACTGGTTTACAGGGGGTCTAAAGAAATAACCTGACTAGAGATGGGCACGACTTAGCGGTATTCCCGTTTCCGTTTCCGTTAGTCGGTTCCGTTACTCTACGGAAACGGTAACGGGAATTACTGCCCCAGACTTCGAGCTCGAACCGACGAACGAACAATTTTGGTCTGATTTGTCGTGCTCGTTACTTGCGTGACGTCACGCGATCACGCAATGCCAAGCGGCACAGAAAAAAAGTTTTTAAAAGTAAAAAAACCCCGATTCCCGGCCCTAAAAGCAGGCGAAAACTGTCTGAGGGCACCTACCAGGCCAGAAGGGTGGTTTTTTTGGGGGGTTGGGGGTTTCCTCGCCCCCCTCTCCTTGGCTACTGCTACTGCTGCGCTGCTGGTACCAGGCGGGGGGGGATCGTCTCGTCTGCCTTTGCCATGCGGTGTGCGGGCGGGGGGATCCAAAATGCCGACCACAATATTTTTTTTAAATCGTGGTCCAAAACCCCACCAAAGCACCACAGAAACATGCGAAAATTAGCTATTTTAAATGCTTGAATTTTTACAGTAGCAGCAGTGGGTTTGTCTTGCAAAAAAACGTCTCCATTGATTTTATTTTATTTCATTTTATTTTATTTTTTTACACCTGCGCATTTGCAAAGATGGGCTCGCCCATGGGAGTGGACCATGCAAAGTCTTGGAGCCATTCCACCAATCGCATGGCCAGGTTTTGCTGACTGAACCAGGCTGGGAGGGCGTCTCCATTTGCCATGCAGTGCGGGGGGATCTAAAATGGCGGCCGCAATATTTTTTTTAAATCGTGGTCCAAAACCCCACCAAAGCACCACAGAAACATGCGAAAATTAGCTATTTTAAATGCTTGAATTTTTACAGTAGCAGCAGTGGGTTTGTCTTGCAAAAAAAGTCTCCGTTGATTTTATTTTATTTCATTTCATTTTATTTTTTTACACCTGTGCATTCGCAATGATGGGCTCGCCCATGAGAGTGCAACATGCAAATTTTCCACCAATCGCAAGGCCACTTGGCCAGGTTGACCACAGAGACTTCTGGGATGTGCCAATCGGGCATAAACAGCCCACTAATCGTAGCCCGAACCTGAACCCTAAGCCTAAGCCTAACCCATACACCAGTACACTGTCCTTCTAAGTGGGTCAGAGAGGCACCCAGAGGTGCACCCCAATACTCACCATAACCTCACCCGTCACTAGCCTAACTCTAGCTCTTGTGCACTGCTAACCCATCTTAATCCTAAGCCAGATCTACTTGCATTACACTACATACAAGTATGTGAAACGCAGCATGTGCAAAGAGTCTGCCAGTCCGTCACTTGTGGCTCTGGCTGACTCCTGCAGCTGCCTCCAGGAGCCCGCTACCCCCCCCAACCAGTACTAACGACAACGAAAAAACGAACCGACTAATTTTTGCGAATTTTCACGAAAAACGGAAACGAAATGAATCGGACCCTAGCCGAAAACGAAAACGAAAACGAAGGTTTTTTTCTGAGTCGTGCCCATCTCTAAACCTGACAGTTTTTAAATGTTTTGTAGTATATGACAAATGGCAGTCTCCTTTGTTATTTCATCATATTCTTTTGTGTTCAAAGATAATATTATTTTATTTATTTTAAAACCTTTAGGATATACCATCAATTATCAGCACAATATAATGGCATTTATTATAGTGTGCAGATTCTATTACTGGATTTGCATTTATTAAATTTAATGAACTCCGAAAGTTCTGAAGGCATATGGACCTAATTTAGTTGGAATATTGCTGCAATTTTCTAGAGCTTTGGACTGCAAATGCAGACGTGCCCATTCCCACCACAAATATAATATTATGTATAACCTAAAGCCCACTGTATATTACAACCTCAACCTACAAACTGTTTATACAATCACATGTCCCATGCATAGGGATCAAAGGGGAGGCATTTTAGCTGGGGATCAAAGTGTACAAAACTTCAGGGGGTGGTGGGAAAATAATACTCCTTGTGATTTATTCCTGACAATGTTTATTCACATAATTTCCTTTACAGCTATAAGGCCTATTCAGGTTATGTGAACTTTCCTGTAACAAAGTAGTTACACAAAGTAGTGTTAAAACAGTGGATTGCCGGTATACCAAACTTGAGGCTACTTGGAAGTTGCATCCTAAATGCAACTTCCATCAGTCTTAGCAAGCACATTGAAGGATAATAGTAGTTGAAGCCCAACAATCAAGCAACTAGTATGAAATGAAAGATAAAATTAATTATGAATATATTGGATAAGGAATGTAAAAATATAACACTTTGTGTACTTTTCATTCGTTTCTATGGCTAAAATCCTGGTGCTTAGTATAGTAGGTTGCAACTAGAATAGGCCCGTTAAAACAGTGGTGATTTGGTAAAAATTCTTCTATATAAGTTCCACTGATTCAATGAACCTACTCTATTTGCCAGTATCTGTATACTGTTTCAGTTAGGGGTGTTTTATTAAGTGTGAATATTGGTTCAGCTTTAGACTTCTACATTTTTTATTCCTATATTTAGGCTGTTTTTAAAAATTGTATATTTCTTCAATTTCAGCTTGATCCTAGCATTCTCTTGTGTATACAAATAATTTCTTATTTCTGTATTCATTGTGGTTGCTATCTAACAACACCAGAAAGACTGTAAAGCCCCAAATCCTATTAAACTTTTTAGTTTGAGGGGGAAAAGGTCACCCTCTGTGAGAAATTTTTGTTTGGAAATGGTCAGTTTAATACACAATTAATTGTTAATTTTCAATTTTAAAGTGGGCTAAGTATCCTCAGGTATTAAACTGTCAACCCCCTGGACATGGGACATATATTACTATGCATGGAAAAACAAGTAGTTAGATGTTATTCTGAGTTAGATGTCTCAGAATAAAAGGACATAAATCAATCTTTTGTCTGTTCAAAACAGATAAGGCCTTTCAAAGAAGGGGGGGGGGAAGCCCATTTACCTGTTTATATTAGACTAGAGAAACAAGTCCTGAACAATGTGGCCAGAATGCTCTTTCCTTAAAAATGCATTCTCAACTTGTAGTGTGGACTTGAGTCAAAGATAGGGAAGAAGTTTCATATATATCTTTTCTGAGACAGGTCTTGACACCTTGAAGCGAGAAGTCATCTCCCATGAGCATTGGCTCCTCCAGTGCACAAGCAGGAGAGCAAGGCCTCGTGGCCTTTGCTCCTCCTCGCAAGAAGGTGATGCCTGCTGCATTTTCAGGTACTCAGCATTCTTCAGAAATGTGCAGAAAGCAGTCTCACAAACAGACAAAATCTCTCTGAGATCACTAAAGATAAATTCTAATCCTTGTCATCTTCCAGCAAGGTTAAAAAATGCATACTTTTCAATTTACTTTGTGAGCTCAAAGGAACAAAGGATTCAAATTCCTTCTTGAGTGATTTCCTCCTTCAACCACTGAAGCATTTTAAAGCCATGTCAGTGATCTAGAGTGCTGAAACTGTTGGCTGCAAATTCGGCAGCTCAGTGGTTCAAATCCCGGGTGCCACACAGCGGAGTGAGATCCCATTGTTAACCCCATCTCCTGCCAACCTAGCAGTTCAAAAGCATGTAAATACAAGTTGATAAATAGGTACCGCTGTAAAAAGCGGGAAGATAAACAGTGTTCCATGTGCAGAAATGTGTTCAGTCATGCCAGCCACATGGTCACGAACTTGCACAACACTGGCTTTTTGGCTTAGAAATGGATATGAGTGCTGCCCCTAGAATCAGGCACGGCTAGCATGCATGTGCAGAGGGAAACTTTACCTTTACCTTTAAGCCTATTCAAAGGTTTACACTATTGGTTTGATTTGAAATTTAAAGCATTCTTCCAACCAAGTTGAGCATAAAGAAAATGATTAATGTGAGTGGGGGGGGAAGCCTGTATTTGAATTTGGGCTATTGATTTTTTTTAAAGTTAAATCTAATTTAATTTAATTTTCCTTGGAAGTGTGTTATTTTGTTTGGAAAGTGAGGTAGAAAATTCTTCTGCAAGAAGTTTATTTTAAATCACTTTTGAAGCTGATTTATTTTCAGTTGTTTTAACATAGGTAAGCTTCTCTGTTGGTGCAAACTGCCTCTTTGGCTTTCCAGAAAGAGCTGAGATGGAGATGCTAGCTGGCGCCACTACCTGACTTGGACACAGCCTCCTTGGACCACAGTGGGACTGGGCAGGCCTGCTTGGGTTGCAGGACATGTTGAATGGTGGTAATGGGCCCCAATGGAGCTGGAGGGGAGAAAGTCAGGAGGCAGCAGAGGCAGGAGGCAGGAGGCAGGAGGCAGGAGGCAGGAGAGGCGTTGGAAGAGGTGGCAGCATGGAGAGCCAGAGGTGGGGGAAGGAAAGTAGGATGGATTGATGAACTGATGGATGGGCAAACAAAGCTTGAGTGGAAGGGTAGGATGTGGGGACCACTCAGATGGCCAAGGCACAGAGCAGGCATCTGCCAGTGCAGCAACAGCAGCTGGAGGAGGTAGACGTGGCTTGCAGCTATTTGTCCCCTTCTTCCTCTTTCAGGTACTGAAGAAACTAAAAGCTTGGGGAAAAACTTCCCACAAGGAGAGTTTGTCTAGGAGGTCAGCCAAAGTGAAGGGTGGATCCTTTACCTCTTCCTCCATTGGCTCACTTGCTATTAGAGTGTTTGAGTTTTCTGTGTCCAGAGTGAGAAATCATGGTGTAATCCAGACCTCAGCTGAAGTGTATTCCCTTGGTTCTAAGAATACTGGAGGTGGATGGGCTATTGAGTAACATTGTGAAGACCTTACAGATGTTCACTGATTGCAGGCTAATTTTTTTTTCATTTCTCAAACTTTTTTTTACAAAGAGTTTATTTATACATTACAAAAGAAGTAAGAAACAGGGCTTTATTTTAATAGTTCATCAAATATTCAGAATTTACAGCTCATAGCAATCAAAATATTATTGCACTAAAATATTCATTTTCCTGTTGTTCTTGTTGTTTCAAGGAGAGAGTAAATCTTGTTTTGTAATGACATGTTCATGTGGCAGATTCATGATGCTGTTTTGAACATGATTTGGTGGAAAGGTGAGATACAATTTCTTTCTTTGGCTTCCAGTTTTAATCAATTAAGTTTTAAATCAAGCTATGATACAATACCCTGTCCATTAGAATTGAGAAATGGAAAAGACCAATTTTCACAGACTCCACACACTTTTATGGATTCCTTGCATCACTTTGCCGAACACATTATCAATACACTTTGAAGTTTTTCCAGCATGAAGGAGAAATTTGGCCATGTTTATAGCCCATCATATGTACCAAGGGTTCCAAGAGGGGCAGAAGCTATCAGAAGATTTATTGAAAACAAATAACAGTGATCTAACACTAATTGTTTCTATAAACAGTTTTTAGGAATTAGTGCTTCTAGCTTTCGCTATTACCTTGGATTTCATGAAGCTGTTATATGGTTGTTTTACATGTCTTCACATTTCAGTTTTATATTTTATCATTTTAAAAATATTTTTAATGTTTTGTTTCTAAATAATTCATAGAGATTTACTTTGGGGAAATTATAGATATTCAGGAAGCAAGTATATTTCTTTGCTTTTTCTTTTTAGCCTCCAAAACTCAGTATTCTGTATTCTGGAAGTTTCACCTGCCACAAAGACACCTAACATGTTCACCTGGACTAAGGCCTCATGGCTCAGGATAGGCTGAATTTGGCCAAGTTTCATATTAGAAAAGGAAGCTGTCCTTGGCACAAACTAAATGCTTGTCTGATATATGGATTTCGCACAAACAAATAGAAAACAAATGTGCATGCCTGATATGTAATAAATAAATGGCTAAACAACTAAGTAAGTTAGGAAGGTTTTAGGAGGAGAAATGAGATCAAGATAGAAAGATGCTTTGCACAATGATAATGCTTCAAATAAAAATAAATAAATAAATAAATAAGAGTATAATTCTTTTATTGATTTCCATGAAGATTAATGAGCCCATGGTTCCCAGACTGAAACCCGGATATCTCCAAGTAGGATTTTGTGTTTGAAACCCTGGAGAAGTGTTGCTACTTTCTGCCAACCACTTGTATTAGATTGGCCAGCAGTCTCATGTTTTATTTTCTACTTTTCATAAGAAATCAGTTGGATAGCAAAGAGGCAATCCTGTTGGTGGTCCTGGCTAGAATAGGCCCCTTGAATTAACGGGATCTATATGTCTCACTATGGGCTTGGTCCTACATCCCTTTAAAAGCAGTTTAAATTACTAGAAAAAACCTGTGTTAAAAATGCCATCCCCACAGCCACCAGACTTTTTGAAAAAAAAAGAAAAAAGAAAATCCAATAATGCCCCTTTAAGTGAGGTTTCTGTGAGCCCCCCCCCCGGGGGATAAGGAATTTTTGCCTCACTTTGATAATCCACCTTTTAAGGAAGCAGACACCGTGGGACCACGCAGATGATCTGGGTTTCTCCATTTTTTTAACTCATAGCACCAACCGGCTGTTCCTGGGGCCGAGCGGCACTGTTTTTTAAATTGTTTTTCACTTTCGGAGAGTTCCATGTGGTGCCCTAAGCCTTAATTTCCTCCAGCCAAGTGGTCTGTTTTTTTCAAATGCTATCACCACCTGCTGGCCAAGGGGGCTGAACTGCACTTTTAAATTAAAAACCAGCTTTGGACGTGTGAACTCCTGTCCCACTTATTCAATCACGTGATGGGACAAAGAGGAAAAGCCGGACCTTCAAAAGATCAGGATCAAAACCCAGGTGAGATAGCAGCCTGAGTAGCAATCAGTTCAATGGGTCTACAATTGGATTTGGACCAATTGGATTCACTCTGGCTGATTCTTGTTCTCAAAAATTAGAACCACCACAGGCTAATTCTACCCACATGTAAAAATATTTAAAGTCAGTCTAAACAATGTGTAGATTATGATTGCTTTCACTGAACTATTGGAATAAAAGGTTTGGAACAATCTTAAAAGTGAGTCAGTTAACAGAGAGCAATCTCTGTTATTTAGTGCCAGAACACAGAAGTGTCCATTCTTTGGAAAATTATAAAATTAGACTTGTTTAATCAGTGGAATCTGGATGAATGAATTTAAGTACTTTGTTTTACCTTCATATTATAGTCCAATAAACAACTAGTACAATTGTCCTGAGAAAATATTATCACAGATCAATAGCACTGCACGCTCTGATTAACCTGTGGACTTCCTTGCTTTTATTATTATTACTACTATTTAAAAGTGAGTCTCATTAACAAAAATATGCTGCTGTTAATTAACTAATTTGTCCTCCAGGCAGCTGTAATTTACTGGTGCACCACACAACCTTCATACCATAATATATATTAATCAAGGGTCAAGAAATCCCTAAAGGAGCAGAATACCAAATTTAACATATTAGCTTTGTAATCACACTGTATTGAGATGAGCAGCTAGCCTGCAGATGTGGTTTGTCTACAAACATTTTTCAGATGACCACCTTATTAGTTTTTTAGTCCTTTTGTTAGAGTGTTTCATTATCTCTGCTTTTAGTGAGTACCATTTAAATCCCATCAAGCCCTGTTCTTATTTCCAAAGCTGATTTATGATCATTCTTCAGCAAAACAATCAGTAACCTACAAAATGGTGCTCATCAAGGCTTAAATTGTTAGGAACTCAGGGGGAGGGGGTTCCATAAAATTGGCGAAGGGAAGGCTCAAGCTCAACAGGAGTCTTTTCATATTATATTTCGAGTTAATAAAATTGTCTTATTAGTATAATGTTGTGAACAGTGCATGTTGTAAATTCTGATGCAGTGCCATTTCAGGCTTTATTATTAGAAATTATTTCGTAGCAAATGTAAATCAAGAAGTCAGGATGCCCTATAAAATTAGACCAGAAATCCTTACAACCCTGGATTCTGTCTGAGACAAAATGATTAAGATGAAGATAAGTGTTTGGCTCATAATAGTTTGAAGCTGACAACAATGTAGTATACATAGTGGATGGAGTGACGGGCTAGAACCAGGGTTCAAATTGCTGTGATACTGGAGTACCAAATGGTGGCAGGATTTGGAGTGCTACTCCTTCACGCTCCTCCTCTGATGCCAGTCCCAGTTTCTTTGTGTTGAGGCAGATCCTTAATGCATATTTTGCTGCTTGACTAGGCAGTAAAGGAGATGGGAAGGGAACTGTGTGTTACCTTCAGTTACTGATTTGGATAACACCTGCCTCACCCACTTCCTCAGCTGTGGAACTTGCAGGCTGGGGGTTGCTGCTCTGTCTTATATAGCTTCAATAGGGAGGGAATAGGTCCCTGCCTACATATTATAAAGCAAACAGGAAAAAGTTGTGTGAGCCCTGTACAAAATTTAAAAACAAGGGCAGATCGGACCACAAATAGACTAGCTGTTGAGTCTTGCGGGACTTTTCATCATGCCAGGCACTGCAGAGCTTAGACAGGTCCCAAAAATCATCTTGGTCAGACTTTCTTGTTTAGAGTAAGTTTCAGAAAGGAATCTGCAAAAAAATAATCAGCTAGACAGGTCTGTTTACTATAATTCAGCAACACAGAGACTGTGGAAGTGGAATGCAGAACAGGAGCACAGTGAAGAAACTGCATATTGCTGCCGATGTGATAAGTAATAAGTAAGTAATAACAAGTTTTACCTCAGGGGATATAGATTTTGTCATCTTTTTCTTTATCTGTAGACAAAGGGCAACCAGTTACCTTGCAAGTATCATAATTCACTTCTTAGGCTACAAAACCATATCTACCTGCTTGAATGGATGTTGTCAAAAGTGAGGATTCTTGTCCGTGCCTTGCATCAAAACCCATATACACAAACTACTTTGCTCTATAACATCAACGGATATTAAGCTCATGCTATTCATCACTATGCACTCCTCTGATTCAGTATTTTCAGCTGGACAGGGTCTGTTTGCTATAGTTCAGCAACACAGAGACTGTGGAAGTGGAATGCAGAACAGGAGCACAGTGAAGAAGCTGTATATTGCAGCCAATGTGATAAGTAATATTAACAACAAAGACAGGAGTTTGAAAGAGGAAGATTCTAATTCAAGTCACAGAAGCCCTGAGAAGTTCAAGAGGACCAGTTCACATAGCACTTTGCCCTTCCAGCCTGGAATAAAGAGGTGACACAAGATTGTATGGATTAAATCAGTGCCACGATTTTATTTATAATAAATCTCTTTATCTCTGAATGCATAACCTTTTCCTGGCAAGGGGGGCTAAACATAGTGCAAGCAGGTAAGGGGCTAGAATTTCCTGACTTCCAGCCCAATAGCAGATTCATCAATTAATAATGATCAGGGGCAGTGCTGCCCACCTGTTCAGCACCCTCCAGAACTCTATTATAATTAATCTAAGGCAGTCCTCGAGTCAGTTTATAGTCATTTAAATGGCTAGCTTTCTTATACCTACTTCTCTATTTCATCTTTAAATATTGTATGAGGGCTGCCACTTCACTTAAAGTATCCTACTAAGGGACTTTCAGTCTGTTACCTCTTGCAATGCCTGTAAATTGTGACTGGAATTATAGATGCTACCCTTCCAACTGGCGAGAATGAGATGGGTGAAAACATAGTGTCAATCTTGGCCAATTTAATTGACAGCCAAAAATTCCCATCCAACCAAGCACATGACCAGCTACTCTCATTCTCACCTGCTGAATTTAGGGCGGGCGGGCAGGGGGCAAGAGCAAAAGTAGGGATGCAGAATAGGCAGGCAGGCTTGTGTAGCCTTGCCTGTAGGAAACCCCAGGGTCTGGGTGTGCTTTTGTGCCAAAAATCTGGGCGGGAAGGCAAAGAAGCCCCACCCGGGAACAGAAGTTCCTCTGTAGAGCAGCCAAAATAGTTGTTAAGAAGCACTGTAATCATACCTGAAATCAAGAAAGTCACTACTAATTAGACCTGGGAAGAGTATAGCACTAAAAACATTTTAATACAATGAGGTCAATGTCACTGTTTCAGGGTTCTTTGGGAGAAAAATGCCTGAAAGCCTGTGGATTAGTGTGGTACGTTCCATTGATTCAATGGACTTATTCTTCTTGTGACTTGTTGTGCTAAGCAATGGCATTTCAGACAAAATGTGAACAAAAGAGGATAATTATAAACAAAGTTATTGAGTAAGCAAAATGTGTTACTCTCTCAGTGCTGTAGAAGTACATTTAGAAGTGCTGGTCCTCATCACACTTTCAAAATGTAACTTTCCAAGCCTTGGCCATGAAACTTTGGAAGTCTATAAAGAACCCCAAAGAAAGATTCAAATTGTTGATGAAAACATTCATGCAAAAGACCCAAACCAAAGAGGAATAGGCAGGAATCCCATACTACTCTGGTAAGTCAGTCCCACAAAAAATGTGTAGTCCTGCTCATGTTTCCAGCCAGTTAACTATACTGTTTACTCACTTATTTCATTCTCTTTCTCATATTTTACACACACACACACACACACACACACACACACACACACACTTTCTCTGTTTCTTCTCAGTGGTCTCAGTTCTTTTGCCTCAGAAGGTGTTTATGGGAATTGTCCTATTCAGTAGTTTCACCTCAAGTTTTGGTTCTTGTAGAGCCCTTGCAAGTATGCCAAGTGGTATTGTTGGTCTGTGAACTCATTGTCGCTGCAGTCTTGTTAGTATTAATCAGAATTTGCTCTTAAATGGACATAGGCCTTGTTGAGGCAGAGGGGCTTGTGTGATTCACTGAAATGAAAAGCTATGCTGGTGGTAGCATTGATACCAGAAGGGTTTCCCTGGCCAGACAGGTCTCCATGGAGAGACCAGACTAATGGTGTCCACCACCCCCCCAAGTGTCTGATCCAGAGTGGGCAGCTTCAAACAGCATCTGACCCATAATGGGCAGCTGACATAATGGCCAGTAATGGCAATTGAGAAGGCAATGGGAAAGCACTTCACTTAAGCTAATTTCCCCAGGTAAATATTTAACATGACTGGACAACCTAAAGTGATGGCCCCCAGTCCCTGGCAGCCCTTCAGTGGGCAGGGGTGCTAAGAATATCTGGGCCAGCCATGAGAAGGATAGCCACCTGGAATGTCCACAGCTTATTTCAAAGTGGAAAAGCCCACAACGCTATTAGGAAAATGGAAAGACTTAATATTGATATCCTTGGTCTTAGTGAGTATGTTGGCCTAATTCAGGAAAGTGTGTAGAAGATGGATATCATATATACTATGCTGGTAACAACGAACCTCATCACTTTAATAGAGTGGGATTCATAGTCCATCCAAACTTCATTAAGACTGTCAGAAAGTTTGTGCCAGTGTCAGACAGGGTCATTTTTCTCCAACTTGATGCACAATCTTTGGTAAATCTTATCCAGGTGTATGCATCAATATGTGATGCATCAAATGATGATATAGAAGAATTTTATACTCAATTAAAGACTGCTTTATCATTTACCAAATCAATGGAAGTTACCATAGTAATGGGTGATTTCAATTCAAAGGTAGGACAAGGTCAAAGGGCTGAAGTAGTAAGTAAATATGGATTAGGAATTAGCAATGAGTGAGGTGACAGATTAGGAATTTATAATAGCAGATACATGATTCCAGGTGCCACCGCACTGTCTTTATACAAGGACCTCAAATGCTGACAGGAATATCAGGAATCAGATTGATTATGTCTTGATTAATAAACATTTAGAAATTCAATTAAATGTGTGAAAACATACCCTGGTGCAGATTTTAAATCAGATCATAATATTTTGTTAGCAACAGAGAACCTTAAGTTGAACAAATGTCAGTCAAAGGTGACAAATAGTCAAATTATGATTTCTAAGCTTCAGAACCCAGAAATAGGAACTGAAGTTCAGTTGGTCCTGAGTACAAAAATCAAAACCATCAAGGAGACAGCAGATGTAAATGAAGTTGAAAACACCTGGAGCCAAATTCAAGCTGCTGTGAATGAGATGTGCCAAGAAAAAATAAAGATTGATGAGAGAAAGAAGATCAAACCTTGGATGACAGATGAAATTCTGGACCTCATAGATCGTAGAAGAGAGATGAAAAATAAAGATCCTGCAATATATAAACAACTGCAGAAAGAAATATGGCAGAAAATAAGCATGACAAAGGATGGAAAACTTTCAAAGGAATGTATCAAAATTGAAGAACTGGATACTAAGTGTGATTCATATAACATGTACAAGAAAATAACGCAAGCAACAGGTATGTATAACAGCAGAGGAAGTGAATATCTTATTGGCAAGAACGGTAATATCTTGACAAGCACTGAGGGGGAAACTATAGGAGTGGAAGGAATATATAGAACATCTCTTTAAGGATAACAGAAATATTGACCATGGTGTCAAGTTAGACGATTGTGTAGATATCATAGGGAAGAGGTTAGGGACAATTGTGATATCAGATTAATTGGGAATTTGTATTGGAATCAGCATGCTGGTGTCCCAATAGATGGTCAGATATCAGAAGAGGTGTCAATTACGAAAGGTGTTCATCAAGGTTGTGTTCTCTCACCTCTACTTTTTAACATCTTTTTAGAAAGAATTTTCTGGAATGCTCTCAAAGGAAAGAACCAATGTGTGAAGGTGAATGGAGTTCTTGTTAATAGCATAAAATATGCTGACAACACTGTCCTGCTTGTAACAAGTCTGGTAGATTTTCAAGGATTATCAGATTCTGTGGTTGCAGAAAGCAGTGCATGGGATTGGAACTTAACGTGAAGACAAAAGGGATGGTTATCAGTCAAAAACAAAATGGTTCACAGCACCCTCTCAAGATTGGCAGTGATATAATTGAGAGAGTCTCATTTTATAAATACTTGAGGTGCTCTGTCAAGGATAACTGTGACCCTTCCAGAAAATGAGGAAAGTCTTGACAAACTGAGACTTATCCATCAGACTTCATACTCAAATACTTTGATCCTATGTATTCGGTATACTTCTCTATAGTTGAAACTTGGACCCCTACAGGCACATTATGCCGGGAGCTGGAAGCATTGAAAATGTGGATGTACAGATGAATTCTGAAGATACCTTGGACAGCCAGGGTCACTAATGTGGCTGTATTACAGCATATGAATAAAAAGCTAGAAATCCTCAATATCATACAGAGAAGAAAATTGCAATATTTTAGACAACTAATATGCAATGAAAAATATCATCTGTTGCAAGTTATCCTTCAAGGAAAAAATAGATAGGAAGCTTGGCCCAGGGTATAGAAGAACATTATGCTTCAGAATTTAAGCCAATGGTCTGCAGTGAACACAGCTGCTCTGTTTAGAATAGCTTTAGATATAGACCAGTTCAGGCTACTGATCACCAACATTCTACGAGGACATGGCACTTGAAGAAAATGAAGATCAGAGTTTGCTCCTCAAGAGGGTTTTTTAACTATGGCTGCTCCGCCTGGCCTCGTGCCGGGCAGGGGCAACTTTGCCGGCTGGTTGAGGGAGGCGGCTATTGGCTCCGCTATTAGCGTAGCCTACGGGAGGGGAGCGCGCCCCTTTATAAGTCCTTGGCGCGCTCCCCTCAGCCTGCCTCCGCAATTGCCGGTTTCCCCGCCCACCCGCCACTGTTTATGATGTGCTGGTGATGCTTTGCTGGTCGCTTCGGGGCCGGATGGGAATTTTTGACCACTTCTCCGATTGGCCTTGAGCGGTGGTGTTTTTTCGCCCATCCCACCATTCACATATTGGCGGTGGGTGTTCTAGGTAATAACCCTGGTCACGACTGGCGGGTAGCGCATCAAAGTTAACCATTTAGGTCCCGAATCTAATTACATCTTCACGTCTTCGGCAGCCTTCCATTAATAACCCAATAGGATTTAGTTAGGGAGCAAATAATAATAATAACCCAAAACCCTAGGAGGGCTGCCAACCTTTAATCAAGCGTTGATGCCAAAAGATATCATTGGCATCCTCACTGCGGCAGTTCAACGGGCCGCAGGAAATTGGTGGAGTTGTGGGACCTAATCAATTTGTTGTTACCATTTTGATGATGCGCTACGGCTCAGGCCCTCCTAAAGTTATTGCTCATTGATAAGGAATTTAAAATTCGTTACTGTAGTTAATAAAGTTGTGGCCCTTATTTAACCCAAGCGGAATGTGTGTCGCCTCTTTCTTTCAACCTGGCTCGGCAATGTTTTCTCTCCTGGAATATAGAATGGATGTGGAGACATTATGGCTGAAACTAAGTTGTAAGTTTCAAGTGATAGAGCTGTTTGTCTGGCAGAAAGCAGATGAAGTTAATTGCTATCAAAGCTCTAGAGGAATGTTCTAGTTCTTCTTAATCTTCTTAATCTTCTTAATTTTTAAGAGCCTTTACATAATATTTAGTACTGCACAAGTGAACGTATGCATAAATACTAAACAGTTTTAAAAAGCATTGTGCAAATGGCTATACTAATTGAAAGCTATAGTACTCAATGGTTTGTAGAACTAATTTTGTCGATGGTTTTATGGTTAAGATACGAGTAAAGTAATTCTTATTCACAATCTCTGTAATTTGTTGTGGTCTAGAAATATAGAAAATAAGGCCTTAAGCAGAATGAGGTAAAATTACAGTGGTGATTACTCCATTTTCTCTGATTTTTCTAACAGACAAAGTTTGAATCTCAGGAGCAGTTTGATTATCTATTTTAAATGTGTACATAGTTGGTTGGATACCTCAGTGAGTTAGGTACAGAATTGTGAGTTTGATTCCTCAGTGTACCTCCCAAGAGAAGAGCCAGCCTGCATAGTCTTGAGCAAATTGCACAGGCACAGGGTGCCCTAGAATGCTATTGTACAAGATGATAGTAAGGCCGCACCTGGAGTATTGTGTACAATTCTGGTCACCACATCTAGAAAAAAAAAAAACATAGTGGAACTGGAAAAGGTGCAAAGGAGAGCAACTAAAATGATTACTGGGCTGGGGGACCTCCCTTATGAGGAAAGACTACAGTATTTTGGGTCCTTAGTCTGGAAAAAAGGCACCTGGGGGGTGTTTGAGACATACAAAATAATGCAGGGCATGAATAAAGTCGATAGAGTGACGCTCTTCTCCCTCTCACAAAATAGCGGAACTAGAGGACATCCACTGAAAATGAGGGTTGGAAAAGTGAGAACAGACCAAAGAAAAGTCCATCACAGGTTACAAACCATGATGGAGATGTGTAATCTCCAGTCTTAAAACTGAGGTACTTCAAGGGCCAGATGCAGGGGAGTGGTATCAGGAAACAGATATCTAGTCCTGTGTGCTCCAAGACACATTTGTTGGGGCCACTGTAAGATACAGGAAGCTGTAAATGGGCCTTTGGCTGGATCCAGCATGGTTCTTCTTATGTTCTTATGTTCTTAAGACACTGGTAAATCACTTCTGAGTACTCTATGTGGTGATTCTGCCATTCTGATCATCTATGTACTGATGTAGCTGTAATTAACTCTACTAAGTTTGTATAAAAATGGCATTGGGTGCCTGTAGAGTGCATATTTGAGATGGACACGAAATGAATTTCTAATTTGTTTCATTGTTTGTTATTTGTTTCGTTACCTAATGAAACAAATAACAATCCAACCCATCAAAGGAATCCCCTCCTTCCTACCTTGAAGCTTTCTTCTCTTCTCCAGCATCTGAAGTGAAAAAAAAAAGGGGTGCAGCAGCTAGCGCCTCCCAGCTGAGAGGAGCTGGCCCCATGCCAGTGCCTCTCAGCTGTTGGGGGGGGAGCCTCCGATGTCGGGGATTTTTAAAAAAGCACCAACCTGGCCCCTGGGGTTGCATGGCCAGTTCTGAAAAAATAAACAATAAATAATATTTTTAAAAAGTGCTGACCCAGCCCCTGGGGCCACATGGTTGGCACTGAAAAAAATAAATTTTTAAAAAGCAGTGGTGGGACTGTCTACCACCACCTGGCCCGGCCGTGGCCAGGGCTCTGGAGGCAGCACCGGGACAGTCTACCTCCACCCAGCTCAGTTTGGGTTCATACAATTTTTTAAAACAATTCGTACAAACCCGAACCTGAACCGAACCAAGGGTGGGCCTGAAACAGAACCAACTGACCCATCAGTTTTCTGTTTCATGCCCACCTCTAGTGCATATCCATTTCTTTTTTAAAAAATAACCTTTAGTATACTAATGTGGGGTACTGTGCACCTGTATCCAACATTCAAAACACCAGGAAATAACCTTATACTGCTGTGCACTATCATGCCAGCATTGCCAACAGGAAGAGTACTGAACAACAAAGGCAGCCTGAATGCTGACTACATCAATGTCAATACCATTTAAACCTGTCAAAAGCAGACCTGACAATTGATCTGCATTTCGTTGAGAAGTGGTTAACTGATGAAAAAAATAAAAGGAACCAATTTCTTGGATTTCCCCTTGTTTGGTGTCCCTTTGTGAATGGTAGTGAGCACCTGAAGGTATAGACCATATTGACTGCTGCCATGGGTGTTGTCAGCATTCAGGCTGCCCTTTGCTATGTAAGGGTTAGCATCCTCTCACTTGAAACAACCTGATCTTGCATGTAGATGCAAGGATTTCACAAAATGGCATACCATACATCTATGTGGCCTTAAATGACCTTATTTAGGTACTCATTCAGCTCCAATGTGGCTATCTAGCTAAGTCATGAGTAAAAGGCAACAAGTACAGTGGAAACACAAACCAGCTGGTACTCAATCATTTGACGGAGCAATGACAAGGATAAACACGCTCTTGCATTCTGCTTTTAAAATATGGTGTCTCCATGACATAAATATGGATTACTTTGCCAGGGTAGCATGCTTTCTGGATGGGATGGGAGGTATAATACTGTTCCCGCAGAGGGTCTTTTATTTTAGCATGCCTATGAACCCCAATCAATTCTGCACATCTAAACACCTCTATCACTACAAATTGCATATTTGGGTAACCAGCAGAAATGGTGGTAGAAGTGTCAGTAGCAAAAGATGGATAGACACAATGAGACACAGAGGAATGAAAGGACACTGCAAGGCTGGAGTAGCAAATAGCTATCTTTGACTACAAAGTAAAAAATACAAAAAAGGCCTCATGAATCTTGCATGGTTTTTTTTAATGTAGAATCATCCCCCAAACAATATCAATCATAGATACATACCATCTCTGCCCACAGACTGAACAATGTTTTGGGCCAGAAACTATATTAAAAGCCTGTGGATTTGGATGATTCGTGCTTAGATCAGCATTTTTGCACAACAGTAAAGCCAGGCAACTGACATTTCTGTGATGTCTTTTGTGGGTACAGACTGGAACAGCTGAAGCATGTTTAAATGGACAAAAACAGCCAAGCTTTCTAAAGCTTTGCCCTTTCTCTGCCTCACCTTACCACAGTAGCAGGGGCCAGTGGTCAGCATTAGAATAAGGCAGGCAAGTGGTAAATGGAACAATTTTAAAGATGGTCTAGCCCAGGGATGGAGAACCTTTTAGAGACTGGGTGCCCAACCTGTAATTCAAAACCCACTAATTTTTCGCAAAGTGCCAATACATCAATTTAAACTGAGTAGAGGTGGCTGTGAAGGGGCAATGTCGGGTGCCCACAGTAAGGGCTCCGAGTGCCACCCTTGGCACCCATGCCATAGGTTCACCAACACTGGGATGTGTTGGCGAACCTATGGCATTGAACCCCTTCAACTGAGATACAACACAATTTTAAAACTGATTAAAATTTTTCCTAAGAGGACACACACCTCAACCCGGATACCATGTGATTCCTAAAGTCAATTCCATTTGGAATGGAGCTTATTGCGAGGCAATTGTAAATGTAGATTAGGTCTGAGATAAACACGGCAGGATCAACTTGCTGCATGAGAGTGTCAGGGACTAGTTATATCTTACCCTTTCAATGTTACTGTAGACTTTTAATGCATGGTCTACATAATATTAGTTAATTGGATAGAGGTGGGGTATGATGATATACCTTTGGAAGAGGCATGGTAGGGGGAGCAACCACACAAGAGTAATTAGTTTCACAAATAGCAAGGGTGGATGGGAAACAAAATCAGCAAACTGTAGACAAAAGAAAGGAAGCTGTTCCAGAAAGCGTCGGGAGACTGTAGGACAACTTTGGGTTCCATTTTCACTTTGAAGAAAAACAGCCTGCTGAGGAAAGTGGAGCATTGGGAGAAAGGAGGAGAAAAAATCAGGGCCAAAGCCATTTCCTGAGCCTTGATCTCTTGCTTATTCATGTGTTTGCTTGAAATATCTTCTCTCCCACCTCTGCTGCACAGTGGGGACCACAGCTGTGTTTTTCCTATGGAACAAGAAAGTCTTCCCCTCTGTGCATAAGAGTGTAGTTCATAAAACAGGATGTTGGCATCTTACAAAGAAGGCTTAGTGTGCTTTTTCCATCCTGAGGCCTGATCCCATCAACTTCTTTCCCACATTCCACACACTTGTAGCCAACTGCAGCTCTTAACAGCAGAAAAGAGAAAAGGGTAAAATTAGTCATAAAAATTACATTTTCAGTTCTCTGTGGCTCAGAACCAAATTGAGTTCTGGTCATCCCTGAGGAATTTCCCTTCTTTCCTCTCCTCCTCTGTGCTGATCTTCACTGGGGCTGTCTGTCACTATGATGAGATTGGGTGGGTGGGTGGATTTCCTTAGGCAGAAGAGTACAGGAGGTGTCAAATTTCTCTCCCCCTCAGTCCACCATCTCCAGCCCCTGCCCCCAGGAAGACATCTCTTGCATTGGAAAACTCCTGCTGTGTAGCTCTTAACAGCTGGCCATTTCTTGAGAGTTTTACTATGAAAAGAGCAGCCAGCAACTTCTCCCGTGTGCTAACAAGTAGCTGGCTAGGGATAGAGTCAATCCCTGATATGGCTGAATCTGGTCTTCCACTTCCTCTTCTCATTGCATAAAGGGTTGCCTCACACAGTGATATTGACACTTCCATCTCTGAAGAAGTGACAGGCACTGTATAGCAGAACTTCTAAATGGGGATGATGTGGGATGGTGTTTCCCCACAATGTGAAAGGCAATGCTCTGCTTCCACGGGCAGAAAGCGGGAGACTGTAAGCTGTCCTGTCCCACATCCCACAGAATCATCTCTGGAAGATTGCTCAACTATTCATGTCAATACAAGGTGCTTCTGATGTCCCAGTAGAGCATTTTTAGCTACTAAGAAACATCACTTTGATAATCTCTATCCCTCTATATAAATTGTATTTGTTTTTTTTTAATGAAAAGCCTCAAGTTTATTAAGAAGCAATCGAGAAGCATTAATCTTTTGCAGTGTTTTTATGCCAACAGATGATGTTTCTTAAAACTGTAATTTGTCACATTTGTAGAGGAGGGCAGAGGAGAATGTTAATCTCAGTGTTTGACCGTCACCACACTTTAGATTTGAAACACCTTTTCCTTAAAGACAAATCGCCTTAAAAATCACTGTCCGCTTTTCAAATAACTTTTTCTGAAGAGCCCCTTGGCCATGCCCATTTTTGACCACTGTGTCATTTTTTCTTGCGATGACCACTGGGGGTGGTGTTTTTTAAAATCAGTTCATGCACCCCTTTTAAAGTGATTTGGTTGTATTTGCAGACATACTACACCACCTTTTTTGGTTCCCCCCCGTTTGTGCTAGGTTTAAAGTGGTTCAACCAAGTGCAAATGGGGAAGACAACTGCTAAGTAACCACTGAAGTGCGGACTGCCCAACCACTGTAGCCAACACATGACTGCAGGAGAAGATAAGGCGATGCAAAATAAAAAGCGGCTGCTCAAGGAAGTGCGGTAGTGGCCTTTGTTGGAGATATTTAGTAGCATCTCTTCCACTGGGTCTGCTCCCCTTCAAAAATGCTACTTCTGTTCCTTCCTCCAGGCTATTTTTGCTTCAATTAAAAAAAAGCATTCACCCTCCCTCCACACTTCCTCATGTATATTCATAAAAGTGCAGCTAAGTCTCAATGTGCTGTTCTCAACCAGCTGAGAAACGGCTGCAAAGGAAAAATTATTTTGTCTTTGGAGGTCTACTGGCAGTGTACAGCATACTGGGAAGAGATCATTCAGCTGGCCAGAGAAATTGTTAAAGTTAAAGGCATCATGACACAAAGGAAGACAACCATATCTGTCTTACATATTCATGCAGATCATACACCATGGCTGTGCTCAAAACCTCATATTTCCACAGGAGATTTATTTTTGTCCTCTTCCAAGTATTTCTGAGGCTGTATTATAATATAATAGTGTCTTTGAGAATTACAAGTTGTATTGCTGGCACTTATTCATGGTGGAGATGGATGGATCAATCTGTGACAATGTCATCTGCGTTCATTAAAAACTGTTTATCCTGTTTCTGCATTAATTGGGTCTTTTTTACATGTAAATTAATACAATAATGTATTGAAAGGTGTCTTTGGAATACCTTTTCTTGAAAACAATGAATTTATAAATGTAGTTGAGATAAACATAACACATTTCTGAATTTATTTGATCCTAGTATACATATTCTGGATGTGTTTGGCATGGTTTTTTAATGTGAAATGCATCACAAAATTTCAGAAAATGAGTGCAGTTCAAAGGATAATTGCATTCCAATCTGCACATTAATCTGGGTGATTGAGGCACAGATCATGTCAGTTTACATCAGAATTGAGGGAAAAATTGTTTCTTCAAGCATCTTCAATCAGTGGTGTGTGGTCCCCCCCTCCCCCCAGGCTGTAAACAACTTCATAATTTTCTTTCCATGGTGTAAACCTGAATTCTTCTCCAAGTTTTTCATTTTATTTTGAATTACTTTTCACTGATTCCTGGCAGTGAGTCACTCACCTTTGATTAAGCGCTTGTGGTCATCTACCTTTGATTGAGGAAACACTGGCATTGACTGGGACTCCTTTCTTGTATAAACTTGTCCAAACACAAAAGTATCTAGCTATGCAGTGTCAACCAGGATTGGAACTCCTCTAGCAAACCTACATGCTTTCCAGCACACAACTTCAGTCTCTATCCTTCTCATTTGAGTAGTTTTGCACATGTTTTCACAGAGAACTGTCAATTCTCCCCTTTCTTTCTCTGAGTGAGAGTAAATTTGAAGTAATTACACTATAGAAAAGTAAAGGATAATGATGGCCGAGCTATGTAGTCCAATCAGGAAGGGGACAGAAGGAAGGGAAGACATTCTGAGTGTGGAAACCATCCTACTAAGCCCAGCGTGGTCCAGTTATCCACACTTTCAAAGATCATATTGTCAGTCCAGAAGGCAGACCATTCTGAAGTCTCAGGAATTTACCTCTGCAATGTCTGAGAGGTTGATCAGGTAGGTGATTAGTGCAAGGGTATACTTTCATGACCCTGCACTATTGCTTCCAGTTAACACATGACTTCTGAATATTGATCCTGGTGCTCTACTCACTGCTTTGCTCAGAATGGCATGCTTGGGCTCAATGCTGCAGTGACAAATAGCCAGTTGTGACTGAAAGGAGGTCAATAAAGAGGCTGTTGGTATTTGCCCTTGGCATGCCATGCCATGCCATTTAAGGAACACACAGAAAAACATCTTCACAATGAGCCAGTGAGCCTTGATACCAACTGAGAATGGGTATGTGGTAGAGAAAAGTGCTGGAGCTTTAAAACTACTTGTCATACAAAAATAAAGCTCTTTGATCTTTGACAGCTACTTGTCTAGAGACTCGCCTCCTCATCAGAAGAGCTGTAGAAGCAGAGGAATTACCTGAGACTTCAGCTGGCACCCTGAAACTTGACAAGCACAGCCATATCTGTATGGATTGAAAGGTTTAGGGCAAGGACAAGACAATATAAGAGTATTAACCACCCAGGGTGGCTAAAAGAGCCTTTAAGGAAAGCTTTAGTTCACTGTATGGGCAACTGTGATCACTATGTGTTTGCTTTCAGCTCTCTACTGTAGTCCATACCAAAAGATACCAATCTATAAAAAGATGCAAAAATAGACTGTGTCTAGAAATAGTTGCCAAATTGAGGCAAATGTTTTTGAATCACATCACATCTGACATGCAGTTTGTTCCTGAGTGGGTAAATTTTCAGTACAGTTATTTCAGTGGTAAAAGGAAAGCAACAAACTATGTCCCAACTATTAAAATGTGCTATTGTATTTCTTGAATATTATTACTTCAGGAAAACTGAAGCATAGGTATGTGAGAAGGACATATGCTGAATAAGCAATATTGGGTGTGTTCCAGTCAAACATAATATTTAAAAATCCAATTCTACAGGAAACATTTAAGAGGATTTGAGTTGTTTGCATGCATGCTTGTTTCCTCAAGCAGTGGGACATCCCAAGGATCACTTTGGGACACTTCCATTGCTCTTGAATAAGAGACAGGATACAAGACATAGGATGTTTCAGTAATATCTCTTCATTTGCAGACATTCAAGGTAAACATAGTGAAGGAATATGTTTGCAGTAGCACTTTCAGTTTGCATTTGATTTGGCTAACTTTAGTTGAACATTTTCTGTTTCCTGACTCGGATTGCATCAATTTTTTGTTGTTGTAGCTGTTTGTTTTCCGCGATGTCTCTGCTGCTTCAACTTCTGATTTTAGAATACCTGGTCTAATTTGTAAGTTCTGAATACTGGAAAAAGTGTGACTTTACAAATATTGTGAATGGGCTTTTGCTGATAGGCCCATTCACAATATTTGCTTTGTACAGTTGGCTCTTCAACCACAGAGTTAAAGAGCAACCATAGAAACTCTAGAAGGATTAATTAACTAAATTCCTGAAGTAGAAAACTGTGTCTATAATGTGCCCTTCACCATGTCTTATATCAAGCATTTCTTAGAAAATAGTCTCACAAAGTTCACATCTAAATGATTTGTTGTACTCTTTAACCTGAAGCTTCATTTTCCCATTTTGATAAAGGTACCCTTTGGCACAATGAAAGCTGTAAGTTGTTCCATTTTTTTCTCCACGTCACAGATTGGCCTCTACAACTTTTTTGTATATAACCTCTTGCATTTATCATTACTGCCATAAGCATTCCTTTCAACCCTCATCAGCCTGGGTAGCACATTGTGTTCATGCAAAATTCACACAGAACTTGGGCTACAAGCCAGGCATGACATCTTAATGTCTCCTGTAAAGTTCCATTGGCATATGAGTTATTCTTTGGCTCAGTATCATGCAGATTCTGTCTTGGTAAATCTTTCCCCTTACTCAGACCAAGGGTTAATAGGCATTGTGGTGAAAACATGCAAGGAAAATGCTTAGAGTTAAAGTCCCATTCTCTCTCGTGCAGACCAGACATAGCTAAAGGAAGCAAGGCAGAAGCAAAAAGCTAAGCTAAGCAAACGTGTTCTGCTTATATACTGCCCCATACCACTTCAAGTAGTCTCTGGGCTGTTTACAATTTTAATTACAGTGTGCAAGCTACACATTCCCCCCCCCCTGCAAGCTGGGTACTCATTTTACTGACCTCAGAAGGATGGAAGACTGAGTCAACCTTGAGCCTGCTACCTGGGATTGAACCCCAGTTTGTGAGCACAGTTTTACCTGCAGTACAGGCATTTAACCCCTGCACCACGAGGCTCTGAAGATGGTAAGCTCGGCTGTAAACAATATTAAATGTCCCAAGCCAGGCTTGCCTTGAAATTATGAGACGACCATTTTCCCACCTCAAAGAGGCATTTGTAACATAATATTTCCTAAGGTATTTTGATTGCACAAATTCAAATAGTTTAAGTTGACAGTAGTCCATGCTTCAGGCCCAAAGATAATCTGAGGTAAGGCATTGGCTCTGTAGACCTTCAGTGCTAATAATATATCATTATTATCACCATTGCTGTAGAATAAAAAAATAAAGTTTTTAATGCTCCTTGTGGTCTAGATACGAAACACTTCCTGCTTCTTTTGCAAATTTGTGGATTAAATGAGTTAAGAACACAATAATGATCTAAGCTAAATCTTGCCTGAGCAAGTTTCAGAATACTTCCACCTTGCACCCAGTTAGCTAGTTTGTTGTAAAGATGCTTTGCACGAAGTTTGCTAATTACACATAGTAGAATGATTGGGTGATAATTTGCAGAATTGTATACTGGGACCAATTACACTTAAACCTCAAGCTTCAGGTATTGAATTCATTAAATAAATTAATGAAAATAAAGCTGTCAGCAAATGGGCCCACTGACTAATTTTATGAGTTCTGGGAAACAGAAATCTAATTGTGGCACTTTATTGTGTTTCAACTGAACAATAAGACTCTTCATGTTGATTACTGAAATTGACAGCCATTTAGGTAAGTTTTCTGGCATTTTTATTGTTAGACTAGATTTTGTGTCAGAAAATAGTGACTGATAATACTGCATCTGTTCAATGGGGACCAATCACACACTGAAATAGAGCAGATGTTACCTATTAGACCTGTTACTGAATACAAGAAGAGGTTCACATGGAAGGTTTTTATCATGCTTTGCCACAGCTTCTTTTTTCCTCCACCCAAATAGATCTTATATATTTCCCTGCTCTAAACACATTCATTTAATAAAGACTCTGATATGGCATTCTTGTATTTTATGTGCCTTCGTCTTAGTTGAAGTTTTACTTGTTTGCTTTCATTATAGAACCAAGCTGTCGCTTCTTGAGCAACCGTTCCCTGCCTTCTTTTTAAATGAACTAGCACTCAAGGCATCTGGATTGTATTTATTCATTTTATTTGAAGAAGAAGAATTCTTTTAAAGTGTTTGGATAACTTTAGATTATTTATTTTATTTATTTATTTAGAATATTTTTACCCCACCTTTCTCCTTGGAAAAGGACCCAAGGTGGCTTACAATAATGAGGGGCAATATACAGCCCAGAACATTTAAGACATAATTTAAGTTACGAACAGGAAATTGGAAGAGGCACCTTAGAAACATCAAAAGGTAAGATTAAAGCTAAAAAGCTAACATTAAAGCTACAAAGAGCACACAAAAAAGAAAAAAGAAAATCTACACTGTTGTTCTTATGAAATCAGTCAATGCAGTCAAGCATGGTAATCCATCTAAAAGTCACATCATAGGTAGTCCATCATTCAGGGAAAGCTTGCCTGAAAAGGAAGGTCTTTGCCTGCTTCCGGGAAGATAGCAGAGATGGGGCAGTCCTGGCCTCCAGCGGGAGGGAGTTCCAAAGTCTGGGAGCAGTAACAGAGATGGCCCCTTCATGTGTTCTTCTGAGACACACCTGCGAAGGTGGTCGGATGGAAAGAAAGGCCTCTCCTAATGACCTAAGCACCCAAGCTGGTTCATACCGCGAGATTCGATCTTTGAGGTAGCTTGGACCTGTTTTGTGCTGTTTTGGGCTGTTTTGTGCTTTGTAGGTTATGGTCAGCCCCTTGAATGGTGTCCAATAGCTTATCAGCAGCCAGTGATTATCTTAAAGTGATTTAATTAATTGAACCTTTGCCCACATACTTTCATAGATTAGGTGAAAAACTTGATCACAATAAATATTTGTGCTAAAATGTAATGCAGTGTTATATGAAACATAATAGATACCTTCAGCTTTATGCAATATATACCTTTACCTGTATAATGTAAAGGAATATTTTACTACATTGCCAAATCCCATGCATGCACAATATATGAACAATTTGAATTAGACTGGGTCAGAATTTCCCAAAAAGTCAGAAGCAATTGACTTATTTCAGAAGACAGATAATTGGAATTGCCATTATGGGGAGTAGAAACCTCACCGCCAGTGCCTGCAGCAGCAATGGAGGAAGCCTAAGAAGCTTCCTTCCCCTGTACCACCAATGCCTCCCTCTGTTGCTACGAACAATACCTATTTGTTTTGAAGGACTGCATTGCAGCTTTCATTCCAAATAACATTCAATACTGTTTGACAATTCATTAGAAAACATCAAAAGCAATCACAAAAAAGCACAAAACTGTGGATAAAAGATCAAAAGCTTGCCACTGTAAAATACAATGCAGAAGTTAAATAACCCCACAGCTAATAAGTGGACCAGCCAAACCTTCAGAAAAACTAGAGTGACTTTAAGACAGTACTCTTTCATTATGATGGCACTGCACGGTACCACCTCATATTCCATTCCTTATGGTTTTCACTCAGATCTTATTCATTAGAGCTACATTTCAAATAATCATCCACTGATTTAAATTTGACCATTTTTATTTCTTCATAAATGAACTATTTTGACAAAAATAAATCACTAGTACATGACAAGAATATTGACCAGTGTTGTATGTGGAATAGGCATGTGTCTGTATTGCTGACATCTTTGATGAAATAGCTTTGTTGTGATACATTAGCAAAGAGGTCATGAATGAAACAATTCTTCTATTATGATTGGAGCAGCACAGATGACAAGTGATACAAAGTTAATCAACATGCCACTTATTAGGACTACCCAAACCCGTATAGAAGTATTGCAAGGATGGCACAAGCCTCCAGTTTCTTCTATTTTTTTATTTGCATGATAGTATGAAAACTAGACGGTGGGGGAGATTCAAAAATCTGGCTTCATGTGTCAACCTTGTTCCTTTCTTTGTCTGCACGATGGAGGATTGCACTGCACTTTTCTGCCTTGAAAGATATTCCAGGCTGTTTAACAATTCATGAAAAACATCAAAAGCAATCACACACACACAAAGCATAACGGTATGGAATAAAGACCATATCTTTAGTACAATGCAGTTGTGGAAGCATTATTTTATGGAAGAAGTGCTGTAGCAAATAATGGGCAGAATGTCATTGTTGATGACACTTGTGTCAAGTCTCGGCAGCAAGTTACTGCTTATTCCTGAGGTTCTGGCTGTGCTTCACAAAATCGCACAATCCATTGTGTGTCCAGGAACACAATGGTAGGTAAATAATGAGTGGCAATAAGCTGCCAAGTGATATTTCCTTATACAAGCATAAATTGGCAAGAGGATGTGCAGTTTTTGTCCAGGAAAAAAACCCAACATATCCTTGATAAAAGAGATTGATCAATCAACTGATCAATAGATCAATCAATTGATAGACAGACAGATATAGATATAGATATAGATGGATCTATCTATCTATCTATCTATCTATCTATCTATCTATCTATCTATCTATCTATCTATCTATCTATCTATCTATCTATCTATCTATAGATAGAGCTAGAAATAGAGATACAGTAGAGGTATATAGATATAGATATACAGTGGTACCTTGGATAACGACCACCCCGGATAACGAATTTTTCAGTTAACGATGGCAAATTTCCGGGTATAGGACTGCCTCTGATAATGACTGTTCCCTATGGGGCTCTCTCGGATAACAATTTTCCAGCGTGCACCGGGAAAACCAGTACCATGTATGAAAAAATTATTTATGCTGTTTGGAATGTTTGAAATGCTGTTGGAAATGTTTATTCTAATAGATAATGCCTTGGTGCAGTATCTGTACCTTTAAAGTGTACTTTATAAAGAGTTTTGAGTGAAAAACCAGGTGTCTGTGTCTTTTTCCTAGGCTCCGGAACGGATTAAACACTTTCCCATTCATTTCTAAAGGAACCCGCGTTTCAGATAACGACAAGATTCGGATAACGAGTAACCTCAGAGAATGAATTACTGTCGTTATCCGAGGTACCACTGTATTTAGAAACTAGCCTCATGCAAAGAAATCTCACTGCCAGGAGAAAAGTGGGATTTCTTTTCTTGATTTACCCCTAAGAGTGAGAGGCTGTGAAATTTATATCCCCTTCCTGTCGTTCTTTACCAGTAGGGGAGAACTTTTCTTTTCAGCCAAGCTTTTGGCATCTGAGTAGACTGCTGAGAAGACATTTTAATGGGGAGTGCCAAATGTTTTATTATTTCCTGATGTATTTTTGAAGTTTTTTTAAAACTATCAGTAGTATTTTTAAAAATAATATTAGGGGCATTTTTAATTATTTTGCAAGCAGCCTTAGGTCCCTGCATTGGGAGAAAGATGGAACAGAAATGAAAGGAAATAAGATGAAACATTCTCAGTGGTGAATGAAGACAATTTCATCATTCATTTCCTTTGGGAAGCGATTATTCATGTTCTGAAACCAGACTTGGCAGCCCTAAAGAACCCTGATTAAGGGCAACCTTAGAGAAAAAACCCTAAGTCCTTCCAGCAATCACAAATAAGGTCAATGGAAAGAAAGAATATTGTCGTATTTGAAGAGTCTTTCATCAAATGCTCCTCTCAGAGGGCCACAACATATGAGCGAAAATACAGATTAGGAGCTAGCCTACTCCATTTTAGCACCCAATTGCAGCCATTCAGCCAACATATGGGAGTCAACAGGTTGATATATGTGCATTTGGTGAACTATCCGCCCATACCTCGACGCGAACTCCTTGAGAACAGTGGTCCAGGCTCTGGTGATCTCGAGGCTGGACTACTGTAACGCCCTCTACATGGGGTTGCCCTTGAATCTTCTCCGGCGCCTGCAACGGGTACAGAATGCAGCGGCCAGGCTGGTGGTTGGTGTGCGTCGTTACGACCACATCACCCCAGTCCTGGCCCGCCTGCACTGGTTGCCCGTTGCGGCCCGGATTAGATTCAAGGTCCTGGTTTTAGTTTATAAAACCCTCCATGGCTTGGGACCGGACTACCTGGCAGAGTGTATCGCTCAGCGGTCAACCTCGGCCCGGCCCGTTCGGCAGGCGCGAGCGCACTTGCTTCGGGTCGCCACCCCTCGGAAAGCCCGGAGGACGAGCACTCGGACCCGGGTTTTCTCTGTGGCGGCCCCCAGCCTCTGGAACTCCATCCCCAGTGAAGTGCGCTCTGCAGAGTCCCTGCTGGCCTTCCGAAAGGCGCTAAAAACCCATCTTTTTCGTGAGGCCTTTGGCGATGCTTAATTGTTTTTTTTTTCTGCTTCCCCCCCCGCCATCGTAACCTGTGCTTATTTTTTTTTATCCCTTAGTTGAGGTGCCATTTGGTTTTAACTGTGTTTAGGGTGTTTTGTTGGTTTTGTTGTCTGTCTGATTATTCATTGTAATTTTGTTGGCTTTGCAGCCTTTTGTAAGCCGCTTAGAGTACATAGTAGATAAGCGGGGTATAAATACAATAAATAAATAAATAAATAAATAAATAAATAAATAATTTCAATATGTATTATTGCCTCTAACTGAAGCTGTATGATTTTTGGTCTCATTTTCTAGCATTCTGAAAAGGGGGGAATACACCATCTACACTGTGCATATATGATTTTGTACACACCAATCATGTCTCTTTCCCCATTAAAAGGGGCTCCAAAGGTTGCAATTTGTCATAGAATATGTGTTCTTTTCCCTTGTACATTTTGCTTTTGTGCATCCGTTCTGACTCTACAATATTTATTTTCAAGAGTGATGACGAGAACTGTGCACAATATACATGTGGCTCCACTAGAGATAAGTACAAGGGCTGCAAAATATTGTCAGTGCATGTTCAGTTCACTTTCTAATTATGATCAAAATGGAATTTGTCATTTGAACAACACCTGTGCATTGGGTCACAATTTTTTATTGAACAGCTCATGTTGTGAAAAATAATTTGTCTTGACACATGTAATATACTGTTATAAGTCACTAAGGTGAGGATTTAAGATATACGTGGAATAGAGAGATGCTTATCTTGCAAAAGACTGGCTGGTCCTTCATAGAGAACAGTTAATGAACATATTATTTGATAAGGAAAGATCTGCCATGATGGCAACTAGGGATGGGCACGAATAAAAAAATGACGTTTCAGATTTTCATTTTTTGTTGTGGGTCCATTTTGGTTAATTTTCATTTTTTGTAAATTTTTTTGAATTTGTTTTTGTTTTTTCGTTTTTTGTTTTTCATTTTTACCCGCTTTTTACACGATTGAAAGCATTTCCGCGCGCGGACGTCTCCCAACACCCCAGAAAACACTTAAAAATGATGCTGGCAGAGACACAGTATAGACTAGGTATGCAGGGAGGCTGAAAAGGCAGCAGCGGGTGTTCCTGGGGCGTAAGGCAGCCACAGAATGACTGCACTGCAGGGCAGGGGAGGGTACTCACCGAGAGGTACGCATGCACACAGGGAGGCTGCAAGAGAAATCTCTTCTTTCTCTCCCCTAAGAGCCAGGCTGCAGCCAGCAGGAACACAGAGACACACACCTCCCTGGCTGGCCTAAAGTAACGAGTCCAGGGCGTTTTAATACCCAAGAAATCAATATTAGGCATCTGGGAGCTATTTTGGGTTGATGTCCCCTAACTCCCCTTAAAGGGAAAAAAAACAGCGATCTGAGAAAAGACATAAATGCACGTTTTAAGGACCCCAACCCCCCCCAGTAGGCATTATTAGGCAGAATAAATAATTATCGCTGGGTTCTTACGGATATTCAGGACGTTTTTTAACATTTAAAAATAGCTCATTTCATTGTGCATCGCCATTAACAAAAATGCAACGTAACGAACCTAATTTTCATGGTCCTGTTCGGTTCGTTCCAATTTTATCACAATTTTTGTTATTCGTTTCATTACATAATGAAATGAATAACGAATAATGGATATTTTTTTTTCATTTCTTGCCCATCTCTAATAGCAACCAAACTCAGCAACTGAGATGATACTCAGAGAGAGAAAGAGAGCAAATTATTCAGTTAGGTTTCCTACATTTGGGTAAACCACAGGATCAGCTTTAGAAATGGAGATGAATTGAAAAATGAATCAAGTTTTATTCTCATTTGTCAAAATTCATTTATTTGTATTCGTCATAAAGTTCCCCAACAAATACTAATTGACTGGGCCTTTTTCAAAAGTGATTTCTGATTTGTCAATTTATTGAGCAATGAAATGGCCTGCAAGACACCTAGAGACACCAAAACTGGAAAAAATAATCCCCTGACTCTTCTCTACAGTATCTACAGGATTGGTGGAGAGTGAATTTTTGATGTCTGAGTTATGCACCCCCCAAATGGTCCCTCCAGTAAAGTTCTCCCCTGGCACCTAAAGACTCCAAACTTGCAGAGAGGATTCCTCTGAATATTCTCTATAATTCCTCCAAGTTTGGTGAAGATTGAGTTTTCCCAAACCAGTTGGTAAAGGGTAATTTCCTGGGGGGGGGCAAATTTGTAGGTGTATAACTTATATGTTGGGGAACACATATTTTCCAAATGTAGAAGTATTTTAAAGTTGAGTTTAGGACAGCTTCTCTGCAGGTTTGATGTATCTATGTAGGTTCCTGTGGGGCATTTTCCGAGGGGGAGCACTTTGGGGGTGCATAGCTCAGATGTCTGAACACAATTTTCACTAAACTTGCAGAGTTTGTAGAAGAGAGTCAGAGGAAGATCCTTGCACATTTGGCCCTGTATATACTCTCTAAATGCTTTTTATAGGATTTTAAATGGAAGATGAATTGATTTCATCATTGGAAATTAATTGATTTCTCAATTTGTCAAGTTTTCAGCCCCATTTGAAGGACAAAGGGTACTCATTCCAAGATAAGTATGTACACATATTAGACAGAGAAGATAGGTGGTTTGAGAGAGGAGTCAGGGAAGCCATTCATGTGAGCATTGAAACCCCCTCTCTCAACAGAGGTGGGGGCCTCTGGCATAGTCTATCTGCTACTTATCAGGCTGTGCTTTCCAAAGTACCCAGACAAATCAAAAAGCTTTCACCACCAATGCCATAGCTAATGACCTATACTTTATAGGTTTCAGCACCTTAGGCCAATGTTCAACTTAAGGCTATGGATACTATCGTGTACCTAACAAGCCTATTCAGGCCATTGTTCATCTTATGAGCCTATTTCAGACCAGGGTGACAAGAGATCAAAGCTGACTATAAGATGGAGGACTCACGCTAGCTGTATTCAGACTGATGAAGGTGTTTGGATGAGCAGCAAAATGCTTCTATCTCTCAAGAAAAAGAGGTCCAGTAGCCATGATTCAACTTCCAGATAAACTAACCTGGATGACTGAGAATCTTCACAGACATATTCAGCCACACACAATCACAAATTATGATGAACTACCCTTTTTTCATCCCCATCTTTAGTCAGCACACTTTGAGTGCAATGGATAAACCTCAAACTGAGAAAAGCAATATATATTTCTTCATTAATCCTCAGCAGCCCAGATCTGTTGACTTTATATATATGAAGATGTTTTTGTTATTGTCTTTGTTTTTGTGAAGGTCTAGCTTTGAGTCATGCGATGAAAAAAGGCTTGATACGTATCTGAAGTTTGAGTCATGGCAACTGGACTTCTTTTTCTTGAGAGACAGAAATGTTTTGCTGCTCATCCAAACAGCTTCATCATTCTGAAGAAAGCTAGTTGCGAGTCCTCCATTTTTTAAATAGTTCACAGTGGCGAAGTCAAAGTGAACTATTTAAAAACTGGAGGACTCTCAGCTAGCTTTCTTCAGACTGACAAAAGCTGTTTGGATGAATAGCAAAACTATTCAGTCTCTCAAGAACAAGAAGTCCAGTTGCCATGACTCAACTTCCAGATAAACTCACCTGGATGACTGAAACTCTTCACAGACATATGGCTAGGTATTTAGAATGTATCTTCAGCTGCTTGTTTGGTTTTTCTGCTTGTTTGCTTGCTTGTTTTTAGTATATAAAGTTACCAAAATGCTGTTCAGTCAGACACAGATTTTAAAATATATAAACACTGCATTACATTCTAAATTACACAACAGCATTGCTTCTGTCTACTAAGA
>JAHTLZ010000237.1:51162339-51190808 GCA_023846285.1 Phrynocephalus versicolor
TGGAGCCAGATGCCACAACATTTTACAGTGGTGTTTTAATTCTGCCACAGATAAGGTCTACCTTCACACTGTTCTTTTATAAAGATGAATGATTTCGATAAAATACAGCTTTTGTTTACATTTGTGAAATTAAAAGAATCATGATGGTTGAAGGTCTGGAAGAAATGTCATATGAGGAACGGCTTAGGGAGCTGGGAATGTTTAGCCTTTCAAAAAGAAGACTGAGGGGGGATATGATAGCTATGTTTAAATATTTGAAAGGATGTCATATTGAAGAGGGAACAGGTTTGTTTTCCATGGCTTCAGAGACTAGGACTCGGAGAAATGGTTTCAAACTACAGGAAAAGAGATTCCATTTGAACATCAGGAAGAACTTCATGACAGTTAGAGCTGTTCGGCAGCGGAATATGTTGCCAAAAAGGGTGGTGGAGCCTCCTTCTTTGGAGGTTTTTAAGCAGAGGCTGGATGGTCATCTGTTGGAAATACTGTGATGGGGGTTCCTGCATGGCAGGGGTTTGGACTGGATGGCCCTCGGGGTCTCTTCCAACTCTATGATTCTATGATTCTATGAGTCATACCCACTCGCAATTTGTAGGTATAAGATTTCATGACTACCATCTATAAAATAATCAGTATTTGTAAGCTGGAATTAAGAGTTATTTTAAAAACTTGAAGAAATTAAAAGGTTCAATAAATAAATAAATTAAAATATAAACAGTGTTTCAGCTATCAGAAGCCTTTACTCATAGAATCATAGACTCATAGTTGGAAAAGTCCTCAGGAGTCATCCAGTCCTGCCAAGCAGGAACCTCCATCAAAGTACACCCATAGAATCATGGAAACTGCTGCTCTTTAGAATATATTTTTTGCTTTTTATAGGTAGATAGATACTTGCTTTGACACAAGTACTAACAAGACCACACATTTATTCGCAAGCATCGCAACCTCTTCTGAGACCACTGTCATCCTCATATGCTGCTCTGACTCTTAAATTCTGACATTCAGTCACTCACATAACTAACTCTCTGAACTGCCTGTGAACATTCTCACTCAGTCATCCAGATGAGGTTATCTGGGAGTTGAATCATAGCAACGGAATTCATTCCTTGTGGGATCAAAATGTTTTGGTACTCATCCATGTAGCTTCCTCAGTCTGAGGAACCGGCCTGCCAGCCACAGAACCGGCTTGTGGCCAGCAAAAAAAAAAAAAAAGAAGAAGAAGAAGAAGAGAAGAAGCCAACCAGCCTGTGTGACAGCTGTAGTGTGGGACACATGGTCGGAGTAAAAAAAACATGCAAATAAATCAAAATAATAATAAAAAGGAGTGCCAGCCCAGCCCCAGTGGTGGCCGGGTTAGCACCCTAAAATAAAGAAAATAATATAAAAAATTATACCGGCACCCCAGAAGCCGTGCAGTCGGTGCTTGGAAAAAAATAAACAAAATTAAAAAGGAGCGCCGACCAGACCCCAGGGGTGGCCAGGTCGATGCTCTAAAATCAAGAAATAATAATAATAAAAAGTGCCCACCTGGCCCAAGGGGCTGCATGGTGGGTGCTTGGAAAAAAAGAGGCATTGGCCCCATGCCGCAGGGGCCAGGATCCACCACCGCCACTGCCACCACCGAGGTGCCACCGCTGGCGGTAAGAACCTGAACCAGTTCAGATCAGTTCCGCTTTGTATGAATTTTTAAAAAAATTCATACAAACCCGAACCAAACCCGAACCAAGGGTGGGCCTGAAGCAGACGAACCCGAACCATAGGCTTTCTGATTCGTGCCCTCCTCTAATAATTAGTATAAGGACACAGTGGAACCTAAAATGTCTCAAAGAGGCAGCTGAGATAAAAATCAGACTCCTTCATTTGATGTGTTTGTTTCTTCCTTCTCTTTAGTATATTGCACATAATCATTTGATAATCCTAGCCAAAGAAACAAAGAGCTGATCCTCCTTGAGTCTAAAGAGTGGCTTGTGTTAGGCGCAAGAAAGAATTATTTAAAGACATGCACACACGCACACATGCATGCACACGCACGCACGCACATACACACAAGTGCACACCCACCCACACAGAGAGGCATAATTCTATTTTTGTAACTTCATACAGTATAGCAGTGGCATGATCAGTCTCTATTCATCTTGTCCACTTAGAAGTTAATTATAAACATATTACCGATTATCTCTTTATTAACTGCTCATAGACTTAGCAAAACATTCACCTTTGATGACGGCCACAGTGCAAAGGAGGGGAGGGGAGTGCCATTACCTGAATGCTCCTCACCTCCTGTGCTTTCTGCAGATATCAGTAAGCATAATGAATACCCTTCTCTGCTGCAATAATGCAGTGCCTAGTGCATAGCCCAGCCTCTAATGGTTCAGACTAGAAGCGTTTACAACTCAATGCACTCCGGCAATGCTCCCTTCATACTAATTGTGTCCAATCAAATAACCAGCTCTATGCAAACTTTAAATCATTTAGGCTTGTTAAAATGCCACAGCTAAAGTTCACTGAGCCATTTTCAGGGTGTTTCTATTCCCTGCTGTGCTTTGTGATATATTCTAGAAAATAAAGGACAGTGGAAGAAGGCAAATTCTGAACCAAATAACCCAGATGTCAACATCACTTTCATTTTGCTCAGATGCACAAGGTCATCTTCTGTCAAAACACACACACACACACACACACACACACACACACACACACACACACACACACACACAAAGGGACTACTAGAAATTAATTTTATTTAATTATATTAGTCGTCTTCCAACAACTGATATGTTTCTGGAAGCTTAATGCAAATCCATACAGAAACAGCCTGTGATGTCTATGCATTGATGTTTTCCCTTTGACCACTTGGCTCTATTACTTGATGATGATATACTTTCCTTCTTTCTCTAAATACGTCTCTTTATTTCTTTGAGAGGTTTTGCTACCTACCGTGAATGCTATGCATACTGTATCTGTTCAGAAAGAGAGCCCCACGTGAGATTAACGAGATTTACTCTCAGAGACGTATTTATAGGATTACATCCTTATTATTCAATAGTTCTGTTTGCCTTGATTCTTAAATCCAAACACATTAGATAGCCCTGTTTCTTCTTTGGCCTTTTCCTTCCAGCTGTGCCTGTCAGCTAAGAGAAAGTAAACTCACCTTATCTTCATTAAGACTGCAGCACTCATGCCAGCATCTGGTGTGTCGCCTAATGTGAGGGTGATTTTCAACGTTGTAAAACTGCATTACTTTCACAGTGTGTCATCAATGGCTACTGCAGGTTAGGGTTCAAGAACATTAGCAGAAGTCTTGCCACCTTATGTCCAGCCATTTTTAGCACTTTTATGTCTTTTTCCTTCATAGCTGAGCTGCTTAAGGCCAGGGGCAAAGGGTGCCACTGTTCCATTATGGATGGTGTTGATTAAAATGTCATGTACGCTGAGCGTTATCAACTGGGTTACTCTAAAATGCTGTTATCTGCATAACCTTTGTAACTCATATCTAACAAACTATGAAATGTAATCACATTCATACATTAATGGGAGTGGTGAAAGTTATAAAAGGTCACACAATGAATCTAAATTCCTATACAGAGTTCTGTGTGCAGTGATTTATCTTTCTGCATTTAAAAAAATTACCAAATGTTATATGCATAAAATAATAAACAGATTAACTTCAAAAATATCTGGGTTAATCTATGAGAATGAAATTGTAATAAACTCAAATTTTCTTTAAAATTCCCTGTTTTCCTGTGAAGATGTTTTAAATGGTTTATGTGTTCCATTGTTGACATTTCGTGTCCATTTGTCAAATGGATTAAAATTTAGCAGCATAAACCAGCATTTTGAATGAAATTTAGACAGAATGACCTTTCAGATGCTTATGTACAGCACTAGAATTGTATGTCTGTAGCTAATATTTTAGTCATTCCTCCAGTCTTTACAAGTACTTATTGCTAAAAAGCCTCCCCTTGAAAAACAATATATGATTTATTAACTGTTTAGCAGAAATAGTGGTTTCTCCAGTGCTTTGAGGGTAAGCATAGGGCTGTGATGACAAACCTTTTACAGACTGAGTGCCCGTGCAAGCAAAAAACCCACTTATTTATCGCAAATTGCCAACATGGCAATTTAACCTGGGGCTCCAAAGTCTTTTGGAAGAAGAAGTAGCAGCAGGAACTGTTGTATGTGGGTGTGGACTGATGTGGGTGTGGGTGTCTGACATGAGTCCCCCGGCCATGGTTGCAGCCACATGACCAGCTTCAAGGTGAAGAACTGGAAGCATAACCTGAGGGTGATCTAAAAACCAAGGCTTCCTTTCAGTAAAATGTTAGCTGTGGAGGTCTGTTTTCCATGATACAGTGATATCTCAGTGGCTTAGGTACTTGACTGCGGAGCTAAAGGTTGGGAGTTTGATTCCATGCTAGGGCTCCTGGAGAGGGGATGGACTTTTACCTTCCAGTAAAAAGTTGTTTGTAACAATAACAGCTCAGTTGTTGTGTTTGTCTTTTAAAAGGAAAGATGTTAATGTATAAGTTGTTGTTCCTCCTGAAGAGGAAGGCGGTCCTCCCAGTCAGTCCTTTCATGCCACACAAGTTGCGACTTCAAAATGAGACAGGGCTTTTGTATGTTCCCCACCTCTGTTGAAGGAGGGGTTTTCGATACACATACGAATGGCTTCATGGCCCTTTCATCAATCTCAGACAAATCAGAGGCTATTCAGACAAGAGAGATGTGAAATCACTATAAATTGGAAGCCTCACCACTAACTTCCCTCAGAATGATGAAGCTGCTGGGATGAGTAGCAAAATGTTTCAATCTCACGAGGAAAGAAGTCCAGTTGCCAAGACTCAACTTCCAGATAACTTGAAAACCCTTTGAACAAAGTTTGGCATAAAACTAGATAAGAACGTTGGTGCTGGTCCAAAGTCCAGTTTTTGTAGATTATTGATTTACTCTGCGGCAGAATAAGAAATGTATTTTAAATATATTTTAAATATATTGCATTTTTATTTTATGATTATTTTGAAGTCTTCATGATGTACATTTTAGTCCTATGATGTTGATTTTTGTTTTTCACATACTGTAAACTGCCCAGAGTGGCCTTTGTCCAGATGGGTGATATCACTCACTTACTCAATCAATCAATCAATCAATCAATCAATCATAGTTACACTCTTCTTCAGCTACTGTATAAGTAAGGGTGCCCTGCTTCTACAGTACATGCAAAGTGTGTAGTTTAATTTGATTCATAAAGAGACACAGAACAACTTAGGACCTAAATATACCCTACTCATTAATTCCTAACATATACAAGAGGATGGAGACCACTTTATTGCTAAGAAACATCACAACATGCTTGTACTCACGTCTGTTAACTCAGCAAGGAGCCCTAAGGAATTAGGAGACTGACAGTTTTTTCAGAGGCACTCTCTACAGAACCTAATGACTACTGAGACAAGCAGTACCCTGAACTCTTGCATCTTCTATGGATCTTAACCACTCCCAATCAATTCTTTCAGATTAATTTCTCTTGCTCCAGAAGGACACTTGCTGAGATGCACATATGAGTACTGAAATTCCTCTAACATGACTTTTTTAGCCATCGTTACCAAAATTTTGGCTTGGGGAATTCCTTATGAAATCTGTTGGATGTAGTTAATAAAAATTACAGAAGCATCAGTGCCTTCTAACCATCTTCCATATAAGGTGTTCTCTTCCTATCTAGACTACTTATAAACACACAAGAACTTGAGCAGCCTCTTTTTAAAAAAATATTCAGCTGTTTCCCACCACACAATATCCTGTTCATTTCGGCTTCCATAATAACATAATTTGGGGGCCTCAATAGTTCATTCCAAACTATTTTGGCCTCCTTTGATTGCTACTCTGTAGATTCCAAGAAGGTCATTGCAGCTTTTGAAAAGGGGGACCACTAAACATGGAAGCCATTCAGTATTTATCACAACTATGCCAATTAACTAAAATTATTTAAGGGATTCTTCTCATCTTGAACAAGCCAAATCAAGAGCACATCAAACTCACCAATGAATATACCTTAAAACGGCTGTACTAAATGTCTGAAGTTAGGTTAGAGTTGTTTATATGTGAGACTGAGAAGACCAAAGTTGAACTCCATACTACAGTGTTTCAATGCATTGGGGTGTTTGTTGGATTAGGTACCCCATAAGGTTGTTGTGTAAGTTAAAGTTGCAAGAGAAAAGCAGATGCACCAAAATGTAGCAAAAGTGTTTCTGAGCTGTAGGCAGAACTCATACCTATGATGGTGGTGGTAGGTGTGTGTGTGTGTGTGTGTGTGAGAGAGAGAGAGATCAGAAATACATTTTTATTTCAATTCCAATCTGTAGTTCAGCACTTCTGAGATTTAGTTGCTAGTTCTAGTGACATTCAAAGTTTTCACAACACTCACTGTGTTAAGGAGGAAACACACATGTTTCAATGTGCTATTAGTAGAACCACAACAAGTACAGACAAATGTACTGTACAATACAAGAAGACTTCTTTACCATTTGACAAAGGGTATTTAGCACATGTATCAATGCATTCCAACAAATATTGTATATTAGCATTAGAGATGGGCACGACTCAAAAAAATAATTTTTTGTTTTTTGTTTTTCGTTAAGGGGTCCGTTTCGGTTCTTTTTAGCTTTTCGGGGGGTTTTGCGCATTTTTCGTTTTAATTTTCATTACAAAATGAAACGAAAAAAACAAAATGAAAACAAAAAATTTCGTTTTCATTAGCATTCTTTTCATTGTGATCTGTCTGTCATAACAAAAACGAAAAACACAGCAAAATTTTTCATTTCATTTTCATTTTCGTTTTGTTTTCTGGAAAATTTTCATTTTCGTTTTTGTTGCGTAACAAAAATGAAAAATGAAAACAAAAACGAACATTTCGCTGAGTCGTGCCCATCTCTAATTAGCATTATTTCTGCATAGGAAATTCTTTAGCAGTGGTTTTTGGAGTTACTGCACATCTGCAGGAATTTACTACAGAAATTACCGCTAATTGACAAATAATGTTTGCATATGATCTCCTTTGTCTAGGATTGCCAGGTCTCAGGATACCAGCTGGAGTCTTGGGAAATAATTCTTCTTCCACTGGCTTCTAAGGGTGAGTAAAGCTGGAGCAGAATAATGTTTTGTTTTATTATCTATGGTGTCTTTAATTTCCTGACATTCATCTCCTCCTCTGCTCCTATTTCCATACTAGCTCTTGGGTGACTGACTCAGAATGAAGGTATCTCTGCATGTGCTGCATGTATAATATATTTGTTTGGAAGAAATATATACATCTGTTTTGCTGTCTCATGTATGCATATGTGGGCATCCATGCACATTTTTTAACAATTGCAGAAAAATTTGAAAAATCTATTTACATTTCATGCAAGTAGATGTAAATTGAGCCTCTGAGGGCCTTTTCACATGACCCCTAAGTTCCGCTGGCCCCTTAAATTCAGACCAGAGATCTTAGGGGTTCGTTGCTCTTCCTTCCTCCCCACCACTCCGCACTTCCCTGCTCCTGTCTGCGTGAGGGGAGGGAGGAAGAAAGAGAGGAAAAAATGCAGCTCACCTCAGAAGCTTCCCGGAGCTCCGTCGTGTTGATTCTTTCTCTTCTGTTTGCTTTTTTTTTCTCCCACCCCTTCTCTTAAAGGGGCGGGAGGCAAAAAAAACACAAACAGAAGCCAGGAGAGCCCCACACTGACCAGATTAAATCCGGACCTGGGGATTTTCACCCTCCTCCAGCAGGTACAAGAAAAGTGTGCTGGGATGCGCTTAGTTGGGCGGGGTCGCGCTTAATTTCCTGCAAACTCTGGAGCTGGTGGGGAAACGCTTGTAAGCTCCGGAGCTTGCAGCCATTTGCGGCGGAGTTTAGGGGTTGTGTATAAACGCCCTAATTCAAAGACAGAAAAGGTGTTTGGGATGATCTACCCAAAATAGAGCTGTTTTGGTAGAATACTTTTGATTGGGCATGGGTAAGCTCTATGCACATTCCCATCAACACTCTTCCCCAGTTGAAGTCTAAGGCTGGTATTTCTTTTCAAACTTCAAAGAGGATACTGAAGCAAATTGTCCATGGGAGAATGTAAGCAGTAGGTTTTAGCTGTTGGGGCTGCCCTGTGGAGGGAGTGGATTTGTTAGGAAATTGGTTGCTGTGATGTGGAACAGCCATGCAGAGAAGAACTGAGATTACCCCCTCTAACATGCTAATTTATGCTACTTTTAGAATGGCAAGGAAGCCTATACAAAAGTGACCAACTTTTCAAAAGAACTATGATTCATAAGCTTGTGTTGTGTTGTGTTGTAGCTTACAGAAAGTTCATCCAGAGTGGCAGCTCATCCTGAAGCTTCAGGAGAATGACCCCCCTTCTTATCATGAACATCTTGAGCTTGACCTTTGTATCAGATAAGGTTTCTCGAAGTTACACTTTCCCAACATACAGCCATTCAGTGGGTGAATTATTTCTTCTGAAGTAATTCTTCACTGAAGATATATGGCATTGCCTTTAGCTGATGGGTGGGTGGAGTTTTCAGATACATATGCTCTCCATAGAAGGCAAAACAATAAATAACACTGTTTAATCCAAAATAATTGATGTTAATGTTACTTCTAAATTACTGATGACATTTGGGTAATTTGGCTGGAAAGGTAACAAAATTAATGTTAATGAGTTGAAATTATTACATTATTTCCAAGCCCTGCATTTAAGTAAGTGTAATCTTCCCTTAGACCCCAGTGTGGTGTAGTAAATAGAGTGATGGAGAAGGACTCAGGAGACCTGGGTTTGAATCCCTCATCAGTCATGGGAACTTACGGGGGAAATGGATTTTGCAACTGATAAAAAGACTAGTGCTTATACATCTCACTTACCTTGGAAGCCCTATCAATGCATGCCATTTTCATTTGTTACAGTGGACTTTTGAATATATAAGGAACGCCCAGGATAGGATATGCTTCCAATATTGTTCTCTCTTTAGCTCCTTCGAATCAACATATTTTCCTCTCTTTTGAACAATGTCTCATGTGTAATAAATTACCCTTTCCCCTTGAATTGTAAGGACATGAGCAGCATGGTTTTGGTTATATGTGGATCTTCCCAATAAATAAATAAATAAATAAATAAATAAATAAATAAATAAATAAATGCATTCTATATGCTGTTATTTATTGGAAGTGGCTTGAGAAAAGTGGGTCTTGGACCTACTGAGGATCTGTTGTTGGCAGTATAGAGGCCTCTTTTCTGATGGGAGTGGGCCCAGCTGGCCCAATCTCTTGCCATGGCAGCACCACAGGAGGTGTGACATGGGATACAGAGATATGTATGTGTGTTTGTGTGTGTATGTTTTGTAGCTATTATGGGGGCATAATAAGTCTACATGGATGCTAAATTGCATGGGTGTTCGGTACCCTTAACCCCAATGTTCTTGAGAGAAGTACACTTGTTTGAAGTAAAGAAAATATGACTATCATCCATCATGACTGCATCCTATCAGTGGACAACATCACACTTTTTGTATTGTGATTGAATTTTGAATTGTTTTTACAATGCAATGGATGAGGCCTCACTGAACAGAGAGGACTGTAAGAACATAATAACAGCCTTGCTGGAACATTCCCAACCTGATGTCTTCACCTGCTTATGATTCCCTGCAAATGGCATTGAGAGATATCTTGCCTATCTCTCCAACCCGGAGGATGTCCTTAGGCATCCATAATGGTAGCCATTGATACCCTTGTTCTCCATGAACTCATGTAATCTTTTCTTAAAGCTGTCAAGGCTGACAGCTGTCACCACTTCTTCTGGCAGGGAGTTCCAAAGACCAGTGATCCTCTGGGTGAAAGATATTTAACACCCAAAGGTTTCATGGAGTGCCCCCTAGTTATAATTGTGTGTGACAGGGAAAACAGTTTTTCCTTATCTACTACTTTGTCAACACCACATGTGATTTTATAAATGTCAGTCAGGTCACCTCCTTGATGCCATCGTTCAAAAGTGTAGTCTGGGATAACTGTATCCCATTGGTTATCATCTGCCCATCAGGTTTCAGTGAGGCCAATAATATAAATATTTTTATCTATTGCTAAGTATTCCAAGTCCCCTATTTTGTTCTAGAGGCTTACTGTGACGGGGTTTGAGTGCTGACTCATGCCAGATTCAGCATACAGGGTATTTTTTTTTTAAAAAAAGCAAACAGTAATCTGAAACTACTATCATCTTTTAATCACATTCTGATGTTGGTGTTGTGTTATAAAAATTTATAGTGTGCATCCTTTTTCTAGAAGGGCCTGACACAGTCAGCAGTGTTTAAGCATCAGAAGAAGGTACATATGATTTTTCAGGATACCCTTTTGAAAAAACAGCTGCACTGTATGATTTTAACATTATTGCTTTCCCTCACAAAAAAAAGTATTGAGATTTGTGAAAGATAGCAGATAACTCTTTTTATGTATTGGCCCATCTCCTGTTGTCCTGGATGATTGTAAAAGCCATTGCACTGAATAATGGAGCATTTCCTACAGAATGGAAGAACCTATTCTTATACTGACAACCTGTTCAAGGAGTAAGGCTGAACTAAAAAACTTAAGCAGAAGGTGTGCTTTCATTTTAGAAAGGTTTAACACCATTAAAGCTAAACAAAAGCAAGAAGAAAGGGGAGTAAAATTCCACCAACACTTATAGAGCTGAAAGCAGCTATTCAATTTGAGATTTCATGCTGTAAATGAAGCATTTCATAAGCTCCAGAATGGCAATAAATGATACATACAAATGTAAGAGGCTACCTGCTATGTATGCAGCCCGAATCAGCTATTAGAATCTCTCTAATATTTGGTAGCTGAAGACTAGCGTTGGCTTGAGGGTTAATTTATAGAACGAATGTTGATTTTGCTTTGTTTTTATTGGACACGCTCATGGCTACCTGGAAGGGTTACAGTTCCACAGGGAATGTTTCGCAGGCAAAAAGAGCAATCTGGATTTTCTGACAAAAGGTTTCTCTGTCCCCATGAGCCAGTAGCTCCTACAGGTGATCTTGGCTATGGAACTTGGTTTATTTATTTAGATTTAATTCATGCTTCTGCACTGTGTTCTGGGAAAAAAAGATTTTTGTTGCTCATATTTTGATTTAAAGAATTCAAATGAAAATTGTGCCAGCAGTGGTGTTCTCAGACCACCTGCCTCTTCCTTTGAGTGTGATTTAGCCTGTTAAAGAAAACTTATACCATGCAGTTTTGGATCACAATGAACAATGTATGCCTAACATATTGCATATAGCAGAAACAAAAACAGAGGTGAATATAGAAATATGTAAATAGAGTCAGATACTGTACATTTTTTTTAAAAAAAATTGTCAAACAATCTTCCTGTGTCAGTCATAAATCCCTTCCTCCTTCTGGTGAGGAGAGCTGAACCGAATCTTTAACAATAAAGTTATGCAGCCCTGCAACAAAAGGCTATCTATGCATGCATTTGGAAAGTTGCATCATGCACTATGAAGCCATGCAGTTCAAGATTATGGTCTTTTACAGATGGTCCTCATTTTCACTGTTGAAACCAAGCTATAGCAGTGATCTACAGAACTGCATCCTGCTGCTGGGCTTCTAACCTCATTTTGATCTTTGTCACTTGTTTCCCCATTTCTAGAAACACAGACCACTCTTTTATGCTGATCCCACCATCTGTACACTTATGACTGCATTACATAACTTCTATTATTTCTCTCTCTCTCCTTTGGATTGTTTCTGCCTGCTTTATGAATCCCTGACATTCCCTCAGAAAAAAACATCAAATACTAGACCATAGTTTGTAGATGCTCAATAAATCTTTACCCCATCTCTTGCTTCACTTATTCCTAGGATAACAGAGGCACCATCAAAATTACGTTTGTAACACATTTCTATAAATCATTAGGGGAAACCTCAGCTTGATAGAAGGATCCAGGTTTGTTTATGATTGTTTGGTTTCCTACATTTGAGATAGGTTGTTGTTCAGAATAGTGTCAACTAGGGATGGACATGAAATGGAAAAACAGTGTTTCATTTTGTTTCGTTTTGTCCCCCTCCATTTCTTTTCATTTCATACAAAATTTTGAAAACAAAATTCATATGAAACAAAACAGTAACAGGCCAGCCTAGGCCAGCCTGCTGGGCCCACTCATCAACTGGCTCGCGGGGCTCTGGCAGTGGTGTTTCTGGCAGCGGTAGCTCCGGAGGCTTCAGTGACAGCGGCGGCAGCAGAGGGACACAACCAAGCAGGTAAGGGACATTTTACAGACAAATGAAATTGTTCATTTTAATGGGGGGGAAACTGTTTTGTTTCATCTAATGAAATGCTGCTTCTTTGTTTTGTTTTGTTTCATTTCATCACATAACAAAATGACAAATAGAATTTTGTTTTTCATTTTGTGCCCATCCGTAGTGTCAACTATAAGCCATCCTTGAGGTAGTGCCTGATCAGAACAAAGAGCTGGAATTCTCTCTTCAGCCAGATGTCTTGGGAAAGTTCTCATTCAGAGTGTCATGGCTGTAGAGATCCAACAGCTAAGGGACTAGTGAACATAACATTCATTGCCTGAAATCCAGTATTAAGTCACAACTAAGACCCAATGAATCAATGACACTTACATAGGTGTTGACTTTCCAAATCTCCGCTGATTCAATGTGCTGATTCTAGTTGAGACTTGTTACTGCATTTTAGTCATTGCATGGAAACAATTTACATGCATTAAAAATGAACTATGTCAGGGACGAGAGCCATGACTGAAACCACAGCACGTGACAGAGTTCCAATTAAAAAAAACCGCATACACACACAGAAAGAGGAAGGGGGAGAGAGAGGGAAAGCAAGAGCAAGAGGGAAGGAGAAAGAGAGTGAGCAAACAAAGTTGCTAAATGGATGAGGAATGAAGTTCCTATTGTCACAATTGGAACAGCAATTTTAGAGCAGTGGGATGCAGGTGTCATCGAGGCTTCAGTGCCAATGGAAGGGTTAAATATTTCTCCTCTCATTACATTTTCCCTGCTTCCATTACCACCAGCAAAGATCTGCATTTTAAAACAATGTGATAATTGATTGCTTTTGCATATACCATGCACAATTAACAGCAATTAACAATGCACAATTAAGAACAATTAATTGGGCAACTGAGTTGCATTCATGTAAAATGCTCTCTGTCGGTAGTTTTTGCATTGGAATGTGTTATGTTTGTTTTAATCTTGATCATATTTGCCACACTTTTGTGCATTGCACTGGTTAATAGGCTGAACCTGTATATAATGAAAAGTAGATATGGGCATGAACTGTCAGTTTTCTGTTTCGTGCCCACCTCTAATGAAAAGTAAAACCATAATAAGGTACAATAATAAGGCTTTGAAAGCCTCCTAAATAGGCTATTGTACAATTATTGTTTGGCTGGCACCTCTGATGTCATAGTCCTAGTTGTTTTGCCTCTTTAGTCCAAGCAACATCCTAGTCGATGGGGCCAGATGTGTTGTTTAGATTCCTAACAGAACTACCTTTCTGCCCTTTCTCAGGCAGCCATTCCTGAGTGTGATAAAAAGCTATCAACAGGAACACATTAGAAAGTGAAATCAAGATAAGAGCCCATTTGTAACTTTCTCATGTTCACTTTCTCAGGAACTGAGCTAAAATATTGCAAGATAAATGGCAATCAAGCTGAAGCTCAACTTCATGAATATTCATTGAAATAACATGGAGTGATGTACATTTTTCAAGCTGCTCTTGTCCCAGGGAAAAAAGATATATGACTTACATGACATATAATTTTGCAAATCTAATTTTTTCATGCATAACTTACATAACATCAACAGAAAAAAATACTTTTAATGGTAGGAACTGAATACCACATTCACCTCCAATATGAAGAAGGGAGAAAGGAGTGGTAAAATCCTTCAAATGGTTTCCAAGGAGCTTTTCTGCTTTTTCTTCTGTAGATCACCACTAATGAATTCACTCTCTGTTTAGAAGGGCACCTATTCTGCTATCTCAGAGAGTCAGATTCTCTACACATTTTAAGAAGGGCTAGAAATAATTAGTCATATCATCAATAACTGGATGGGCACAATGTTGTTTCACTACTAAGAATTACTAGTAGCACCAAGGAAAATCAATGGCTTTGTGTACTCCTTTCATTCATTGGCTTTTCTAATATCTTATGCCTTCAGCTGAATTGGTAGAACTTATTTATTCATAATGAGCACAGTACATTCTACCCTTGGATAAAAGTATCTGCAATGTTCCACATATAGAAAGGAAATTAGACTTCCCAGACCCAGATTTTCACTGCAGGGGACTTCAGTTTGTTGTACATTTCTAATGACTGTGAATGAAAGATAGCATACTGTCTATCTTTAGGTTGTTTCTGTCTATACTGCAATCTATTTTTGATGAAGATAGATTTATAAAATATAATTATAAAATATAATTAAGCAAAATGTGGCCTAAAAAGTCTTTTATTATAGATCTGAGTGAAATCTGTTGAACAGAAGTTTGGTTTCTCTCCCCCCATCTTATATATGTCACTGAAGAAAACTGGAAGTGAATGAAAGGGACCAACATCTCCAGCATAACTGGGCAGTAAAAATAATCTTTGTTTTTCTACGGTGACCAAGTCAAGAAATATGCAAAGCACGTGGAAAACATAACATGCAAAAAGAAGCTTGTAACATTCCTTTGACACAACATGCATTTATACTGCTGTTTTAAAATCTCAGTTATATTATGACATTACTGCTGGAAGATGATGTTAAAAGCTGGAGATGGTCAGGCAGATGGGGGAAGTATTGCTGAGTGCTTTATCAGACACATGCCATTCTCTAAATGGTAGCAGATAGTCTGGCCTATCTATTTATGTGACATCTGTCCTCTACGTATATTATCATAGCACCATGAAAACTTCACAAACATTGGAACGGGCAGTATGCCTGAGAGGACATCTTGTTGATTACCATAGAGCCATCCTGGTATATGCCAGTGCCTCAGAAAAATTCAAATGAAGACAAAGATGTGGTCATTTTACGACCATCCAAAGCAAGGCTTGGTATCTCTGAATGGTACAGAGAATTTCTCTAAGGGACATGTGGCTAAATGGAACAGATTTGGTAGAATATTTTCAATTAGACATTTAAAGAAAGGTCCTGGGTAAAGTGCAGCCTCCTCAAATGCAGTTCAGTGAATCTGAAAGCAGTTGTGAACTAGAAATTGCCAACTATGTAATCTGAAAATAGTCACTCTCCAATACACTCTTCAGTTACATTAGTTTAATTAAGCCAGTAGCTCAAATTTCTCAGAACAATAGTTAAGCAAGAATAAGGAGAAAACTTGATGTTTCCCATTGCACATGTTTGTGGCTATATTCTGCAGTCAGATGCTGGATACATTGTAGCTGCCATTGCATCCACTTGTTTGTTTTTTAATTATATTTTCTCCTAAGTGGTGTAGAATCAGGAACAGGTGTGATGGAAATAATTTATTAAAACTCAGTCTTTTCCTCCAGAGGAAATGTGAAGAGCAAGCAGAGTGGAACTGGATTATTACTTGGTTAAAGAGCGGGGGGATGCAAAAGACACCAAACTCTCAACTTAGTTTACTCAGGCCTTCTGAGGGGGTGGTAGTGAGTGTGGTTTTATGATCCTATTAGACATCCCCAAGGACTTCTCAGCACAGTGAAACAGCAACCTGTCCACCCTTTTAAACCTTTTGGAGCAAAAGGTTCAGGAGAATGAAAGAAAATGGAGAAACTCACTGTTGAGCTCTCCCATAGTTGTGTATTTTTATTGACATTGTCACAGTCATATGGTGAATGCACCTGGAGATTTTCCAGAGACATACAATGAAAAAAAAACTGTTTTATTTTACTTCCAGCTGAGAAGCTAACTGGGATATTTAAGATTCATTCTTATACCAGAAATCGTGAAATTCAATGGCACGGAGCCACGTAAACAGTCAGGATTAGCAAAGTGTTCCGCTTATATACCGGCCCATAGTGCTTACAGCACTCTCTGGGCGGTTTACAATTTAACTTTGCAGGATATACATTGCCTCTCCCCTAGCAAGCTGGGTACTCATTTTACCAACCTCAGATGGATAGAAGGATGAGTCAGCCATGAGCTGGCTACCTGGGATTGATCCCAGGTCATAAGCACAGTTTTAGCTGCAGCACAGGCATTTAAGCACTCTGCCACGAGGCTCCTGGTTACCCACAATTCCACTAGCAACTAAAATATTCTCTCTCTCTCTCTCTCTCTCTCTCTCTCTCTCTCTCTCTCTCTTTGCATTTTTTCATTCTGATGTTCTTATGGTTAGTCCCACTGATCTCTACAGCAAATGTTCAAAGTTCTTAAGGGAATGCTTCATTGAAAATATATGTTTCCTCAGGAATAAACTCCACCGTGTTCAGATAAGTATCCCCGGGACTGCAATCTGTTGTTTCTTCTGGTTATGCTTCTTGAGGTACAGACAGTATCATAGGTATACAGTTCAATAAATTATAATAGTATACATCAGTGCTGGAAATGCCTGCTGCATGTTGAAGTCCAAGAATGCCTGGGAACCCATGGTTGAGAACCACTGGCATTTGTTATATACACAAGCAGCACCATTAAAATTTGATTTAGAAAGAAAACTTTTAAGGTCAATTTCCAAGGCCTGTATTAGCCAAGGTTTATGTGCTATCATATAACACAAAAATGGCAAAAATCATTCTTATGTACAAATGATGGGGTTGTTTATGTGACAGCACACAACATTCGAATACACAGACTCAGCCTTGGTTACCCGACATAACATTTTGAATGAAAAAAATAATAATATTAGATAAAATGTACTGGACACATGAATAGAATTCAATTTTGGTATTTTATTGAATTTTGATTTACTGTTTATTTGCTGACATGAATTCCTGCTGCAAGATAAAATGTGTCATCTCACATGATTACTGAGATCCAGCATATATAAAATCACTGTGAAAAATACAGTCCTTCATAATTAATTTGAAATTGCTCAATAAATCTTCTTGAGGTAATCACAATACATTCAGACTCTCAATATGATCAGATTTTGGGTTGTTTTGTCATATTTAGAACTAACAATTTTGAGTCTTAAACTTGAAAAATCTTTCTATGGAACATTTTTGTTCAACTTGGGGTTATAAGAGTTGGATGGAGGGAGAAGTCTGCAACCATTTGAACTTTTGTTAACAGTTTGTTTTTTTATCATTGCCTATTCTGAAGAGTTTTATGTTGATGCACAGATGTACATCAGTGTATAACAACCTTACTGTTATATGTAGATGGGCCCAAACTGCTGTTTCATTGGTTCATAACAGTTTGTTATTCAGGTGTACATACATGTTCTCTTCCCTGCTTCTTCTGCCTCCTCTGCCCATTCAGAAGCAGTCTTGGGCTTTTCCCTCATAATTTGTTATTCAAAAATTGAAAGTGGCTGCTGGTAATCACTGCATCCATTAATAAGTGCTCTGAGACCAATTGTTTACTGGGGAAAAACATTTGCCTTTCTCCACTGTTATAGAATGTCAGTTAATCTCCATCCATTATGAAAGACTGTAGACAGAGGGTCTGAGATTGCATCTGTAGGTAGCTATCCTTCTGTTGTATACAGACTTAGGAATGGGCACGAAATGGAAAAAAAACCATTTTTTCATTTCTTACTTTTAAAATTTCATTTCTTACATTTAAAAAAAAATCGTACAAAACAAAATGAAACAGCCTCTCAGCCACTAAGCGGGTGGGTGGGAGAACTGGCTGGATGGTTCTGAAAATGGTCCAGTCTCCACCAGGGGAACCCCGCAGTGGCAACTCGGCCATTTTTAAAGGGGTCTAGCCAAGATATCATCAGCTGGATGGCTCTGAAAATGGCCCGGTCACCACCACGGCATCCTTGCAGTGGTGACCGGGCCATTTTTAAAGGGGTCCAGATGAGCTGTCATCAGCTGGATGCCTCTGAAAATGGCTCCCTGGCACCAAGTCACCTTCAGCTGCATCCCAGCTGAGAGAAGGCCCAGAAACTGTGGCAGAGAGCAGGAGGTGGGGAGCATCAGAGTAACGCAGGAATCCAGCTCTTCCCCCTCCCCTGCCTGGGCTCCGGCATCAGCAGCAGCAGCAGCCAACGCTCCTTCCTGGCCAGGCAGCCCACCACCACCACCTCCTCCTGGGCTCCAGTGGCAGAGGTTGTGGTTCATTGTGAACCCAGCAGGTAAGGGAGCCATTTTACAGCAAAGCAAAATGGTTGGTTTTAAACAAACAAAAAACCCACTGTTTCATTTTGTCTGTAACATAATGCTGCTTCCTCATTTAGTTTCATTTCTTTAGCTAACAAAATGGTGAAACAGCATTTCATTTTACATTTTGTACCCATCCCTAGATACAGTTCTTCTGGCCCGTGACACATGGATTCCCACTGTTTCTTTTATTAGTCCTGCACTTGGCTGAGCACTGTTTTTCTTTTGGAAGAGGATAGGCAAGCTACCCACCAGTAGCTCTCCAACCTATTCACACAGATGATCTCATACTTTTGCCTTGGCATAGATGGTGGAAAACTCACATTTTGTTATTTTTAATTTCTTTTGCAAGTTTGACCTTGCTCTGAGCTTTAGTTTTTTGACAGAAAATATAGGCTATGAATTTGTGCTCTTCTGTGCTTATTTGATCTCCTTTCCCTTCCTATACTTTCTCCTTTTAAATCTCAGCTCATTTAAATTTTCTTTATGCATGCAACCTAATTTCTTCACATGCTTCCTCCTTATATTCTTGTAGAAATATCCAGTGTTTCTCCTTTAAAAGTCTCCCTTACATTGAGAACTTGTTTCTCTGTGGAGGTTGTTCCCAACCTTGGGTCCCCAGATGTTTTTGAACTAAAAAAACCCAGAAACCTTCATCACTAGCTCTGCTATACAGGATTTCCAGAAGTTGTAGTTCAAGAAAACCTAGGGACCCAACGTTGGGAAACATTACTTTATGGATATTTCTTATCCTCAAATCTCACCCATTGTTGCTTTAGGATTACTAGAATGAGCTTTCATAGGCCAAAATCCTATTAGGATTTGATGTCAGCACAAGCAAAATCATGTTAGCTGTGGTAACTAAGGGCCCTATCACATGGGAGAAAGAGACAATTAATAATAAAAGCTGTGTTTCTTTCTGAAGCCATCACGTGACTGAAAATGTGGATCCCGTGTTCCCATGGATGTGTTTTTCGTAACTGCATTTTATACGTTTCCATGTCATTAACCCACGTATAGAAGTGGACTTCTGGGTGTGTGGAGATTAGAAGCTCCAGTGCTATGGGAGTTCAAGCTGCAGCGGGGTGGCAACGGAATAAAGATCGGGGCTGCGATGTCAACACGCGGTGGGGGAACAAGGCTGCCACAGTCGAGAAACAACACAGGCAGGTGGGCAAGAATGTGTGTGTATGTGTGTGCATGCACAATGGTATGTGTGAGAGACAGAGAGAAAGAGAGAATACAGATACTCCAGCGCTGACAGGAGCTGGTGGCAGTTGCCTTGCCCTTCAATTCCAGAGCAGCTCTCAACATGCCACTGAACCCTCCTCAGCCTTGCCTGAGGCAGCCACCAACAAGGGGCTTCCTCATTGATGGCCCTCGAGGGAATGCCTGCCAATGCCTGGCTTTCATTGCTCTAGGCTGCCTGTCAGTCACTCGCTCTCTTGCTCACCAGCCTCAGGATTCCATTTCACTCCTTCACCAAGAAGTGAGTTCCCTCTTCTTTCACCATGGCTGGATTTCCACACACACACACATTAACCCACACACACACACACCTATCCCTCCCCTGACACAGCAACAGAGTCCCTGGCGAGGATTTTGCCAGGGCACTTTTAGAAATGGAGGCCCACCACAGGGGGTGATCCATGCCCTTCTGGGAGCCCTTGGCTGCTGCCAGTTTGCCTCAGAAGAGGCAACTTGTCCATTTCATCCTTGTCCTGCAAGTCAGCCTCCTCCTCCTCCTCCTCCTCCTCCTCCTTGTCCCGACTTGGCAAGGAGAGATAGCAGTCAGGGGAAACTGCAAGATAGAATGTTGCTGACCCACATAACCAGTAAATCAGAGGTGCCCAAACTTGTTGTAAGGAGGGCCAGATTTGGTGGCTGAGAATGTGTCAGGGGCCGGTTGCTCCCCGACCCTGCCACCCTACTGCAAGCCCCACCCACTGATCCATAAACCCCACCCACTGACCCCTTGCAATCCCACCTGCAGGAAGGAAGGTGGGGACCAAGGGAGGGAGGGAGGAAGGTGGAAACCAAGAGAGGAAGGAAGGAAGGTGGGGACCAAGGGAGGGAGGAAAGAAGGAAGATGGGGACCAAAGGAAGCACAGGGAGCCATGGCCACAGGTCGCCCCTTGGAAGAGGCAATCTGTGCAACCTTGCACCCCCCAAGCTCCCCAGCGGTGGCAACGGCTCACCCGCCAGCCCACCCTGAAGCTCCTTGGCAGTGGCAGAGACCTGCTGGCCTCCCCATCCCCACACTTTTCCCCAAGCTTCCCAGCGGTGTCAGTGTTGGCAGAAGATTTTTTTTTAAAAAAAATTGGGCGAAGGAGGGGGAGGGAGGGATGGGCCAGCCAGCCACGGGCCACTCAGAATGGCCTGGTGGGCCGGATTTGACCCCCTGGGCCGGACTTTGGGCAGGCCTGCAGTTAATTGACAACAAAAAGGGGAAAATGGGTTTTCTACACCTCTACTATCATTTGCCTCTTGTAAAAATACACATTTCAAACCAGATTAAAAAAATACCCACCCTCCACCTTGGTTCTTGAAAAACCTTCTGAAAAACACCCAGTTAAGTGGGTGTTACCATTTTTTAAAAAAACTACTGACTGTGCAGGCACAATTTTTTGAGCCGGTTTATTGGAATATCAGATCCAGATTTTAAAGACTGTGGGATATAGCCCTAACTGAAGTCAGGGTGTGTCTAAATGGCTGAATTATCCCAGCCTAGATCCACCTAGATTAGAAATGGACACAAATTAAAAAATGAATTGCAAAATTCATTCCTAAATCACTAGTACATTAATTCATATTCATACTCCTGAACATTGATACCCCTGATGAATATGAACCAATATGAACCAATTATTTTAACTAATTTTGATTTGTTGATAATTTGGGTTATAAAATGGCTCCCAAGGGACCTAGAAACACCATTTTTAAAGCAAAGCTTTCCCAAATTCTTCTACAGTCCCTCCAGGTTTGGTGAGGATTGGGTTTCTCCAAGTCAGTTGTGTTAAAAGTCACTTTCCGAGGGGGTCACTTTGTGGGTGTATAGCACAGATGTCTGAAACCCAGTCTTCAGCAATCTCCCTTCCTGGCTTACACTACTTCCAAGACAGCCAAAAGTGATTGTACAGTGATGAACCCTGTATATTTTTTATTCATTCCTTTCTCCCAAGATTGGGACTCAGTGCAATGTTTTCCATGTTAATTCAAAAACAAACCTTGTGGATAAGTGAGGTGTACTCCATGATTCATGTGCATAACTTTGCAGCCTTAAACTCTTTTGCATTTAAGGAATGCAATGAAGGTTAAACAAAGCTTTCAGATGAATGAAAATGAAGCCCTTTACTTTCCGGCTCGCCCTTTCTATAGTAAAAAAAATAAAACTCATTGAGCTGTTTTCTGGTCATTTTGTTGCTGGGTAGAAATTACATCTGGAAAAAACTAATAAATACTCCCCCATTTTGTTTCTATTCAACTTCCACTAATCTCTTGAAATGAGCCACATAAATAAACAGAAACAAGCACTCGAATAATTGTATGTCTTCCTGGAAGCAAGGAAGTCTTATAAAACTAACATACCAGGGACCTGAAATTAGAGGAAAAAATACACTATGATAGCTGATAAAACATGACACATCTCCTAAATGCTACCTCTCATGGGCCTTCACAGGAGATGGTTTCTATTAGGCCCCAGAGTAATAATCATCCATCTTATTTTCTAATGCACCTCTGGATTATTTGCCAAAGAGATTTCTGACAATCTTCTGGCATCACTAGGACTGGAATCAAACTGTCCCCACTGGAAAAGTTAAAATTAAAAGAAACAAAAACAAACAAGAATGCAATTGCACAAACATCCTTTATGGTGAGAGTAATGTGCTTGTATAGACATAAGTCCCCTGGTACCTCAATGGATAAGGCCTGTATTTTGCCATTTTAATATATTAAGTCTAGTTTGAAAAGTCCACCAGACATCACATTTTCTCTTGTGCTGTAACTAAAATTCATAACATATTTTAATTTATGAACTAGTTTGTTTGAGATTAGAACATTTTCTTTGTAATTCATTAACCAGAAAGTGATCAAAAAGCTTTTTTACGCTCTAGGATGCAAATATGCATCAGGGTTGCACAGCAAACAATTTTTAAATGATTATTTGACTCATTAATAGTCCTGGTGGGGAGAGGACTCATTTGTAAATCTTAACATGCTTATAAGTCTGTGAAGATTCTCATTCATCCAGGTTTGTTTATCTTGAACTTGTGTCACAGCAACTGGACTTCTTTTCTTGAGAGATAGAAATGTTTCTCTACTCTTCCAAGCAGCTTCATCAGTCTGAGGAAAGTTAGTGGTAAATCCTCCATTTTATAGTTCAACTTGATTTCACATTCTCCTGGTCTGAATAGGCTCACAAGTTGGACAATAGCCTGAATAGGTTTGCAGGTAGACCATGATCTACATAGGCTTGTTAGGTGGAGAAAGGCCTTGGGTGCGTGAAAGTCCATGTTTATCAAGCTCTCCTTTCATCAATACCCAGACAAAACAGAAACACTTCACACCTCCACCAGCAATGCGGTAGCTAACAACCTATACTTAATGGGTGTTGGGGGACTTTCACGCACCCAAGGCCTTTGCCCACCTAATGAGCCTATTCAGATTATGGTCCACCTATGTATCTGTTCAGGCTATTGTTCACCTAACAAGCCTATTCAGGCCTTTGTCCAACTTATGAGCCTATCCTGTGGATGATGAGGATGAGGATGCTGCCAGTCCAGTTGTGCAGTTGCAACGTCTGTGGGATTTTTTTGAATTTTTTTTTCACGGCCGCGCACTGTCAAATTGATTAAATTGCACAAAGTGGGGAAAAAAGAATAATGACTCAATGAACCAAGGAAATGAATTTTTCTATTTTTTTGTTAAAAATGAAACAAAATGAACCAAACCCTAAAACGAACTAAATCAAAATGAATCACCATTTTTTCAGTTTGTGCCTATCTCTAATTTTAACTGAAATTAATTATATTTATTTTTATGGTTGTGTGTTTAATTTAATGTTGATTAATTTGTAATTTATTTTGTTATTGTTTGCTGTTTATTATTCCTATTTTGTTATTTTTGTAAACCACCCATGGTTGCCCTTGGGTTAGACAGGCAGTATAAAAATCTAATGAATAAATAAATTCCTTGGACTGCATCTAACTAAAATGACTCAGGATGGAAATCTGAAACTGACAGGTTTGCCCAGGCTAAAACCATGTCCACTAAGAGCTGAAATAACCGGCTCTAGATTATAGCGTGGTTGCTATAAGACTGCCTCCCATCTATATCCTTGCTTCTCCTACCATATAATACTACTGTACCTATGTATTTTTAAATAATCATGATTATGTCAAAAGCAACATGAACATTGAAGTGGTCTCTTTTACCATGCAAAGGATGACTTCCATTTCCTTTCCTTTCATTTAATATTTTAATATTTTATTTTAGTCCAGTCCTATTACCAAACTTTTTAAAAATGCAGATTATCTCATTTATTCTCTATTTACCAAACTAGTATTTAACACTGAAGACCTGCTGTCAGGAAAGAAAGAAATTTATATGGGGCACAATTGAAAAATATGGTATTAATTCCATTTTTTTACTTACACTCCTAAATAGTTAATTCTGTCCATGACTGGTCAATCACATGAGAAACTCTCTTTAAATGGTTGATAAATGCTAATTTCTCTCTGTCTGAATAAAATGTATAGCATTTCACACACTTGTCCTGACTGATAATAAGGAGAGGGAGGTTTTTGTTGCTCACTAGGACCTAATTCTTAAGCAAAATAATGCATTTAAAATGGTATTCATTTGTATGAATAATGATAATAACATTATGTAACTTTTTTTCATAATGTTCATAATGACAACAATAGTACCAACATTAACATCCCATAAAGATGCACAACTAAGAAAAATAATATAATTGAAAACTCATGCACTGACAAATAGATACATCAGGAAACACTGTATGAAAGCTATGTATGTTTTGAAAAAAGTTTTCTATATGAGGGAAAACATTTCTCAGAACCTGAATCAAAACTGGGATCAAGAATGGCCAAAGGAAATATAGAACATTAGGATGACTGAGCTAGATTACCACCAGGGAGACAACTCTTTACAGTGGTCCCCCGCCGTTTCACATTTCATATACTGTGGTCCTGCTATATTGCGGGACTGCAGTATATGAAAAAGGGCCCCCTAGGTTACGGGGGGAAAGTCCTGTTTCAAGCCTCCCATACTTACCCTAGAACTGAAGCTGCCCCAAACAGGCCTGTAAGGGCCTTCCTGGGTCTTCTGGAGTCCCGAAAAGGGCCTCCCTGTGAACCGGAAGTGACTTCCGGATCACTGAAAATCATTTCTGAGGACTCTGAGAGCCTTTCTAGGCCTGTCGGAGGCCTCAGAAATGATTTCCAGTTTACCAGAAGTCACTTCCAGTTCACAGGGAGGCCCTTATGGGGCCTCCAGAAGGCCCGGGAAGACTCTCACAGACCTGTTTGGGGTAGGGCCAGGCTGGGGTGCTTCAAGGGCAGAACTTGAGGAAGCTCCCCTGCCATTTCCATGATAATAATGCCTGGGATCAGTATTTTCAAATACTTTAAAATTACAAATGTTTTTTTCCTATGGGCACCCCCCTTTGGAGTTGAATAACTTGGCCCCCTGCACCCCAAACCTATCCAAATTGGAGGGTGCTTCAAGGGGAGAGCATGAGGAAGCTCCACTGTAATTTCCATGCTGCTAGCTGCCTAGGATCACTATTTTAAAGCACATAACATTGCAATTAGATATGTTTAAATGTTGAAGTTGAATAACTCAGCCCCCTGAACCTCAAGTCTCTCCAACATTGGAGGGCTTAAAGAGGTGAGTCCAAGTATGGTACGCACCAAATTTGGTGCCTCTAGGACCCAGGGGACCCATTTTATAGAGAAACAAATCAGTTCATATTTTTTTAAAAAAAGCAAATCATTTCTAATGAAATGAAATGAAATGAATCACGGGGGGAACAAAATGAATCTCAATTTTTCTATCTCATGCCCATCCCTATTTCCAAACAAATCTAGGTAGCCTTTTTGTTCACTACCACTGAGCAGATATAAAAAGTGTCTCATGGTTAAGCTGCTAGAATGCTTTCATTGCACCATTTTGTTGAATAAGCTTCTCATTATTTATATTATTGGTTGGCACCAAAACAGAGACAAGGCATACAGGTTCATCTATAGTCATATCAAGTCTGTAAACCACACAGTAAAACTTTTGTTTAATTGCACTGCTGCATGTTCTGATCCTCATGTTCAATACAAGCATTTTTCACAGTATTATGTGGACTTTTAATATTTGCTGAACAGCAGCAGCAGCAGCAGCAGCAGCAGCAGCAGCAACAACAACAACAACAACAACAACAACAGGGAGTTCAACAGCTTAATGTTCTGATACCCTTTATATTTCAGATAGTTGCATTAAAAGCTCTCTAACTCTATTCAAAATGGTATAGAAAGAGCTGGCAGTTAAATAATCAAACAATCAGTTCCGTGGAAGAACAAAACATTTAGTCTATGAAGGCTTCCTTAGTCTAATTCAAGTACATCTCTGGTTTATTTTGTAATCATGAAGCCCATTCTACACATATAGTATGGCGTTCTACTGATTATCTCTGAATGACTGGAAGGAATAATAATAAATTTTGCATTAAGCAAGCCCTTTGAATTAGGAATTTCATTTCTTCTGTTTATAACTGTTGAAACTAACAGGCTGAATACTTTTCCCGAACAGTAAATTGAGGAGGAAACTTAATCCCAAATCTGATTCCTGATCAAGTCCTTTAATAATAAGCAAAAATGAATGAACATGAAAATAATCTCTAACTCTTGGCTGGAACAAAAGGTATGCAGTCTGTTCAGAAACATATGTGTCTGATTTATTTTTGCCTATAAGATAGATGCTTCAGGCATAGGACTTGCTCTTTTGATGAAATTGGTCCACAAATAAAGGCCTCTTGAATTTTTATCTGAATGATAGAATCCAGAAGATGCTACTGGTACAAATAAGCTTTGGAAATGAATTAATAGTAACTTATCCCTTAGTCTTAAGAAATCTTGATAACCTTGTTTATTTATTTATTTTTTTAGTCATGGTTGCCCCCCCAAAAGTGTCCTTTAGCAACTGGCTTGGGGGAAACCCACATTTTACTAAACTTGGAGGGATTGTAGAGGAGAGAGAAAAGAAGCTTCTCTGCATGTTTGGTGTTTCGAGGAACCTGGGGGGGGGTTGGCTTTGGGTGGTCTATTTGGTGGTGCATAACTCAGAAACCAGAAATCCAATCTTCCCAAAATGTGGAGGAAATGGAGCTGCTGCCACCACCACTGGACCACCAAAGGTAATGAAGTGTTTCATTTAATGTTTCATTTTGTATGACTGTTTTTGTAAAATTTCAAATGAAATGAAACAAAATGGAATGCAGGGGATGAAATGGATCAAAACAAAACACCATTTTCTGTTTCGTGCCCATCCCTACTTTTGATCCTTCTGTCCTTCCACATGATGGTGGCTCTCCCATCTTCACTTCTTTACTGAGCACTTTTAATTTAGCCTAGTAATATTAAATGAATATGCACTAGGAATTACACTTAGTCATGGCACAAATGAAATAAGATTAATTGCAACCACAGTGTTCAGAGAATCAGCTGAAATAGATAAGGAGCCAAATAAATAATACCTGTAACATCTGGATTGGATTGGATTGCCTTTCTCTTCAGTTGTGGTAAACATAGGAAGTAGGAGTTGTCATACTAAAATAGCAAGTCAAAGTTAAACTGTAAAAAATGCCAAAACTTGTAAGCTTTACTGAGCTTTCTGCTCATGTATAGAAAGAAAGTTGGGTGGTCCCATCACCAAATGTTGCTGTGACATGTAAAGCATCTTAGGTATCTATGCTTATGAATGCAAGGAGGTTTGTTGCTAATTAAAGATGTAAAAATAGTCTCCAAACTCTTTGTTCTCATTGATTTAGGCTGTCTTGGCTCTGACAAGACATTTCAGCAGGGAATTTTCTAATCCATGAGAGATTCCCATCACCTGGTGTGACAGATATAGTCAAGACAATATCTGCACAACTGATGTCCTTTCCTCATCATAAGTAAAGCACACACACAGAGCAAGTCAGCAATGATCAGAGGATTCTTCTAGTTGTCAGCAGCAAAGAAATGCCATTTTCATGACTTGTGTTAGAGCATTATTGGTTCTCTTTTCAGAAAGTGCTTAATTTTGGCAAAAATGTATCATCTATTCACTTACTGAGAGCACCACAAAATCTTCAGCTCACTTGCACAACAAAAAAGTAATATGGGGATTGGTTGCCTTCATATATGAGAATAAGAGCAGTGAGAAAAAGCAAAGCAAAAATGTTCTGCTTATATACCGCCCCATACCACTTTAAGTAGAACTTGTATCCCTATTGCTAATTAATTGCTCTAAGTAAATAAATGATGATGATGATCAACATCACCACCACCACCACCACCACCACCACCACCACCACACAGCTAACTACGCTGGATTTTGTTTTACAAATCACTAGTCGAACGCTTCCTAAACGTTTAGGACTATGTGACGTATTGGCGAATTATGCGAGCAGATCCCAGTAAGGCAGCTTTCTGCAGCTGACTGATGGTGACTTTGTCAACTCCAATTTGTTCTAAATACTTGCTTAGCTCTTTAGGCACTGCACCCAACGTGCCGATTACCACTAGGGCCACCTGTACCAGTTTAAGCCAGAGCCTCTGAAGTTCAATTTTCAGATCCTGATATCAGGTAATTTTTTCAAGTTGTTTCTTGGTGACTCTGCTGTCGCCTGGCATAGCAACATCAACAATCCACACTTTTTTCTTCTCCACAATCACAATATCTGGGGTATTATGCTCCAAAAACCTGTCTGTCTGTATTGGGAATTATTATTATTATTATTATTATTATAAACCACACAGCTATCTACGCTGGATTTTGTATTACCAATCACTAGTCAAATGCTTCCCAAGCATTTAAGACTCAGTGATGTATCGGTGAATTATTCGAGCAGATCCCAGTAAGGCACCTTTCTGCATCTGACTGATTATTATTATTATTATTATTATTATTATTATTATTATTATTATTAT
>JAHTLZ010000237.1:51191360-51202500 GCA_023846285.1 Phrynocephalus versicolor
TTAGAATGCGAGGAAGGGTGGTGATCAACTCATTCCAACAGCAGTGTTTGTTCCACCTGTGAAGAGACAATGTTGAATATAACCTATTGATATGATTGGTCTAAAATTTGTAAAAAAAAATTGACTGGGCTCTGCCTAGTGGAATTAAAATAATAGAATTGGTGGACACATTGTAAACACAAAGCATGGGTTGAATCCTAACTAATTTAGTCACCTTAGTTCCCATTGAAACCTATAGCAATAGTTAACCAAATTTTTCTGGTACATACATGCTAAGACATGGGATAATATCAACTAAATTTTGATCATATTTCAAAGGCACTTGTGGAAAAATTATTTCTTGACAAAGAGATCATTTGAGATCATTTAAGATTTGCTGTAATAAAAAACATTGTAAACAAAAGGGCTAATCTGAACAGGGAGCTGTTATTTTTCTAGATTTGTAAATGAATTGGAAAGATAAGGGCAGTTGTGATTTCCTATGTGATATGTCTTTTCAATAACTGTTAGTTCTAGAGTTTCTTGGGAGTAAGCTGAAGGGAGAGATAAAGCTACAGTAATCAGGAGCAGTTATTCTGTGGACAGAGAAAGCCAGAAAGTATTATTGCTAATGTTTACCAGCTCCAAACTGAAATGAGTCTGTATTTGTTGTAACCATATCCCTTTGTGTGTAATGTTTTGCACTTGTGAGATAATGAACTGACAGGTATGAACTGATAGGTATTATATAACAGATACAAGTTTTAACTAAAAACCTAAGTATCTGTTAAACATTGGTGCAGTATATATGCTGTTCCTAGTAATGTCATTTTTGTTACTCTGATGGTGTTATTTCTGAGATTTGCAATTGTTTAGAATATTGTGTGAAATGTTTTGATATTGTTTCCCAACCCCAAGGCCTAAATGGACCACTGAAGTGGGTTTCATCCACAATGTTTCAATTGCCAGATCTCTGTATTTTAGTTTTTCCAATTCTATATTTTCAACTCTGATGTCTCCTGGAATTGCAATATTAATGATCCAGACATTTCTTCATTCTATTACTTCTATGTCTGATGTGTTATGGTCAAGTTATTAATCAGTTTGGATGAGGAAATCTCACAGGATCTTGACTTCTTCATTTCCTGACACATTCTCTACCTGATGTTCTCATGGTTTTTTGAAGGCTCATGGTTTTTTGAAGTTTTTTTTTTTTTTGCACAATGTCAAATGCACCAATTTTGCCACACTATCATGTCTAATTTTGTAATCTGGTTGTGAAATTTTGGGACATTTGCAGATGAGATGTGACACAAATACATTTTTTTTACTTGCCACAGCTGACATGTAGTGTGCACCACCAATTTAGAGGTAATTAACGACTAAATTGCTGGTGCACACTGTACAACTCTTTTAATTAACTACCAGGATTCCCTTTGGAGCTTAATAACTCAGCCCTCTGACCCCCCAAACCACTCCAATTTTTTGGGGGGGGTTATATTTATGTACTCCAAAATAGTGATGGCAGCAGCCATGTTTTGGCACCAAAATTGCTGCAGATCAAGTTTGGACTATTCCCTGTAAATCTACAAAATTGGGAGAGGTTTGGGGCTCGGGGGGGCTGAGATATTAAGTTTCAAAGGGGGTGTCCCTAGGGAAAAAATCTTTTTAGTTGATTGAATCAGGATTTGGAAGCCAAGCTGTGGTAGCACTAATTGCTCACCCGCTTTGGGTGTATGTGTGTGCTATTGTGGTTTCCAGATTCAATTAGAAATATTTTTCCTAGGGGCACCCCCTTTGGTGCTTAATAACGCAGTCCCCTGATCCCCAAATCTTTCTAAATTTGGGGAACTTACAGGGAAGATATTAAGAAAGCTCCCCTGCCATTTTCTCTAGGACAAATCATTTCTTTCCTAAAGGAAAAAATGACATTTTGTTTCATTTTGTGATGAAACACATCCTACCATTTTGTTACGTAACGAAGTATGTAACGAAATGATAGAACAGCATTTTGGCTTTTATTTTGTGCTCATCTCTAGTCCCTGTGTATCACTGAGTCCAGCCCCTTTCAAGGGAGCACAAAATGGAATGAAACTCTCAGTCTTTGGCTACACAGCTAGATAACTTAACCACTGACCTATCCAGCAGTTTACAAGCATTTGTCCTATTTGTGTTGGAGTTCTCACTGTTAATTTTGGAGAGAAAAAATTCATCAAGTACACAATATAGATGTAGTCACAAGTAGACCCAGTTTTTTTCTGTGAGCATTTTGTACTCCCCCCCCCCCAATGACCTTTGGTTTCTGATATTGTTTTGTCTGGCTTTCTGGATTGTGTACCTTCCTTTATCAACCTTGTGACACAGGAGTTAAATGGTAGTATTGTTGCCAAAACTCTGCTCATGGGCAGTGTTCAATATCAACAGATGTGACAGGCTGCTTGAGGTTGACTCATCCTTCCATCCTTCCAAGATTAGGAAATTGTGGGAGGGGGGCAATGTACAGCCAGTATAATGAAAACAAAACTGTGAACCACCCAGAGAGTGCTTTAAGCAAAATGGGGTGATATATAAGCAGCACACTTTTTTACTTTGGTCAGGCTGATAAAGAAATATGCAGTCCTTGGAATATGTAAGGCTGAACCCATTTAGAGCTTTATAGGTTGGAGAACTCATGCTTTGAAATGTGCCTGGAAATGGATTGGCAGCCACTGGAGCTGCTGTACCAGTGGTCCCTGTAACCAAACGCAGTTAGCAATCTGGGTGCCATGGTTTGTACCTTCTGATGTTTTACTGACATTGGCAATACCAGACCATCGGACAGGTTGTTATGCATCCTGACCATGAAAGCCTTCAAGAAGACATAGAAACCAAATTATTGGCATGACATTGGATCTTTGTGGAAAGAATCCTATGCTTCAGGATTGCACAGCTAATGCACTTCTATATAGAGCAATGCTTGAATCCCAGGAATTGTGCTTGGTGCCTGTAGTTTACAAAATCCAGAGCAAGTTTGTCTCCTTTGTTTTGATATACACTATTGGCAAAGGATGGCATTAGCAGCAGGTGGTAGGAACAGCGGTTCCATTCAGCTTTATTGCAAAAGAAAGAAAGAAAGAAAGAAAGAAAGAAAGAAAGAAAGAAAGAAAGAAAGAAAGAAAGAAAGAAAGAAAGAAAAAGGGTGAGAGGACCCTGACTTGAATTCAGCAAAAATAGATAATTCTCTGATAAGAATGGAATTGATCAGATTCAGGATAGAAAGTTTTCATTTTGGAACCTTCAGAGTCAAAGAAACTGTTATGTAATGTGTTCTGAGAGCGAAGCAAATATATTACCGAGTCTGGCTTGCAGACAAGAGCTTACTGCAAAGGAAACAGTGCTTGGCAGGAAGCACCTCTTTCTTATTTTTGTCAGTTCACACAGCTGTCATTGTTGGCTTGTCCTTGTTGGAAAACAGATACTGTTCAAATTAAAGTGGCTGATGATTGCTTAAACAGGTTGCCACGAAAGTTACTGTGAAAGAGTAAAAAAAGTCATTTTAATCCTTTAATATTTAGAAGCAGCAGTAGCAACAACAACAAAAGCAAAAACAACACTTACTGTATATACTCGAATATAAGCCTAGTTTTTCAGCCCTAATTTTGGGCTGAAAAAAGGGGCCCTCGACTTATATGCGGGTCAATACTTTTAGCCACTGAGGCAAGTGCTTGGGTCGGTGGCTAAAAGTCATTTTAAACATTGCGTGCCGCTTCTCATGACCCCCTTCTGCATCACAGGGGAGTCTAGGGTGGGAAATGCAGCCGGGCCTGGCAAGTGCTTGGGTCAGTGGCTAAAAGTCATTTTAAACATCACACACTGCTCCCCCAGCTCACAAAGGAGGAGCTGCCAGGCCCTGCTGCATTTCCCACCCTAGACTTATACTCAAGTCAATACATTTCCCCAGTTTTGGGGGGTTAAATTAGGGGCCTCGACTTATACTCGGGTCGACGTATACTCGAGTATATACGGGGTATATCTCAGTACATAATAAAGGTGATACCTAGTATAGTGTACAAATTATCTAAATGTGATTATTTTAAAAAAAGCTATACAATTTGTTAGTGCGAGTTTCGAGTATCTGCTACATGTGAGGACACAGGCTGGAATCCTGGAAGATTCCGGGTTTTAGATTTTTTTGTATCTCTGATGTTTCTCTTTTCAGATTGTCAACCCTTTGTGTGAACAAAACAATGACAGAAGGGGGCAGAGCTGAAGAGCAGGCAGGGTTCCTAGGATTCTAGCCCTTTGGGTCATGGATTCCTCGTCTGCATGTAACGAATGAGGAGTTAGGAAGCCTGAGTTCAAATCCAGGAGAGCTCAGTGGCAGAGTGGAATTTCTTAAAACATGCCTTAAAATACATCTATTACCTTGAAAGCCTTATTGGGGTCACTATAACTCAGTTCTGACTTGATGGCACATGACAACAGCACAGTAAAGGAGATTAATAGATTTGCATCTCAGATGATCACATTGGGGTCATGTCCTTTGACTGTACTTCTGGTAAGCATTAATTTTGTAATGCCAGCATTTGCTTTAGATTGTTTTATTACATGTCTTGTCACATTCGTCAGAAAACACTAGTACTACTTTGAACCAAATTAAACAAGTCCTGTTCTGAATACATGGAAGTTATTTTCTTCCTCACCAAGTATGAGCTGAGTATGTTTTGTACTAACATACCTTGGTAAAGCAACTGTGATATTATTATAGGTGCTACAAATCCAGGATTAGGACCTGGGTTATTCAAGAAAGCAGTTGTTTCAAAAAGTAGTTTTCCCAAGTTCACGACCTTGTTACTTTTACTAATGGCATTCCTTCAATAAAGAGTGGACATGATCCCACTAAAATTAAGCACTAATAAACCTGCCTCAGTTCAGTGACAGGGTTATATGTACAGTATATGGTTTAATATTTCCTGTTCTGTTGACTTTGGTTCCAATATTCTACACACATTACAGTATCTAGTTGTTAAAAATAAAAATAGTATACTGTGAGAAAATGAGTTTGCAATGCTGAAATGATTTGGAAATAAAGGTATCATGTTTTCAACACCTCAAGGCTCCTTTTAAAACATAGAGAATGCAAGTTTTTCCCCCCAAAATCTTATAATTTTATGAGACCTGCCATCAGTCAAGTTCAAACTAATGGATAAAAATTCCCACAACACAAAAACTCAGTAAACATATTTCACTGGCACAACTGGGAAGTGACCAGATGTTTGCATTTGCTGTTGCCTTTTCTTTTAACCCTATAAGACAACTACAAAGTAACTATTTGCTAACATTTTAGAAATGACAAAACAGACATTTATATTTAAAATAGTAAAAAATAAAATAAAGGTAACATGTCACTTTTTAAATAGTCACTATAATTTAAAATTATTATTGGCAAGGCTTCTGAACTGCAATGGTAGATAATTAGGGTCCTTAGCAGTGTTTTTCACTAGATAGCTATTCCAATGTTTTGCAAATAAACTCTGGTGATTTGAATGAATGTGAGTGTTGAATAAGTTTATACATTAAAAGCAGCACCCTTCTTTTGACTGGATCATGTCCAATCCAATGTGAATCAGTGATGGTTCACCCATTGCTAATTCTGATGCAGTCAAATTCAGAAACCACCATTCGAGCTTTGATAAGACCATTCCAACACACTGTAGGATGGTGGACAGAGCAATGTCCTTGACGGAATCTTCCACAGTTAGACAAATGTCAATAGCTGTTTTCTTAATGAAGGCAAGGGAACTGTACAGCAGATTGATGTAGCCTTTTTGCTGTCGTCCAAGTCATCGTCTTAAGCACAATTGAAACTACTTGATCTCTAAGTCCCTGAACGGATTGCAGCCAAACCATGTCAGAGACTGATTGCATTTTCTTCTGTGTCCCTAAAATCAAACTAGAACACCCCTTTAACTATATATCAGGTTTGGAAAACACATTGAGGCAGCTCTGATAGCTTCTCTGCAGTGGTGAAATTCTCTGTTCCTGGAAATATGTCAAGGGCTTAGGCTGAGCAAGTGATGGAAACCATGTAAGCCCTCTCTATTTTCAGCCTAAGCCAATTTGTACTTTTAAAAAAGAGAAAATCACAGAGTTTTAATCTGTTTTAAATATATGAATGTTTTATTTTCCTCAGTAGCTTTGTGGTTTGGAGGAGATGGATGTCTAAATATTATTGAATCACAGACATTGCTGTCTCTCTGATAAGGTCAGATTTCGGTGACTCTGTCTGCTCATATTTTTGATGGCCAGGAGCTGCTTTTCCGTCTTCCTGTCATGGGTGCTTGTGGTATGAATGAGTAGGAAGTATTGGCATGGGTATTGGCTGTGTGGACAATATATTTTTACATTTCCTTTCCTTTCTGAAAAGTACATTTCAAGGTGTGTAATACACACAAGTAATGCACTCTGGCATAGGGGATAGAGTGAAGAAACAGGACATTCAAGAACAGGGTTTGAATTTCCACTTTGCCTTGGACACTCACTGGGGGAGCAGAACTGATAAAAACTTAAGTATCTCACTTACCTTGAAAGCCCCAGTGGAACCACAGTGAGGTTGTGATAAGTCAGTTCTGACATAAAGGTACACAACAACAGCGACACAACAACAACAACGTGCACAAATGCTGTTAACTTGAAATTTAAAAGCAAGTGTGTGTCATATACTCCCCCTCTTTGTCTTCAGAAAATCTATGGAACTGCAAAAACAAGACTTAATTCTCATTTGGTTTTCCAGTGAATTGCCTTTACAAATACACAGATGGATTCAGATCTAAGGCACATATCAAATCTGACAACACAGAAACGGATCTAGCCTAAATACGGATATATTCAGATGCCTTGAATTGGCCCCAAAAGTGGATGGGGGCCCATGCACAGTCTAAGCTGCTCAAATGATACTAGAAAGCTAGAATCAATCCCTTTCAAGAAATGAAGTGCAAATAATGCAAGCGCACAATGATTAGGTTGTTGTTTAAAAACAAAACACACATATAGCCTCCTTGTAGGGCTTATGATCCTTAAAATCTATGGAACAAAGCATCAGCTACTTCCAGTATTCATATTAAAACATTTACAGAAATTTTCTTAGCTCTTAAATGCAGAAGAGAGTTACAGACAAATCGAGAGAGAGAGATACAGGGAGAAGTTAATGTACTCTTCTGTTGTTCAGACATCATCACCAAACACTTTACCCTTCCATGGGCAAGGATATTTATTTTGTGGATCCTCACACTCACATGCAGTGATGAGATCCACGGGGATTTATATATCTAGCACACTGTGCTTGTTGGCTGAAACTGGGGAAAATGTCCTTCCTTCTGTAAGCTCAGTCTTTCTCCTGAAAAATTATCACCAGAGGGTAGGAAGCTCTCTGGAACTTTGGAACCAGAAGGAAAATTAGTACAAAGAACACACCCACCTCTCTTTCGACCACTGAGCATTTTCAGTGGACCCTGAAGATCTGCCAGCTCAAGGATGACATTGGATCCAACCCAGTGATTGGCCCAGGTGGTAAACAGTTCAGAGGAGGTTTTGTGATTGTAAGGATGAGAGGACACCCCACCACAAACATGAGTGGCTGTGCACTGAGGAACAGATACATCAAGGACAAGACAGCCAGTGTGATTCAGAGACAGTGCTCCAGTTTAAACATAAGCAGACCGTCTTTAATCCTGTCATTCGTTTTCCTGCTTATGTCCTGAGACAAAGCTAAGCACATAGAACAATTTATTGTCAGAAAGGAGACAAACAATTGTTCATATTTGCTCTCTTTATTAGTCTGACACTTCTCTTTCCACATCATTCCACGTGATGTATTCCCATGAAATATTCTTGAAGCCACCGGATGGATTCCTGAAAGGCAAAACAGAAGATACCAAGAGCAACAGGAAAACAAACATAGATATTTGATCTTTTGCTCCTCTCAGCTGGGAACAAAATTTTACTGAGAGAACTCAAGGAAAAGAACTTAGGATAGTGTTGTTGGAGGAGCGGAGGAAATATTCTCTTGTGATCATCTGATAATTCTTGTGTGTATGTGAAAGAGTTGCAGCCTGAAGTACAGACAAAACATCATGCAGATTGAAGAATAGTTGTAGCAGCTAAAAATGCATGTTCTTGTTCCACTGTGACACAGGAGTCAGGTGTATTTAATTGACCCAAATCACAGAAATATGGGTCCCAGGCCTGGGTGCCCATGGATCCCCATGAATTTCATATATAGGAATACCCTAAATAAAAAAATGGGTTCCAGGCATCCCTGGGAATGTCCTTCAGTGGGTACAGACGGAATCTATGATTTGATGCTGGCTTGGTGAGGATCTCATATAAAAATCATGTAAAATAATGAAAGGGATGACTGTGGTGGCTGATGACTGAGAGGAATAGAAAACAGGAAGTAGGGGAGTGAGGAGACAATGGGCGTTTATACATGACCCCTAAACTCCGGGGCAAATGGCTCCCAGCTCTGGAGCTTAAAAATGTTTCCCCACCAGTTCTGGAGTTTAGAGGAAATTAAGTGCGACCACGCCCACCTAAGCGCGTCCCAGCGCACTTTTCTTCTACCTGCTCTTGTGAGGTGAAAATTTCTTGATGCGGATGTGCCGGGCTCTCCTCGCTTCTTTTTGTTGTTGTTTTTTGCCTCCCGCCCCTTTAAGAGAAGGAATCAGGAAGTGACGGGGCTCCCCAGCAGCTTCCACTGGCACCGGGATGTAAGCCTTTATTCTTTTGTCCCTTTTTTCCTCCCTCCCCTCACACAGACAGGATCAAGGAAGTGCGGAGGGGTGGGGACGGAGGAACAGCAACGAAACCCCAAGATCTCTGGTCCGATTTAAGGGGCCAGCGGATCTTAGGGGTCGTGTGAAAAGGCCCAATGTTGGTTGAGAAATGGGGCAGAAGGGGAGGAAGGTGGTAGGGGCTGAAAGGGGAAGGGAGAAAGCCTTGGCTTGGCTGACTGCTGGCTCTCAAGAAAGAAAGAAAGAAAGAAAGAAAGAAAGAAAGAAAGAAAGAAAGATGGAGCAGGGGTGTTCACATATGAGGAATTGAGTCATTCATTGGAATTTGCCTCAGAATAAACAGAAATCTGGCAGGGGAGCAGAAAAACTTACTCCCCTGGCAGAATACTCAATATATGCACATGGCTTATCTGTACCCTTAGATTTGTGTATGGGTGGTTTTTGTTGTTCTTGTTGTTCAGCAGAACATGGATATTAGACATGGGCACTGAGTGGCGAAATCTTCGTTTCCGTTTTCGGTTTTTCGTTTCCAGAAGTAACGGAAACGGTAACGGTAATTAAGCCGTTACAACTCGAACTCGAACCGAAAAAAGAAAAATTTGGTCGGGTTTTTCGTTCCCGTTTATGGCATCGCGGCGATCACACGATGCGAAGCACAGAAAAAGTTTTTAAAAGTTTAAAAAATAAAACCCAACTCCCAGCTGAAAAGGCAGGCGAAAATATGCCTGCCTGAGGCTTTGCCACCTGCCAGAGGGGTGGTTTCTGGGAGGGGGTCCCCGGCCTTTCCCCCCCCTCTTCTCCTGTCCTGGGCTGCTTGCACCAGGCTGGGGGGGTCATCCTCGTGGTCTCGCCATGCCATGCGGTGGGGGGGATCCAAAATGGCGACCACAATTTTTGTTTTGAAATCGTGGTCAAAAAACACAACAAATCACAACAGAAACATGCGAAATTTATTTATTTTAAATGCCTGAATTTTAATAGTAGCAGCAGTGGGTTTTTTATAGCAATAAAATGTCACATTAATTTTATTTTATTTTATTTTATTTTATTATTATTTTTTAGACCTGCCCATTTGGGCTGGGCATGGGATGGGACCATGCAAATTTTTTGAACAATTCCACCAATGGCATGGCCAGGTTTTGACTGACACTTCTGGATGTCTCGTCTGTGTTATCCAGACGGCCATGAAAGAGGTGGAAAATGAGCAGTCTCTGAAATGAGTATAATTTTAGTTTTTCCTCTTCTAGGAAGTTAACTTCTTCAGAGGTTCAGGCCATTATACATGTGTTAAGTTGATTGAACTGCCCCCGTTTGGACACAGTTTCTCCCTGGATGGAAACGTCTCTTCAAATTAATGTGCTTATTATCCCTTACAGATCTTAGTGCTAAACCTGAGCTTTTCAGATACAGATGGGGACTTTGTGTGATCCCATTAAGGATTACAGTTTTGAAAGCAAAAAGTTGATGCAAACATAGCAGCTGGCCAGAACTCTGGGGAAAAAACATCCCACATTTCTTGTCCTTAGTATTAATGAGTATCTACCATATCAAGATCCTTTTGTTTGGTGGAGGGTGTGCTTATCCCCTTTACAAAACCGTTTTTTAAAATGTCTTGCGAGAATGACAAAATGGGGAAGGAAAGGGAGATAGACAGTACTCTAGTAATGTCACAGAGAGGGGAGAAGATGCCTTGAAATGGATTTTTCTCACTAGCAAGAATAAAATAAATGAAGATTTATATTCATCACAGGAAAGTGGACACCACTAAGATACACATGGGTGATGCTTACAGGTGATGTTTTCTGAATTTCAACAAAAAGAACTTTTTTTTTTTTTACTTAGGAAAAGCAGTCATGGGAAACCTGTCTTCTCAACCCTAAATGCAAGGCAATTTTAGAATAAGCGGTTTGCCCTTTCACATTTAATATAGATTTATCTCTCTAAATTTTCTCCTATCACTATCCCTCACATCTAATTGACTGATGCTTGTCACCTATTTCTAGCCCAAAGAATCAAGTAACTTAAGCTCACAAATGTCTCGCCCTTCATTCTGTCATGTGAATGATGTTTGCAATCTTATTACTTACACGTGAAAGGAATACCCTACAGAAACCCAGTGACGTGTTTTACAGAGTGGATGACCTACTGAGGTTAGCTAGATGCAGGAGCTTTTGCTGCAACCTGCCAATGATCATTTTTTTCTGTGTATGATTTTTGTGGCAGCTGTGAATGAGAGCTTAGAGCCATGATGCTTTTCATAGATATCCTGCTTTGAACAGAATCAAGCTGTCTGCCTGAAAGACAAGTAATGTATTTGTCGTAAGAAAGAAAGAAAGAAAGAAAGAAAGAAAGAAAGAAAGAAAGAAAGAAAGAAAGAAAGAAAGAAAGAA
>JAHTLZ010000237.1:51215505-51226940 GCA_023846285.1 Phrynocephalus versicolor
AAGAAGAAGAAGAAGAAGAAGAAGAAGAAGAAGAAGAAGAAGAAGAAAGTGTTACTTACTGGGAGCTCAGAAGAACAGCTGTTGCTTCCGTCCCTATCATCTGCTGCCCAAGGCAATTGGCTCACATTGCCTGAAGTGTTGAGTGTAAATACAGCAAATTAAAATTGTTGTCCTACTGACTTCATGTCTGATTAATTCAAGCTATTCATTTTTGTTTCTTGAACCTATAGCTCAGCTAGTTCCTGAATTTTCTATCACGTCGTCATCTGCAAAATTCTAACCCTGCATCCATCTTGTGAGACTAGTGCTCATCTTGCTACTAATTCTGTGTTTTGAGTTGGCTAAGATATCACCACCTACATCTGTTTTGATGATGCTGTGCTTTTGCTTTGTCCTCCAGCTTCAGCCTCACCTTCTGATTCTAAGTACAAGGGAGTAGGAGTGCTATAAACTTTATTAAATTTTAGCTATGAGTTGTTTGATAATACATGCATAGCTCTTCATAAAAATTCCAATGTTATTTACCGTACTAAAAATAAAAGCAAAACCAGTTTATATATTAAAAAAGCAATGATAAAGGCTGCAGACCAATTCATTAAAACACCTGGGAGAACTGGCAAGCATAATTGGGTCAAACAAATAAGACTTCAATTTATGATAAAATTATCTCACACTAGGAACCAATCAGATTTTGTCTTCCCTGTAGACTAACCAAATAGCCACTACTAAGCAGGCCTTCAGTCATGCAATAGCTAGGGTGATGGTGGAGCAAAATAGTCTTCAAGATAACCTGGGATCCTGAGAATCTACAGTCATTCTTTTATTTATTTAAAATATTTGATTCCACTTTTCTCCTTAAAATGACCCAAGGAATCAAGAGTAATATCTTATACATACCATAGTGGCTAATTACTAGCCAAGTAACAATTCAAATCATCACTTCCTTGCCTGGTCTCTGTTTTTCTCTCCTTGTTTTCCAATCATATTAGTTTGATTAATGGAATGGAAAAGAAAATTCTAGTGGCACTGAATTAGTTTCCTATAGGCCTAAATGAAAGGAAGGAGAGACAAAAGGCAAAAGTTCCTGTAGATAATGTTTTATGGAAGTTTCCAAGAGTCTAAATTAGAAGTCTCATTAAATAATAAAGGACAATGTGAAATGTAATCTGATTCAGCATGACTTCAGTCATTTAAGTACCTGGCTAATAGAGTGCAAATAGAGTTCAGATGCAAGTATATTGGTAAAGTCCCAAGTAAAGCACCACAAGAAATGAGACAGATACAGTAAAACATGGTAATAAGCTGACAAGAAAATAGATTTGAGAGAAAGAGAAAGGAAACACCCTATTAAGAGTCATCAGACTGTCAACTGCAATGAAGAAATCAGCCAAGAATGTTACTAGAAGAATACACACAAGGACAAAATTTAATGGAGAAAGCAATCTATAAAGAACAGGGTACATCACTGTTCACTATAGATGTAATTGCCTGGCATGAAATCAAATTCCCTAGATTCATCTGGTCAGAAATTATTAAGAAAATCAAACTCATCCACACTGGATAAGAGAAGAGAAACTTCATAATAAACTGTATTGAATTGATTTTTAAAAAATATAAATAAGTATGGGAATACTGGTGCACATGGTGCTAAATAGTTGCAGCCTTACATTCACAATATTTTAACTGATTTTTGAGGGGAGCCAAATCAGTTAACTTCATCCAGTTTTCCAATCTGCATTTTTATCAAACTAATGAGATTTAAAACAATTTATTTTGGAGACAACTCTAACTGAGACACAACAGTAAGCTTGATAATAATGTTTATTTATATACATACATACTGAAACAGCAGCAGCAGCAGCAGCAGCAGCAGCAGCAGCAGCAGCAGCAACAGTATAGCTTCATCACTATCCATTGACAAAATAACTGAAAGCATGAGATTCAGACTGAAGTGAAATGGCCAGCTGTTTTTCCAGGATGAATTGGAGCAAATTTATACATTATTGTAAACCCATAGCACAAACAGAAACTGGACTCATTACACATTGCCCAAACAGATTGGGCACACATTGTTTCAAACTATTTGTTCTTTAAAGCTCTACTTTTGTAACAACCCTCTGAGGTTGGTTAGGATGACACCAAGGCATGAGGAGACCATATATACTTATGACAAGCTGAGGGAAACACTCTAACCCCACCTCCTTCAATTCCAGTTCCCCCCCTCACTTTCCTACACACAAAAAGTGACAATTGTAAAGAGAAGAGCCATTGTTTTCCATGGAGTCGAAGGAAGACATGGAAATTATGTGGTTCCAATTAACATGGAGAGCCCCTACCAAAAGTAGAGTTTCTTCTCTGCAGACATATCACTCTTCATGTGTAGAAGTACAGAAAAACTGGAAGGGGGAAGGTGAGACTAGAGCAGTCCCCTCTATCCATCAAGAGTATGTATGGTTTTTTAATGTCCGAATTGGGTGAGTGACTATTGAGTAGACTTTATGAAGTGTTCAGTTCACTCTACCTCTGACACATTTGTCCCTACTACACTAAGCTGTACTTAAAAGTATATATGATTCTATCAAGACAGGTAGTTAAGTGGGCACATGTTTCTAATGAGCTCCTGTGATGTTAAAATTTCCCCCACTGACTGAAACATAAACCAAAGAAGGCCTAGTTAATCATAGATATATGCCATAGAAACAGATAATCTCTATGTGGAAATTTGATAGCTTGTCTGTTGCCTTTCCCAGTTCTTTAAAGGTCAATAGGCTATGTATGTGGTGTGCAGATTGCTCCCTGACTCTGCAACTAGATTTATAAGGGCTGAATCTTGGTTTGCAGGTGTCTTGTTCAGAAGTGATAAGAAATATTTCTGCCTTTTGTCAAGGCTGGCAGAATTACTACCCGTAAATTGCCAGACACGTTGTTTAAAACTGCCAGATGGATCAGTATTCTGTTGCTGTCACTCAGTATAATTTCATGGGGCTCAGTACAATTTTTTTCTTTTGGCAATCTCTGCCTGCCGATTTTTCTTACAACAAGAAATACATATGGTGCTCATCTTGCATGCACTGATGTCTTTAAATCTGGCAGCTAAAGTCAACCCTTAAAAGTACAGCAGTTCAACAAAGTTCAACAGTCAAATTCAATATGAAACCAAAGTGTCAAAGCCCCAAAGGCCAGGCGAAGACAAAACAAAACCTTAACTCTTACTTAACAACCGCATAAAATGTCCTAATATATATTCAGCTTTGTGCTGATTTGTAACGCTGTTATATCCATTCACTGTCATACTGATAGCAATCAGAAGGTAACATTTTGGCAAAAACATTAGCACTGCCATTGTAAAAGCTTCATTAATTACTGTACTAGAATTGCTATATGGTCAAGGAATGTACAAGCCAGAAATCAACTTCATCTACTATGTATTTATTTTTCACACTTACATCCCAGCTTTCCTTGAATAAGCTCAAGGAAACAAACATGATTCTGTTCTTCCCTGCCATGTAAGGTCAGCTAAAGCTGAACTCTCCGTAAGAGTGCTGTAAAATTGCATAGACCTCCAGGAAAAAAAACCAAAAGTCTGTATGGAAAAAACCAAAAGTCTGTATTCATCACAGCTGTCATTTACCCCAATTAAGGTTAATTCCAGAATGAGACCAGACAGTCTTTGACAATCAGTTCATCTAAGTATCAAAGCATAAGCGTTTCCACTGTTGCAATTATTTAAGGTAACTCGCTCTTATCAAATTGTACAAGCTTTGTCATCATTGTTTTTATGTTCCATATGCATTAAATTACATCTCAGTCTTGCCATTATAAAGAGAACTGTAGGCACAATTGTTGAAAATATTGTATATAAAAACTGACAAATACATAAACAAAAATTCAATCCAAATTCTATCATACAAGTGCAAAAGTACAGGGAAATGTAAAAAAAAATAAGTTACATGCTAAAATGTAAATATTTTTTAGCTTATGAAGGCAGACCTCTCTAGAACACATCAGTGGCTCACCAATGTCATACAGTAAGCTTCAGGACATATTTGAACCCAGATACCCTGAATTGCTAGGCCAACAGTCTTAACATTCAGACTTGCCTGCCAATTGAGGCAATTATTGAATAAAAGTCAATATATTCATGACATTTAAGAAACAATTTTGCTCCATTCCTAGCTTCCCATATTTCTTCTCCAGGTTATGATATCGCTGCCTCCTTTTTAAAATACTCAAACTCCTCTTTAAGCTGGGATGAGAATCTCTACCATAGGAATTTACTACTCAGTTCCATTTAATGACTGGATGGTGGATAGGTTTAATTGGTGTATTTATTTGACTAACTAGATTCTAAGTCAAAGTAGGATCTGGTCTATGCATGCTGTGTTCCTCTTTCATCTTTGCCTTCAGTCCTTCCTTCTAGGTTCAATCAATATGCCCATTACACTCATTTCCAATTACTTTGTCATTGCTGGCTGGCGGTGTGCACTTTGTTTGTTTAGCACAATCACCGGGAAGGTGTCAGACAACACAGGGAAGCCTTTTTAAAACATATTATGTTTTTCTAAAAGGGAAACTAATAATCATATGGTATGCACATTGACTCTAATGGAATTCTGGATGTCTAGAAATTCTGAATATTTAAAATTCCCAATCCAAACGGCTGTAATTCTAAATTCTTAATCTGAATTTCAAATCTGAATGATGCTGCTGGCATACATTTCCAGCAGAAATATTACAGGATAATCCACTTCTGGGGTGACTGAGAAAATGCAACCAGTTGCACAACATGAATAGAGCAAAAATAATGATACAAAGGATCTTGGTGCAAAACCAGTCCACTTTCACCTTCTTCTTAAGTCTTTAATTGATATGTAATTCTGAATACAGGAAGCACTATATTCTGAATAAAGGAAGCATAAATTAATTATATTGGCATATTAACCCCTGTAATCAGATATAATAGCTATGGTGTTATACTTCTAATTGACAGATGATATTGTGTGATCAATTTTCAATAGGTATAAGAGCAGCTTCTTGCCCTGATCACACTGCATCATAATTAGAGATGGGCACCAATCAGTTTGTCCTAGTATGTAAAGGCAGCAGCTCAAGTGTTGCTACTCCCCTCCATGCCTCCTCTGGCTCAATCAGCCACTCACTTGGCCCAGCATGCTAGCTTCCTGAACCTTATCAGCTGATCTTACATTCCTGGTAACATCTCAGGGGTCTCTGCCCCACCCTCTTGGCTGATCTCCCACTCAGACAAAAGAGCAGAGAAGTTTGTGCTCTTTTTTTTTTTTTATTTGGATGTTATCTGAAAAGGTGGAAAAAGCAAGCAAGCTGGGTCTGGGGAGTGACCTGAGGAAGCAGGGTTTGGGAACAGCAACATCTGGGACAAACCAGCTCATGCACATCTCTAACCATAGCTACATTTTGCCTGTTCTTTTTTTTAAAAAAAAATTGGAAACACTTCTTTTTAAGGGTGTGGTTGTATCAATGGAAATAAATCTGGAGAAAATTCTTAGATTGAAGCTTGATTGTCTTTTGCTAGGTCAAAACTTAGATACCTTCCCATTTTATTTTTAGGATGAAATTAATTGACACAGTGTGGAAATGATGTGAAAAGTATGTCACTGCAATGTCATATGTTTCTGAAAAATTGGTGCAAGGTGTATTTTGTTGTATAACCACTGTGCATAATACAATTAGTTCTTGAGCAATTATATTGCAAAATATTTCTATCCTTGGAAGAAAAGTCTTCCTTCCTAGTGGCAATTTTATTGAGAAAGCTGAGGCTATTGCGATACGCCTAGTAATAAAATAATCATAACATAATAGAAAGCAATCACTGTCAAGAATGTAATGCAGCTACATTCCCTATGCTCAGGGCAATTTTTCATTTCCATTTCCCATAGGTCAGCTAAATATGGCATTCAAAATTGTATGGTGCATTGTGATGGCTAGGAAGATAATTCACATCCATGACTCTCCTTGAAACAGAAGTATAAACTTGGATGAGAAAGTAACATACCATCTTCCTTCAGAACTAATCCCAGATTAAATTTATATAGCAGAACATTAATCATCAATGGGGAGGTAATATAAATACTGGAACTATTTTTATTTCATGCATTTAATAGTTTGGTTTTAAGAAGATGTATCACACTACACATATAACGTAGGCCTATAACATCACACACACACACACACACAAACACATTGGTACCTCGATTTATGACATTAATCCATTCTGAATGCATCTTTGGAAGTCAAAATATTTGTAAGTTGAACAGTGGTTTCCCATAGGAATACCACACTTAAACATATAAACAGATCCTGGCCTCATAGCCATAAAAATATACTTAACAGTAGAGATGGGCACAAATAAAAAAAATGGCATTTTGTTTGTCGTTTGTCGTTTAGGGGGTCCGTTTCGGTTTGTTTCCATTTTTTGCGAATTTTTGCAAAAAAATCATTTTCGTTTTCATACGTTTCGTTACTATTTCATTACCATTTATTTCATTTTTTGTGATTTTTTTAGCATTTAAAGCAGTTCAATGTTTTGCTGTAACAAAAACGAAATGGACAACAAAATTTCTGGTGTTTCTGTTCGTTTTGTTTCATTTTAGAGACAAAATTTGTTTGTCATTTCGTTGCGTAATGAAACGAAAAAATGGAAATGGAAATGAAAAATTGTTCGTTTCGTGCCCATCTCTACTTTACAGCTTTATAGATCCTGGCCTAATATTCCCACCATTTCTACTAATCAACTCTCCCTCCTCTTCTTCCCCCAACTCCTCTCCCCCTCCCCTATCCACCCCAACTCTATATACTACAGCCAATGAATATCTAGTATGAAATGTACATCCCATCCCATATTATATTGCACACCTCATTCTGCTGCTATATGTCTGAAGAAGTGGATGTATAGTCCACAAAATGTTACATTAAAATATGAAAGTTAGTCTTTAAGGTGCCACAAGTTTTTTTGTGTTTTGTATTGTATTGTTTTGTATTATTTTTCTTTGATTTTTGCCTGAAATTCTTGAAAAGACTAAGATGGCTACCCTCTCTGAAACTTTTCCAAAAGTGACATCTTCCCCTGGTAGTCGCACATCAGTCTGGGGAGCTCCCTATGGAACTCCTTGTGGCACCAAGTGTGCACTTAATGCTGCAATTTGTGCATGCACAAGGCATGCACCAGAGGCACTGACTCTTGCAGCCAGGGCTAGACTTATAGGTACCTGTGAGAAAGGAGATGGGCAGAGAGATGAGGTTATCTTTCTGCTTTAATGTGATCAATAGGTCCAGCTGAACTGCTGTCTGCCTCCTCCTAACCCCACATGGCTGCTGTCTGCCTCTTCCCAAGTTCACAAGGTTTCTTACTTTTGAGTAGCAGCCAGGGCTAAACATATAGGTACTTGTGAGAAAGGAAATGGGTAGAGAGATGAGGCCATAAAGTATTCTTTCTCTTTAAAGCTGCAAGTGACCACCTGCTTAACACTTCTTCTAACTTGCTTGAATTTTATTATTACTAAACAAAGAAACAAGGCCCCAGATCATGTGAGTACTTGAACACAGATCCCGGACCAGAATCAGCATCTTCACAAGACTTCACTATGCTTAAGCCTCTATTCTTAAATAAAGATTGTGTACTGTATAGCATGGTATTCATGTAGGAATCTCCCTGTGGTGTTACAATGATTACAGTTTGTGAAAGAAAGAAGCCTGACACTTCTCAGCATGTCCTTTGACCCCTGTTTGAACATCTGGAAAAGGCTGCTCAACAAAAGGGCTGCAGGCTCTGGGGCAGAGTCAGGAAGGAAGGGGCTGCGATCCGGTCTCCGCATGCGGAGGACAGATTGGAGACCCCTCTCGCCGCCCTCCACCCCACAGCCTGACAGCCTGGTGGGCTGTCAGGCTGTGGGGCGGAGTCAAGAAGGAAGGCACTGGGAGACCGCGGCTCAATCTCCTCCACCCCGGAGGAGATCCCCAGCTGTCATCCCAGGTGGAGGAGATCAGCTGAGCTTTGGCTGTGGTCTTGCCTCCGCGTGTGGAGGTGGGATCACGGCTCAATCTCCTCCACCCAGGGTGACAGGTGGCACAGCTCTCATCCCGGGCGGAGGAGATCAGCTGAGCTTTGGCCATGGTCTTGCCTCCACCCGGGCGGAGGAGGATCTTCCCCATGCGGGTCATGACAGAGCCTGCCGCTGTCATGACCCACGCAGGGAAGCCGAGTTTCCCCTTCACCCCTCTGTGTGCATGCATAGGGGAGAAGGGGGTGTCAAAGGGATCTTCCCCGTGGGAGTCATGACAGCACCCGGCGCTGTCATTACGCGCACAGGGAAGCCAAGTTCCCCCTTCCCCCCTCTGTGTGCATGCATAGGGGAGAAGGGGGTGTCAAAGGGATCTTCCCCGTGGGAGTCATGACAGCACCCGGAGCTGTCATGACCTGCGCAGGGAAGCCGAGTCCCCCCTTTGCCCCTCGGCACTCAGTGGGGCGAAGGGGGGTTTCAAAGAGATGGCCCCTGGCTCTGGGAGAGCTCCCCGTGGCTTCGGGACGGCTCTCCCAGGAGGCTTGCTGCTGGCTCCAGAAGTGCCCGGCCCGGGAGGGCTCCCCATGACCACGGGAACGCTCTCCCAGCCCGCATGCCATCGGGTCCGAAAATAAAAAAATGACAACGAATTGGGCCCCAGGGGCCTGAATAACGGTACAGAACCGAAGCAGGCCCCAGGGGGCCAAATAACAGAAACGGACGTCATTTGGGCATTTTGTGCCCATCTCTACTTAGGAGTATTCTAAGTTGTAATCCACATTGTTCATTTCTATCATGGCAGTATATTTGCCCCAGCTTAAGCCATGTAATAAGGGGTGTGTGGTGGCTCAGTGGGCTAAGGCTTCTGAAAACTGTCGGCTGCAAAGTCAACAGCTCGGCGGTTCAAATCCTGGGTACCATACCGCGGAATCATCTCCCGCTGATAACCCCAGCTCCTGCCAACCTAGCAGTATTAAAGCATGTAAATGCAAGTAGATATATAGTTACTGCCATAAAAAAGTGGGAAGGTAAAAATAGTGTTTCCTTGCAGCCATACTGGCCACATGGCCATGGACTTGCACAACACTGGCTCTTCGACTTGAATGCGGAGATGAGCACCGCCTGTAGAGTCAGACACAACTAGCCCCACATGTGTGTAGGGAACCTTTACCTTTACCTTTTTAAGCCATGTAGACTGATGAGTGATATGATTCCTCCACCATGAATTATATTTTTGTGGTCAGCAAGAGTTAGGCTTCAATCTCCTTCTGGTAATTTTTCCATTTCCTAGCAAAGGCTACACTGTTCCTCTTAATTTTGCATGCTTTTATATGTTGTATTATAGTGAAGGAAATGATATTGCTGGACTTCAATTTTCATGAAACTTTGCAGTATATCTGGGAGTAGGAATGGATCCAAGATGCAATCCAACGACATAGCTATGAAGAAATCTTGCTTTGTGGCATGTTCTCAATGAGTTCTCAGCTATGCTGAGGAACTGCATACAAGAATCCTATTAAAACTCCAGCAATCCAGAGGGCCATTCTTGGCATAGAGAACCCTCCACAGTTTGGACCATATCTAAAAAGAAAACTAAAAGTAAGGGCAGGGCAAGCTACAGGATGGGTCATGCCCTAGGTCTGGCCTTGTACAGTATGTAAAGAGAAAGATTCCAGGAGTACTCATGAATGCGTGTCTAGATGGAGACTACATTGACATAGGAAATAGGGAGAGGCAAATGGTTTCTTCTTCTGACGCCTACATTGTAGCTGGTGAACTACAGTAACAGTGCATTTTGAAGTCAAAGTGAAATTGCTGTTTCTGACATTTAAAGTTCTAAAGCTGGAGATCTGTTACCTGCAGCAACCTGACCATACTTGAAGGTCAGCCCTTCTCATTTGTCTGCCATTGAATGCAAATAGACTGGAGAAAGCAAGAGAGATAGTATTTTTCTCCTTTGCTTTGTTTTTTTCTATTAGCCTCTTAAAACAATTTGGCTCTGCTTAATTGGACATCTTCAATATAGGCATTTAGGAAAGCTTTAAAGATTCACATTCTCCCCTTCTCTTGTTTTTAAAGGCTGCTCAGCTCCAACTATTTTAATATTTTCAGGGTTGGCTGTTTCTTAATGTGTAATTTAATATATTGTCATACATTAATATCTAAATAAATATTTGGATTCTAATGTTATTTTCTCATAAAATAATTATATACACACCTACTGTCAATCTTTGCAAATCTAAATATATTCAGTTTCAAAATATGCACTTCTGAAAGCATAATGAGTGAGGGGAGAGGTGTTGAGTCAAAGGCTGCCCCAGAAAACTGAAAGAAATGTGAAATCTGAAGAATATGTGTGTTTCCAACTATGGCCTCACTTGAACTTTGAGGTCTGGTTATTTCCCTTCATATACAAACCAAAATATGGTGTCTAAACTTCGGCCCTCCAGATGTTTTAGACCACAACTCCCACAGTCCTTTGGCATTGGCAATACAGGCTTGGAATTCTGGAAGTTGTGGTCCAAAACATCTGGAGAGCCGAAGTTTGGACACTCCTGAAATTAATATTTCTGTATATTGTGATTAGTTGCTTCCTTTGAGCTTTCATCATGGGCAGTCAATGGTTCAGAGCTACATCTGGAACCTGTCGGTTGTGTGGACATTTGGTAATATTTAACATACTTTCCACCCTCAAGAAGACTGAAGAAGACACTGTCTACCTTTCGCTTGTGAAAAGAATAGCTACACACCATCATATTTTTCTCTCTAGTTCAACTCCATGCTGTCCATGTCAAACACAAAAATTATGCACCAGTAATAGCTACATGGTTTTAAACTCCAACGATTGTTATAAGGCACCCTGATGGGCATCACCATCTCTGAAGTCTTATAATGAATGCCCCCAATTAAGTCAAAAAGAGTGCTGTTTGTTATAGCAGAAATCAATTATTAATTTACTTGCTGGCAGAGCATGATAGAAGTGCTTGATGTTTCCAATCCATTGTAGTATCATTTAAAAAAAAACTCCAAAACTACAGAAGCCATTATTACTGTAATTCACCACATGAATAAGTTTTCTCAAAGTATTTCTGTTGATAATTCCATATTGCTCTCATTTTATAATATATTTTTAAATGTGCATAGATAGATCCTTGGGGATAGATACATCCCCAAAGAGAAAAATCTTTAAACACAAGGTTGTGGTTGAATCTGTGCCCCCAAAAGAAAGAAAAATCAGGCCACAGATCAACCCCCAATCACCACTAAAAAGATGGGCATAGCGATAATTCACAGTAAGCCAGTTAAAAACAATGAAACTTTCCTCCTCCCATTATTATTATTATTATTATTATTATTATTATTATTATTATTATTATTATTATTATTATTATTATTATT
>JAHTLZ010000237.1:51234605-51270862 GCA_023846285.1 Phrynocephalus versicolor
TTGTTTGTTTGTTTGTTTGTTTGTTTGTTTGTTTGTTTGTTTGTTTGCTTGTTTGTTTGTTTGTTTGTTTGTTTGTTTGTTTGTTTGTTTGTTTAAGAGTATTTTACCATGCCTTTCTCCTTGGAAAAAGGACCCAAGGCAGCTTACAGTAATGAGGGATAATATACAGTCAATTAAGACAAATATTCATATAAATCAATAGCATGTTCATCATTAGATAGAACTGTTAGTATCTGGCTGCAGATCTGGCCAGAGATTTGGAATTTAATTCTTCTCTGTGTCTCCTTAACATTGGGTCTTTCTGCGCTCTGTAGTTCTAAGATACTAATAATGATGATCTGATTTACTTCTGTGAAGAAAACACACCACTGAGACTACTACAAATCTACTGTTGCATATTGTGCTGTCATAAAAAGAATGGCTAAAATCCTGTTGCTTACTGGAGTAAATCACAAGTAGAGTAGATTCTATGAATCAGTGAAGATTTGTTGAGTCAACTCTTCCGAAAGTTCCATCATTTCAGTGATGAGACAGGAGACATATTTTTACCTCACAATGTCCTTTCCCAATTAAGTCACCCACATACTGCATATACTCGAGTATAAGCCTAGTTTTTCAGCCCGTATTTTTGGTTGAAACAAATGCCCTTGTCCTATACTCGAGTCAATAAGTTTTCCCAGGTTTTTTTTTGGGGGGGGGGTAAAACTAGGTGCTCAGACGGCTTGGGGAGGGCAGCGAAAGGCAAGTCCTGATCGTGCAAGGGATAGCGGTGCCTCCACTTCCCATATGATTCCAATGAGAAGGTTTAGGGGCACCCTCTTTGAAGCTTCATAACTCAGCCCCCTTACCCACAAATGTTTCCAAATTTCAGGGGATTCCCTAAAATTACTTTCTGAATGCACCCATTTGGTATCTGCAATGTAAGTAATTTTTGAGCGCATGTTTTTTTGAAAAAATATGCAATATATATTTACTTACCTTGGGACTCCAAAGTAGCAGGGGTACCTTCAGAAAGTGATTTTAGGGAACTCCCTGAAGCTCTATGGGGGCTGAGGGTAGTATTGGCAACTGTGCAGGGACTGTGGAGGCAATCAGAAAGTTTACTCTATGGTATTATTGCCTCCACACTCCCAGTACACATGGCCAATTACCACCCCCAGCCCCTTTAGAGCTCAGCTGATATACTGTATATACTCTAGTATAACTAAAAAAACGCCCTCGGCTTATACTTGAATCAATAAGTTTTCCCAGATTTGGGGGGTAAAATTGGGCCCCCAACTTATTTTTGGGATGGCTTATACTGAAGTATATATGGTAATTGTTGGATTTGGCATTCCAAAACAGAAGTGCAGGACATCATCTCTCTGCTCCCTTTTGTTTCTGTCAGTTTTTATGTTAGAAATACTTCTTTGGGGAAGATGAAAACAATATGCTGTTATAATGTCACTGCTTACAAAAAGTAAGGTGAGTTAGAGCCCAAACTGTACTGACACCTGAAGAATAGGGACATTAATCTCACTCACAGATGCTTTCAAAAATAGCCTTGGTGTGATGCCAGACTCCAGACATGTGGATAAAAGAATGTCACAACCCCTTTGTAACAAATGCTTTTTCTCTGCTACACACTGATAAAGCTCATGAAGACATTTCAGTTCTCCTTTTGTGTATGCACTACACACATTAGAGCAACATTGCAGGGCATCTCTGGCCATCCAATGGTTTGTAGTGTTTAGAAAAATATGTAATTATGTTTTATGATTTAACAGATACAAGGATAGTAAGAAGTAACTTATATATAACTCATTATAATCTATTTCTCTGTCTGTTTCAGATCTTTTGGAAATATATCTTGTACTGGAGATAATTTTGTTTCATATGACTGTACCAAACAAACAATATTTATTATACCCTTTCAGACATCCTTCAGAGGATTCACCTGAGTTTTCTTAGTGCAGCTGTTCCATGCTCACAGCTCTGACTAGAGCTTGTTTTTGAATTGTGACCCGCAGTTGGTTGAACTATGACCCAAATGAAAAGTCTTTTGGAGACTCGCAGCACAGTAAAGTAACTTTTCCAAGGAAGAACACAGGGATGTTACTAGTGTTGCCTTGATAGCCCTATCCAGTCATTAACTAAGGGTTGGGGGAATATACTAACAACACCTCCTCCATCATCACATGAATGGAGAAACACAAGATGTGGAGATGTCTGTAGTTGGGTTGCTTATCCATGTGAGCTGGAACCCCAATTCATAGGAGAAGTGTGTGGCCTAAACCAAGAAGCTACAGAAGCACGATACAGAAGCCTCCTTCTGTGGGACAGTCATGGGTCCTTCTTCATTATGATGACAGACTTATTTTGGTAGGTAGCCAGAACATATGAGTCAAAACAAATCAAATACACAGCTATGGACAATTAAGTTGAACATAGCACAATGATCAGGGCATACCTCAATTAGAAATAGTCTATGGGGCCAGAAACTCCCTTCAATAAATGTGCACGCCCATTTTTTTGATACACTTCCAGTTAGCTCTACTTCTTTACTTGTTCCTTGAGGATTCTAGAGACCACAGTGAAAAACCCAGCGCAAATTAGTGTCAGCTGGGAGATACAATTAGATAAAAACTTTTTACTTTTCTCTAAATCTAAGCTTTCTAGAGAATCTCTCTAATTTGGGAAAAAAGAAACACAAACTTCCTAATAAAATCCACAGTGCACTATAGGTACAATCGTTTCCACTTCCCCGGCACCACAGGGACAGATGTGCTCTATCACTGGCACATTTTTGTATCATGAATTTATACTGCTGATGGAAAAAATATCATGTGAAAATATCATCTGGCCATAGAAAATGCCCTGCCGTAGGATGAAATTTCTAATAGCCATGCACATGACGCTGGGATTATCCTATATCTCATTTTATGGGGTCCAAATCAGTTAGCACCCTAACAATAGTACTCTGTCTTTCAGTGTCAAATGTTCTTTGTTTGACTGTGTCTCTTGCCTGGTCTAGGGGTGTTGTCTGAAGATACAGTGGTGAAAGCCCACACTGGAGTAATCCCTGGTGAATTGCCTTGAGCCAAGTTGAGCAGTAACTGTCCCTAAGAATTAATGGAGTAATATCAGTGGGAGTATGACTTTAGCCTAAGCCAAATATTAATAGAGGCAAGGGTTACCCTGCCCTCTATTGTTATCAAACCAATTTCCAGGTGGAGATTTCCATTAGAAACATTACAGGAGAATTGGAACAAGGCTCTTAAAATTTTTGTTTATATTTTCCACAGATGACTCATCTGGATTCTGATAGCACCAAACATCCTTCAAGCTTTTTTTCATGTGGTGGGTTTCTTTCTAGTAGGGATTTTTTGGGAGCTGATCTTAAAGCCTCAGCAGCATGTACCACATGACTCTGAAGACAGCAGAGGACAGCATGGTATTGGTTGTCACCTCCTTTAAGGCTCTTGATTCATTATTTTATAGGACAGCCATTTTTATGGCATTTGGGACAAATTTTCAACTTTCTTTTTTTTTGCGGGGGAGGAGCAATCCATATAAATTGCTGTTCTTGTTTAAATAGTTAGATTTTTTGCATTTTTGTTTCTTTGTTGTATAACAGTAAACATATTCTCAGTTGAAAATATTTTCCCCAAATAATGCCTTGTGAAATTATTCTGTCAATAAGATTGGACATTGGAAATGTCATGATGTGGTATGCCGCATAGTTGTTTTGGTTATCTGTCCTGGGAAGGCATCAAGTAGCCAAGAGACCAAGCAAAACTGTCAAAATTACACAATGGTGATTTTTTTAACCAGTGGTCCCACACTTGGAAGAACTTATCACACAACACAGATGAAGAATCTGCAGTCCTTCTGATTTTGTTGGATTAGTTCTCAGCTGCCACAGCCACTATGAACCAAAGGTCATAGAAGATGAACTCCTTAGCAGAGGAATGGTCACAGATCCCCTGCCCTTGTTCTAGAGATTTGCATTCAGTGTGTAAAAGGCAAATCAAAACTGTAATTTTAAGTTTGAGATACCACATTTACATAGGATAGTGAACACAGCACAAAACATCATGGGCTGTCCCCTGAGTCCACTGGATGATATTGCCAGGGACCGCTGTCTTAGGAGAGCAAGGAAAATCATCAGGGATGACTCACACCCCAGTCAGCACTTCTTTACTCTCCTACCCTCGGGTAGGAGATACAGAAGTATAGCAAGCCGTACCAACAGGCTAAAAAACAGTTTTTATCCGTGGGCTGTTCGACTGTTAAACGGGACGTGACAACTCGTGATAGACTCGTGGGGCTGGCGAGTTGTGCAGCAAGCACACAGTGAGAAATCAGATTGAATGCCTTTTAGTGGGATGGTGTTGGGGGGAGGGAGGGAGGCTCAGCCAATTTCATTGTACACTGATTGTACAATGACAATAAAGGTTGTTATTATTATTATTACATAGTCAATTGGAAGGGAAAAAAGAGAAAGCATGTAGCAGTGGTAGGAAACATTTGGTCCCCTGGTCCTCATGGCCCAATTGCAATAAACCCATTCAGCAATACTACAGGTAAGGAATTTCAAGCTTTGTATCCCAGAACATCCGGAAAACTGAAGATCTCCTAACACTGTGGTTTAGTAGTTTTTTACATTTTTGCGCTTGCAGGAGCCTCTGTACAAAATATGTGCCTTTCATTCATGTATCTTTGCATCAGTCATTCATTAACAGACCACTTGTATTGCTCAGTTTGTAACGGGAGCTAAATAGTAATTTTGACTGTTCCTCCTAGCGATTGGAAGTAGTTCACTGAGTGCTATTCAGTGGGCTGTTAATTATTGTTCAAAAAAAAAGTTTTATAGCACCTCCAAGATGGCTTTATTGTCGCATGAACATTTGTAAGTCAACCTCTCATCATGAAGTGCCTCACTGTAGCATCAGGACTGTCATCTTCCCTTTGCTTTCCGCCGTGGTTTAAAAGAGTCTAAAAATGCACCAAAGCACCACAGTAAATGGAAAACATTTCCATCTGTTGCTAAAGCAAAGATATTCCTCCTTGAAAGTTGATGCCATATGGGTGCATAAGCTTAGTACAGCAGCCAATCTATGAAAACACATGATGATACACAGCACAGGAATCAACTTGAGAGACAGCCTTTTGTTTAATAGTGTCCTAAAAGGGGTGGGGATCATGTTGTCACCTACATTGGGTTGGCATGCACTTACTGTTCTGTGTTAATTCAAAGAGGATGGCAGTATGTTTTTCACTTGTTCATGGCCTTTATTTATTTTTTTAAGTCTCATTGGGTGATTCCTTGAGAATCACCATGCACCCCCTTTGTTTGAGCTGGCTTGTGAAGTCCAGCCCCAACAGAGTATGAACCCCCATCCAATGTTAAGGGTTCCCTAAAGCATCATCGTAGGCATGATTAGGAAGATGTGCATTTGTCCATCCTGCCTTCAGATGACAAGGGATGGATTAGCATGGAAACCTGCAGGTTTTCCTGATGTAAGATAGCAGACTGGTTCTTGAAACTAACTTTTCCCTTGGTGGTAGGACAGAATCAGTTACATCTGTGAGTAGCAGGCTAGGCTATGGGTTTCAGAGCAGATGCATGGCAAGTGGTTCTGTCCCCCAGCACCTTGCCACAATTTTGTGCCTTTCCTCCAATACTTGCCAACTGATGTGGAAGTCCCTGCTTAGTAGTAGTGCCACCCTTATTTTCCTCCCACTTCCTATTCTTTTCAAATAACTAAAAAAGACTCTTCTCTCATATTCTCTCATACTGCTTATAGGTAGGGGTGGGACAATCTCTCTTGTTCTATTTCTCCTGCATTTTTAAAAGAAAAACCTCTCATTTTTTTCCATCCCTAAAAAGTAGACATTTACAAATCCTGGTGAATTCTTCCACAAACGTGCTGAAACAACATTCTCCCTTATGTACACTGGTCCTATCCAGTTAGCATAGCTATTTCAAGTATGTAGGGGATCATGGATGTTAATGGCAACAGATGTTTTCAGGAAAAGAAAGAGGGAATCTATAATTCAGCGCCATGTTGCCAACATGGTTGAAGATGCAGGAATTCATTTTCAAACCCAGACGTGTAAGATTTAATGAATGAAAGCTTTTGGCTTAGATGAACAAATCTGTTACAGTTCTAAACTCAGGGTTTTTTGTTTTCTTTTATAAAATCTCAAGTTATTTCCACCTTTAATATAATGATTTTGTGTATTTTGTTGCAGTTGCATCAGCATATCCCTAATATGAGGCAAACATTTTCATAGTTGTGTGCATGCGTACATGTTTAACTGCATATATACACTTATATTTATACTTGTAGCTCTTTGACTACCTTGTGGTATCTAGTTAGGTACTCATGTCACTGCCTGTGATGCTGAAGCTGTGTTTGTGTGTGACAAAAGAAAACATTCACTTGTTTGGCTGCTAAAAGCTGATTTTTTTTTAGTACAGTATCTTACAGTATTTTTAAATATGATTATTTTAATTGTCTGTGAACATCCTTGGATTTTTAATGGAGAAAGAGGCAGCATGTAAATAAATAAATAAATAAATAAATAAATAAATAAATAAATAAAAAGTTACTCAAGACCAAATGTTAATCAAACCTTAAAAGGGTTAAAATCATCATGACAAAAATGCTTTTGCTTTTTAAAAGGTTTGCCTTGTGTATCTGCAATTTTATGTACTTTATATATCTTTTAAAACATAAAATAATAGACGTACAGACATTAATCAAATTTCTGTTCCTTTCAAAACATTCTTTCCTCACTCCCTGCACACATTTTCTCGTTCACATTTACACACACTTTTTTTCCATCTTGACCATTAGAGATGCAGTAGAAGCCCTATACAAGCTTCATTAACCATTTTTCTTCTGTTCCAAATACCTTAGCCAACAGATGGTGCTATGTATAACAGTTTTACGATACTGTATAATATTGTTTTGCATTTAAAAAAATGACAGCCAAACTGCACATTTTAATTACTTGGTTACAAAATCTTTGTTTGGAAATCTGTGTGAAATTAAATTCCCAGTAATGTGTGCTTGGCATAAAAATGTTAAATCTATTACAAGAAGTCATTTAGAATTACTGATGAATTATTACATCCACTTGGGTTTGGAAATGAGTTACAGTGCCCACATAAACCTGCTATAGAGACCATTGTGTCTTGTCTGACACAGAAATCTTGTATGAGAAGAGTTGTATCTGGGAATCAAGTACAAGGCAATAAAATGAGTGCTTCATCAACCTTTTGCTGACAAAACTTTCCAGGGTAAACATGAAAGTGTGTTAGGGGGATTCAGCAGCACAAATTAACTAACAAATATACTTACTTTGTTTGGGGAATAGGGATTTTTATTGCCATGACATTTCCACCTCTCCAGCGAGGGCTTCAGGAACTGATTTTTTTCTATTCCTTAGACAAACACAAAGACTGTAACTATTATGGTGAGTTTAGTGATGAAAATTTTAACCCGTCTTGCCATTGCCTATTTCTTGCTGATGAGAAGAATTTCATGATGCTCTTATTACAATTGAAAAAATGAAGTTATGTGCAAAAACTGTGAGGTGCTTGCCCAGAATCAGTTTTTCTGCAAAATTATGCAAATTGCAAGTGAATTGTCCAAATTGCCCCAAACAAGAATGACTGCTGATTTATTTAAGAGTCTGAAGCAGCAGATGGGTTGTTTGCATCTTTTTTCACAAACTGCCAGCTCTTCTCTACTTCCTACATCTTTGTGCTTTGCTTCTTAAAGGAAGAGAACATTAGACATGTTATGCATATTATAGAACCTGGGGGAGAGGGACTGTTCAGGAGTGCAGTACCTGGAAGCTCATAAGTTTGTTGTTAAGCCACTTTGTCTCTTCAAGAGGTGGTGTTGTTTGAATAAAACACATTGATCCTGCAAGTACTCTTTGTGTCATAATAGAGGAGCGCACAGTGGATGATCACAGCCAGATGGCCAGATTTGGCTGGATGACAATTTCAGTGAGGAGCATGAATTCCCCTTCAGTTTCACCAAAGGGAAAAAAAGAAATCCATGTTTCCCATTCCTAAAGCAATGAACATGAGTGACCTTTTTTTTTTCATTACAGCTTGCTGAAGCAATTCATCTGTTTTCTTGCTGAATTTATAATCTGTCTTCTAAGGAGCTCAAGCCAAAGTACCTGGTTTCATTTTCATGCTTTGGGCTGTAGAAGAATCACACTTGTTTTGTGACTTGTTAGATCAGCTCTTTCCCTAATTTGCCAAGCTCTTCCAAAGGTCAGCAGAAGGAAAAGGAGATTTTAAAAATATGACTATGAGTGAAAGCAAAAGAGACAGACTCAGACATTCGCATAGAGCAGGCCTGCCCAAAGTCCGGCCCGGGGGCCAAATCTGGCCCGCCAGGCCATTCTGAGTGACCCGTGGCTGGCTGGCCCACCCCTCCCTCCCCCTCCTTCACCCCATGTTTTTTTTTAAAGAAAGTGGGTGGGGCTTGTAGTGGGGTGGCAGGGTTGGGGAGCAACTGGCCCCTGACACATTCTCAGCCACCAAATCTGGCCCTCCTTACAAAAAGTTTGGGCACCCCTGGCATAGAGGGTACTATTATTTCAAAATCCAGATTTGAAACATTGTGTATTCAAGTATGTTTCTCGTACTGAACTATGATTTTCATCTCTCTTCCCCCCCCCCGTAATGCTGCTCCTCATTAGCAACATCTGCATAACTGTACCTAAATTTTCCCCATGTAAACTGTTAAGAATTTGTACATTTAACAGAGAAGTTCCCTTTGAATTTAACTGAAAGAACTTGAGATTTTTTGAAAAACTGATTGTGGAAGAAAGTGGAGCCAACAGATTTTTTTTTTCATATGTGGTAATATGAGTGAATTGTATAGTTTAATATGTAATATGAATAATAACTTCAGAAACTCAGAATGTGATCCCTTATATTCATTAATTTGTACACATATTTGTGTGCATTTCTCATTCATAGGACATACTGTTTCATTTCTTTTTAAGGGAATATGATGATAGGTTTTGCATAATCTCATCTATACTTCTGTATGAGATTGCAAAATATTACCACATTCATCTGTTGAGGCTAAATATGGTTGTGGAAAATGAAAGCATATGCATTCTGAAGTGCTACGGCATGGGAGGGAAACCTTATGAAAATAGATTGTTCATGAAAACCTCTAGATAATATCTTCTTTAAATATCCCACAAGGGAGGTATCTGAAGACAGCTGTTATTAAATAATCATTTAGCCATAGTTACCAGAGAATGAATGAGAGGTTGTTTATGCCAAATGGGTTTGGAAAACACTGCACATATGGTTTTTGATGCAGTTTATCTGCCTATGCAGCCATATGCTCATTAAGAATCTTTAAGGTTAAACCCCCTTTTCATCATCATTCTACAAATGGAAGTAATTGAGGACAGCTACGAATTTCTACAAAACCAAAGGTGCCAGGTGTTTTAACAATGCCTCCATCTGAGAATTAGCCAGTGCAATTTACAGGACCAAAGGTCCAATTTTTAGAGCAGACGTGGGTCACACAAACTGTAGCCCATGCATGGTGATCCTCAGGAGAGAAATAGTAAGGTGGTAACCTAGGGTGCTGAGCTGAAGGTACAATCCACACTGGACAAGGGTGGCAAAGAGCAAGTATCTGCTTAAATCAAGAGTAAGGAGAAGCTAGAATTCTTATGTGAGTATTATAATCCTCACCTGTTGGCTTCCGCACATTACACAAATACTTGCATCTTTGTAGGTGGCAGCAGCAAGGCGTGCAACCTTATCAGCATGCTCAAGCCCACAAACTCTCTGGACAGTGCTATAAAGCTGAATTTGGGTGGGGAAGCACACATGACAGTGTTCATCTATGATGCAATTTGTACTTGCCTATATACAAGATCTTGCCTGGAGAATCAAAGCCCCAATGAATCCTCCCATGGCTCCATGCATTTCCATGTAAGTGTGACATGTCCCCCCCCCTCTGGATTTTGAACATTATTTATTTATTTTATTTTATTTTATTATTTTATTTTATTTTTTAGTATTTTTACCCCGCCTTTCTCCTTGGAAAAGGACCCAAGGCGGCTTACAGTCAGGAGAGACAATATGCAGTCCATTACAATTTAAACACATTCAGTTTCAGAAACCGGGAATTCAGAGGTATCCCACAGCATTAGAAGGTAATATAAAATCTAACAACTGATAACATGTCAATGCAATTACACAAGGAGAGATATAAACACAAAGTTATAACTGGTTATAAACACAAAGTCTGTGTAGCCATGTGTGGTAGATTCATAAAAAGACACAGTAGGTAGTCCATCATTCAGGGAAAGCTTGCCTGAAGAGAAAGGTTTTTGCCTGTTTCCTGAAAGATAGCAGAGATGGGGCAGTCTGGGCCTCCACTGGGAGGGAGTTCTTGGAGTCTGGGCACAGCAGCTCAGAAGGGTCTTTCATGTGATGATTCAAAGTGCTGATCTTAACTTACAGAGCACAAAACAGCCTAGGTCCAAACTACCTCAAAGATAGAATATGACAGTATGAACCAGCTTGGGTGCTGCTTTAGTAGGTCTGTACTGTGATCTCTGTAACTGCCCCAGTCAGCAATCTGGCTGCTGCATTTTGAATCCATTGAAGTTTCCTGAGGCTTTTCATCAGAAGTCCCACATAGAGCACATTACAATAGTGCAGTCAGGATGCCACTAGGGCATGAGTTACCATGGGCAGAGCAGCATTACTGCTGATACTGATAATAACATAATCCTTGGGATAAGGGTTGCCACTGATTCTACCATCTCCTGCTATAAGAACAAGGCTTCTTTTACATTATTTCTAAAACTGAGACAATTTTATTTCATTTGGATCAAAAACACTAATGTTATAGCCTGCAGATGGTTGGCTTAGGCTTTCACGGAAACAAATGGAAAATGAAAGCAAATAGAAGCAACGGAAATGAAAAGAAATGGAAATGAACAAACTACATTTGAAATCAAGATTCAAATTAATTTTATTCTATCAAATGGACATAAACTTAAATGCAGCTTTTAATACTAAATTTAAAAGCAGCAAAATATTGCTCTTACACCCCTCAACAGTCCCCCCCCAAAGAAATCCTTACCTTTCTTTTTTACAAGCATAAGGCAAATGGTGGTGTACCAAAACTGCAGCTGTTCATAAAAGTGTCCAGCTAGGTTGCAAACAAAATCCATTGTTTAAATTAATGATCTGAGAAGCCAACTGCTTTCTATAATTCATTTTTATGATTTTGTGCAAAATTGACTGCACTTCAGAATGGCGTACTCTTTTCTCGCAGTTGCATTTGGAAAAATGTGTGGGACTAAACATACTTTGACATTTTAAAACTCTGTTTAAGCTTGCTAGATAACTCAGTGAATTAGGTATATGGCTGTAGACCCAGGGGTTGGGAACTCAGTATGGCACCCAGGAACACAGCCAGCTCTGTAGGCATGGGCAACCTGCACAGTCCCTGGACTCCCCCAAAAGATGGGAAGGGTAGTCATCTCTGAGTATTCTCTACCTGGAAAACCCTGAAAAGTGGTCACCATAAGTCAGAATGGACCTGGCAGCATTTGATGATTATGATGGTGGTGGTGGTGGTGGTGGTGGTGGTGGTGCAAGAGCAGCAGCAGCAGCAGCAACAGCAGTAGCAACCAGTTGTAATGCAAAGGGCAAGTTTGAAAAGTGGGAAATGAATGTCTAAGAAATGTCTGTCTGCTGACTCCAAGCAGAGTACATCAGAGGAACAAAACTCAAGACTTGACTCAGGAGGGAGAGGTAATAAGGACAGGGTCTACTAAAGAATCAGAAAAAAAGAAAAGGGGAGAACAAGGCAGATACATGAGTGATTTTTCTAACTCCTAGGAAATCCCCATTGTGAAGCACCATGAGTTCAACAGCCAAATGCTCAGTTGAAAGGAAAGGAGCAGAGTATGGATGGGCACCTTACAAAAAGCCACACACTGTTTCATTGTTTTGTAAGCTTACAAAATGTTACAAAATGAAATGAAAGAGCAAACAGCATGTTTTCAAGAAATGAAACAAAACACCATTTTTTGTTCTGGAAATGAAATGATTTGTCCTAGTGGTGAGATGCCATCTTGAGAACAGGAGGTTTCTTTTTAAACTGATTGATTTGTTTTCCTTCCTCCCCTCCCATGCCTCAGCTGTTACTTACCTCCAATCTTGATCTGCCTGCCTACAGCTAGCCAGCAGCTGAGCTCTTCCCTTCCCTGTACTGGCTGTTCCTGTATCTGCAAGTTGATTTAAAGTTTAAACTCATTGTTTTCCTTTCCTAATTAGGCTGTGGAGGTTATTTTTATATATATATTCCTTCCTCCCCATGCTGATCAGCTGTTGAGCTTATCTCTCCAATCTCTCCATGCAGCAGCTCATCAAATCATCCTCCGCACTGATCTACTTGGCAGCCCATCTCTTCCCACAGACAGACCACAATATCTCACTGGTACACCATCCATTCCTAGGTCCCATCTGTCTGCCCACAGATTGCAATTTCCAGGCTGCTGTCCTGACTCTTGACTCTCTTCACAATATTGGGTGCCTCTACGACCCAGGAGAGCAGACCCATATGGTGTAACGAATTGTTTTGTATCATTTTGGTTGCTGTTGTGTTCTTAGAGTAACTTTTGACCTGCCTGAGTTTTGGAGCATATGAATAATAGAGAGGAAGGATCCAAGCTCACCTTAGTTCCAGCCAAGCCCCAGCCAGGCAGAAACTGATCAAGCTCCCAAGCACAGGTAATTGGAGACAGGTGTAGGATGTGGGGGCTTGAGGCTGGAGAATAACAGAAGGGTAGGATTCTGGCCTATCCAATTGGGGGCCAGCAGGCTGTTTAAACCATCCAATGGCCGACCACGGGGAAATCCTGGGGAGTGTATATAAATAGGTCCTTAGGCCATTTTAGGTTGCTTTTATCCCTATGTAACGTGTGTGCGTGCGTGCGTGCGTGCGTGCGTGCGTGCGTGCGTGCGTGCGTGCGTGCGTGCGTGCGTGCGTGCGTGCGTGCGTGCGTGTGTGTGTGTTTTAATTCACTAATAATGAAATGAAACTGCAAAGGGAATGGAATTAAATGAAACAAAATGAAACACTATTTTCCTGTTTCATGCCCATTGCTGGCAAGTGATGGGGTGCAACCTCACAAGTTCTAGCCTCAGCATGAAGCACTTCATCAGGAGAGCTTTAAACTGGAAGGAGGGAGATGGAAATGCAGAGGTAAACGTATATGGAAGCTCATGTACAACAAGAGGAACAGATAGTCAGCATTAATGGAGACCCATAACAATCTTCATAAAGGTGTAGGAAAGGAAACAGGCTATAAATCACTCTCTCTATATTCTCTATACAAATGCCAGGAATATGAGAAACAAACAAACTGGAATTCTTTGTTCAGGAGGGCAAATATGACTTGATAGGGATAAATGAAACTTGGTAGGATGTCTCCCATGATCAGAATACACCAAGTGACAAGAATAGAAAGGGAGATGAAGTATCAGTATCATCAAAAACACGTATTCCTGCATAGAAATACAGTAGGATGAGCTGAGTTGTCTGCTTGAGAGTGTTTGGATTGTGGTGAAAAACAAAAGGAACATGGCTGATGGTGTCTACTACTAACCATCCAATTAAAAGGAAGGTGCAAATCAAACCTTGAAAAAATGAATTGCAAAAATCTCAAAGAAACTTGATGTAGTAAAATGGGTAATTTCAATTATCCCAACATCTGTTGGCAGACAAGTTCTTCCAAACATGTCCCTTCCAAGAGGAGGAATTAACTAGAAGAGAAACTGTCATTGAATTGAATAACCAATAGAGATGAGTTGATGGAAGAAATAGCAGCAATAGGAACTAGGGATGGGCACGAAATGGAAAAATGTTTCATTTCATTTCGTTTTGTGATCACGCCCATTTTGGTTCATTTCATTTCTTATGATTATTTTGTTTTAAAAAATTCATATGAAACAAAACAAAACAAAGCAGCTTCCCTCAGTCCTAGAGGCACCAGATTTGGTGCCCGAGACTCCGGGAGCCATGTTTAAAGGGTTCCTGATGAGCTGTTATCAACTGGACCCCTTTAAACCTGGCCCATTCAGCACCAGGGGGATCCCCTGGTCTCGACTGGGCCAGGTTTAAAGGGGTCCAGCCATTGACAGCTTGGCAGGAGCCTTCAGAAAATGATGGAATGAAATGGTTTGTTTCATTGCAAAAATGACCGTTTTGTTTTGTCTATGATAAAATGCTGCTTCCTTGTTTCATTTTGTTTCATTTTGTTTCATTACGTAATGAAACAACAAAACAGCATTTCGTTTTTTGTTTCCTGCCCATCCCTAATAGGAACTATGGGTGAAAGTGACCATGTTATCCTTGAGTTCTTGATTTCAAAGGAAACAAAAGCACAGTTTAGCTGCACGTAGGCAGTAGATTTGAATAAACTCAGAGCAATGATTTGTAAGGTCCCATGGCAGACACTGCTAACACATAAAGGAGTCCAAGATGGATGGGAGTTCTGGAAAAAGAAAATTCTAAAAGCACAAATACAGACAATTCCAACAGGAAGAAAAGATGGAAAACAGCATAAAAGACCGATGTGGCTCCACAGAATGTTTAGGGAGGACCTGGAGGGCGGGGAGGATACATACAGAAAATGCAGAAGGAAGGCTAGGCTACAAACAAAGAGTAGAGGCAAGTTGCAAGCAATTGCAGGGGTGGTGTTAGAAAGGCAAGAGCTGAGAGTGAGTTGAGGTTAGCATGGTGCACAAAGAACAACCAAAAAGCATTTTTCAGGTATGTTTCTAGCAAATGGCAGAGGGGGCGAAAAGGGTCTCAGCTGTTCAGTTGGGATGGGAGAATGAAAACAGAAGATAAATGGAAGGCAGAAGTGAAAAAGTCTTGTTAATTAAAACCTGTCTGTGCCATACAGTACTGTCTTTGGTTGCTTGTTGTGAGACGTCCCTAAGCTTCTTGCATCTCTATAAAGGAACAAAGGATGATGTCTTCATTTCTTCTGAAGGCTTCCAGGGAGCTGCAAATGATGCTTCCCTCAGCAGGACCCCTCAATGTTTCAAACATTTAAAAGACACACAAATGCAGGGAAAGACAAAGATAAAAGTTCTGATGGAGGAAAATGGAAATGCTAATTGAGCACCTGGGTAGAGATGGAGGAAAATAAAAATAATGGAAAGGAAGGAACTAAGAGAAAGGGTTAGGCTGGGCTGTCTACGAGGGACAAGGGCATTCTAAACCTTATGAAGTTGGGTAATTCTGCTAGCAATTATTAGATGCCCTATAAAGTCCATTAGTCTTGCTTTCATTTCTCTGAGGCTATATTGTGAATGCTCTTAGATTAATTTCCCCCAACTTTACCGCTATGGATATTTACACGACTTGGACAAAAGTATAATCAGTCTGTCCAGAGTCTGAATATGGGTGGGAAAATGGGGAAAAATCTAAGACCTGTAAATAATTGATACAAATATAATAAATGGATGGATGGATGAATAATTTCCAAGATTCCAGGGCTTCAGAGGACCCTGGCACAAGCACTTCATCACCATACATTACAAAACCATTCCCATGGATAGGTTTTGATTTTGTTTGTATTTTAGTGCCTATCTTCTTTGAGCGTGACTACACAGTAGGAGAAATCTGCATGGATCCTGGCAGGGAAGTTTCTGCAGATGAATTTGCTTTAGCTGCCTTCAAGGATAAAGGCAGGATAGAGATATTTTAAAGAAATAAATAATAAATTTAGCTGACCAAGAGAGAGAGGTGAAAAATGGCAGGCAGCTTTGTTTACAGCTTTTTAAGGCAGTTATGGTGTAAATATCCAGGTTGTGAGGAATCAAAGGGTAGCAGAAGAGTGATCCAGAAGACACTTCTGGTTTTCCAGAAATGACTTCCGATCCTCCAGAAGCTACTTCTGGGGCCTCCAACAGGCCCAGGAAGCCCATCAGAGGCGCCAGGCCTGGGGTAAGTGCAGGTCCAAGCAGTTTACTCCAGGGGGCCTTGCCTTTCATATACTGCAGTGCCACAATATCCCAGGACTGCAGTTTATGAACCACGAAATGGTGGGTGACCACAGTACTGTATAGCAATATATATATTGGGCATGGTGATTTTAATACAAAGGCCCATCATGAAGTCACAATTTTGTATACAACAATAGGACATTGATCCGTGGGAAAGTAAACTGTACTGTCATTCTTGATTTTTTAAAAACAACCCAAATGAAACTGAAATATTTATTTAATAACTATTAGAGATAGTTATTCCCCCATGCCATTTTATTTCATTAATTATGAAATGAATTTTTATTTTAAAAAATCATTTCGTAATTCATTTTAGTTTGGTTCATTTTCTCTTCTCTTCTCTTCTTTTCTGTTTGAACCCCACCGATCAGTTTTTTAAAATTATTTTTTATTTTTTAAATTATTATTATTTTTAATCCTGCCAGCCTGCAGGCCAGTTTGGAGACCTGAGGGCTGGTTCATTTTTTTTTAAATTTTTTTTTATTTTATTTTATTTTTATTTTATTTTTATTTTTTTTAAAACTGGTCGACCACATGATCTGCCTACCAGCTGTAGCGTGGACTGGTCAGCTATTCTTTTTTAAAAAAATTATGGAAGCCCCCTCCCTGGGGGCTGGGGGCGACAGCGGCAGCTGGAGGAGGGAGACCATCACCAGTCAGGTAGAGACACCAGCAGGGAACAAAAAACAAACCGGAAGGAAACGGAAATTTCCATTTCATTTAATTTCATTTTTCTTAGAGGGGGGAGTTTGTTATTGGTTTCACTATGTAACAAAATGAATAACGAATAACGAAATGAATCAAAAGTTTGTTTCTTGCCCATCTCTAATAACTACTGCAAAAATTTGTATTCTATTTTGCATCATAACTTAAGAAGCTCACTCTTCTGTGGCTGAGGCTGTAGTGCTAAATGTGGAGAATAATCCTAAGAATGTTTACTCAAGAGTAATTTATGCTAAATCATTGCAGCAAATCTTTCTAATAAGTGTGTTTAGGATTGCAATTCTTGATATAATGTTCAATTATTTAATATACATTCTTTCCCAGTTAACATAATTTACTACAACATTACAATCCTTTTCAGGCATTGGTAGATGCATCAACTTGCTATATCCTTGATATTTCTATACCTCTCTGGCTGCACGGGCTAGCATGTAAAATGATTTATTTATTATCAGAACAGTCTGCTGAATGCATGAAAGAGGCCCATGGGCATAGCAATCCATACTAACAATGTTTTGTGACTGTAGGTCACAAAAAGAACTGAGGAATCCTCTACTTAATTTTTTTTGTTCTCTACTTCACAGGAACAATATATTCTAGGAATACCTTTTTTATGATCAAGGTGTGAAGTCTGTCTATATTTCAATGATTTGCACTGGTTCTACGAACTCTGCAATTCATGCCTCTCTCTCTTCATCTAGTTTTCTGCTTGACAGAGCAAGTTCACACAGTATGCCCAAATTCTGCTCTATTGGTCTCTTTGGGTCCATTGCAAGCTCTGTTTCTGATAGATTGACAATAGATTGATTGTCTACACACAGTCGAACAGCAGGCTGTATTCTCAGGTTGCTTGTCATATTTACTGACACTCCTAGCAGTCTTAATGAGTTTTTCATTCACCAGCTGCAATACAACCTGTCTTGCTGGCAGTCAGCAGCACCTACCAGCCAGTCATATCTATCTTCTCTTGTTTGGGTTAGGTACCTTTGGCACAATAGTATCAACAGGTGTGAGTACACTGTTGGTGCAGGTGATTTAGTCTTGGCACAAAGGAGAAAGGGCCTACTGCAGAAAGGCAAAATATGTGATGATGTAAAATAGATTAGCCTCCAAATCTTACCTTTCATTGATATTGCATGGGTCACTTTTTCTCATTTTCATTTCCTCTGTTTAAACAGACAGAGATATAAACCAAGCATGCATGTATATTTTTATTTCAAGATACATTAAAGTATTGGACTATATAGTGATGATTTAATAACCCTGTTGCTAAAATCCTATTGCATAGTGCAATAAGTCACACTAGAGTAAGCCCATTGAACCAGTGGAGGTTTGGTGAGTCAACTCTTCTGTAAATTCCATTGATTCAAATAGGTCTGCCCTAAAAATGCCTTGCAAAGCTAAAGTAAGTCACAACTAGAGCAGGCCCAAATGAATTAATGAAGCTTTCAAAATAATTGACTCTCTAAAACCATACTGATTCAATGGGACTATGTGGTGTGATATACTATGATACGATGCAGGATTCCAGGTTATGTTTGATTTGTTATAATGGCATTATATAAACTTCAACATAAATGGGCATGCTGGCATGCCAAATTAAAGCTCTGAGCTGACAATATCCATTTTCTTGAAGGCAATACTTACAGCCTAAATCTAAACCAGTAGTCATGACACTAGAAGATGAAATGGAATCTAGACATTTTTAAAGATGTTTCATGTCCACAAAGCCATACAACTTTTAAAATGTAGGCACAAGCTTCATGAAGTATAACTAAGGATGGGCATGAAATGGGAAAAAGTTGCTTCATTTCGTTGTTAGCTTTGTTTCGTTGTAAAATAATTTTTTTAAAAAGTACAAAACAAAACAAAAATGAATTGATTTGTTTCTCTATAAAATGGGTTCTGTGGGTCCTAGAGGCACCAAATTTGGTGGGTACCTTCGTTTGACTCTCCTATTTAATCCATCCAAAGTTGGAGATATTTGGGGAACTGGGAGCTGAATTATTAAACTTCAAAAGGGGTGCCCCTGGAAAATAATTTCTACATGTAATTTTCTGTGCTAGAAAATAGTTATCCCAGACAGCTAGCACCATGAAAATTGCTGTGGAGCATCCTCAAACTCTCCCATTGAAACAACCCAAATTTGGAAAGCTTTGGGATATGGGGGGGGCAAGTTATTCAACTCCAAATGGGGTGGCCCCAGGAAAAAAAGCATGTATAATTTAAAAGTACCTGACAATACTGATCCCAGACAGCTAGCAGCATGGAAATTGCTGTGGGGCATCTTCACACTCTCCCCTGGAAGCATCCCAAATATGGAGCAGTATGGGGTGGTGGGTAACAAGTTATTCAACTCCAAATGGGGTGCCCATAAGAAAAAAATGTAATACAAAAGTACTTGAAAATATTGATCCCAGGCAGATGGCAGCATGGAAATTGCTGGAGCATCCCCTACTCTTCACTTGAAGCACCCCTAGGCACATTGGGCTGAAGGCTCTCTCTGCACTGTCCACACAAACCACACACACAACTACACAAAGAAGCTTGACCTTAGCTTTAAGTGAAACTAGCTCATAGTCTTTTATACCCTGCTGCCATGAGGCAGTTAGAAACCACACCCACACCAAAAATATAAAAAATTGCATTGCAGTCCTATAGGCACCCCATTTGGAGTGAATAACTTTGCCCCCCCACAGGCCAAAGCTCTCCAAATTTAGGGTGCTTCAAGGAGAGAGTTTCAGGATGCCCCACAGCAATTTCCATGCTGCTGTCTCTCTGGGATAAGTATTTTAGGGTACTTTTAAATTACATATATTTTTTCCTCGGGGCACCCTGTTTGGAGTTAAATAACTTGCCCCCCATACCCCAAAGCTCTCCAAATTTGGGGTACTTAAAAGGGAGTCCTTGAGAAAGGCCCACAGCAATCATGCTGTTAGGTGCTTGGGATCAGTATTTTCAAGTTCATTAAAATTACATTTTTTTTTTACTGGAGGCACCCCGTTTGGAGTTGAAGTACTTGGCTCCTCCTACTACAAAACTATCCCTAAAGGAGAGACCTTGAGGAAGGTCCACAGAAATTTGCATGCTGCTAGCTACCCGGGAACAGTATTTCCAAGCACAAAAAAAAAATGGTGCTTAGAAATGTTTTTTCAATGTGGCATCCACTTTGAAATTTCATAACTCACCCCCTGAACCCCAAATCACTCCAAATCTGGAGGGCTTAAAGGAAAGAATTAAAGGAAGGTACCCACCAAATTTGGTGCCTCTAGAAGCCTGGTGGGCCGCATTATAGAGGAACGAATCAGTTCATTTCAATGTAAAAAGTGTCAATTCATTTCATTAGTAACGAAACAGTATGTCCCCATTTTGTTTCATTTCATTTTGTTTCATTAGTTAATGAAATGACAGAACAGCATGCCATTTTTCATTTGGTGCCCATCCCTAAGTATAACTAGCAGATCCTAATGCATATATATCAATTGCATGTATGTGCTAAATTTTTAATTAATTAATTGGATTTATATATCACCCATCTAGCATAAATGGACTTTATTGGGCTTTAATCAGCATACCATTCCCTCCTACTTGATGAATCTTCCTTGTTACACAGGGAAAAAACAGCTGACTTCAGCATTTATTGACTTTTGTGCAGCTCTGCATGTTCAGCAGTGATGATGTCATCATCAGCTATGGCACATTGCCACTGATTAAAAGTTTCCTTTGGCAAATATGGAGCACAGATGACTTTGTTGCATTGTGTACAGGTCATTAAGGGTAGAATTGCAAACAATGAAGGCTGTGATAACCTTCATCATGCAGGGACATACTTACCCAGCTCACAATCATGAGCCTGTTTTCCTGACCCTTCCTTCATGGTGGGATTCAGCTTGTTGTTATGTTATATTATTACATAATATGAGATATTATTATCCATTGTTCATATAACATTTTTATGATTTTCTCTATCTTCTACCCTCTGGACTTCTTCTCTGCAGATTTTTCATATCTCTTTGGTTTTTTTGGTGGTTCCCCCCCCCCATTTCTGGGCTCTTGTGCTTACTGTCTTGCTGCCAAAGGAGTGTACATTTGACAAGCATAACAAAGATACAAAAAGGCTGTGGAGGAAATACCTGAGGCACAAGGAGGACAGGATTGTCAAGCTTAACTTTACCCAGAAAACTGGTGGGTAGGTAGAAAAAAAAACCTGCTTATCATTTCTCCCCACTTCTGTTCAAGGAAATACCCCACTCTCCATGCAAGAGATGAATTGTCAACAGTCACCAGCAATTTTGTTAAAAAAAAATTGTTGGGTACATTTTCTGTTCCTAACCTGGACTTTCATAAAAGGACTGTTCATGAAAGGAGTGTTAGAGAGAAAAGGGCAAATCCAGCATTCATTCTGAATATGCTCATGGTCCAAACTGGTTGGTCGGTGCATATTTGATATTAGTAGGAAAGTTGCTATATATTCCAGTGTGGTGTAGTGGGTAGAGTGATGAACTAGGACTCCAGAGAACAGGATTCAAATCTCCACTTAGCCATGGAAACTAATCAGGGAAACGGAACTAGTAAAACCACTCATTAAATAGCTCACCTAGTTTGGGTCTCATCGACTTAGGATCACTCTAAGTAAGTTCCGACTTGACAGCACAAAACAAAAACTCAAAAATCAAATCATATGCACAGGTTTCTCACTAACACTGGATAGATTGTCAATGAGGTAATAATCACCAAGCATATTAGTATGAGGAGGATGAGTTGTGGCAGCTTGCTCTTCTGTCAACAGGTAATAAGCAGGTTGGTGTGAAGCTTCATATCAAGTGAGATCCAGAAATGGTTCTGTGCATATTGAGCTTCCATGTACATGGGATTCATTCTCTGGTCAAACCCTTAGATAGAGGAATCCTTTTCACCACTGCATCACAACTAATTTCTATTTTGTATTAACCTAAAACTATTGGCTGCAAAGTCAGCAGCTCAGCAGTTTGAATGCAGAGGAGTGAGCTCCTGCTGTTAACCCCAGCTTCCATCAACCTAGCAGTATGAAAAGCATGTAAATGCAAGTAGATGAATAGATGCCATCGTAAAAAGTGGGAAGGTGTTTCCTTGCAGCCATGTTGGCCACATGGCCACGGACTTGCACAATACTGGCTCTTTGACTTGAATATGGAGATGAGCACCACCCCTAGAGTTGGACACGACTAGCACACATGTGCAGAGGGAACCTTTACCTTTACCTTATTGACAATGCAAAAAAGTAGAACCTAGGAAGAGTCAGAGTTGACCCTACTATTAGGTAGCTATGGGCAATCCCCTGTGGTGTAAAACCCTGAGAGGCACCAATGATATTGCTTCATTGTTCCTTCTGAGATCACTGGCAATGGATCATCTCATGAAAAAAAACCATCTATGCCATGCTCTGTGCCTCCAAAATTAGACTGATGCCCTAAAACATAACAATGGATGCTGTCCTATCACAAGTATTGCAGTAAGATTCAACTGCCAAAGCAGTGACATTTTGTCTTTTTCCTTCTAGCAACAAAATATCATGGGGCCAGCCCTGCCTTAAAGTTCATGTATCAAGGGCAGATCATGAACTCACTTTCAGTGTTGTAGAAACCTGCACATCTCATTAGGGAAACATAAAGTAGTCACTGGGGTAATTTCAAAGATCAGTTTTCAAATGGCAAAATGAACATACAAATTTGGACAATATTTTTCAGAAAGGGGATATCTCATTTTAATTCTTATCAATGTTGGACGTTTGGTGGACATTTCACGACAGCGTCAGAATAATTATGGCAACAGATATGATATGTCAACATTATATTTGAGTCTTTTGTGTTATCTGTTCCAATACTGTCATTTTGCCATGGATATGCTACCTTGTTTTTCTCTTATTTGGAAGCAGTTTATGCTTGCCCTTTCTTTCAGAAGAGATGTATGTCTCATCAAATCATCTGATGTTTTTCAGTGAGTACATGAGTTGGATACATCCTTGACATCTTGAAAATATGACATCCAGTTAATTCTGTATGAGAAAGGGCATGCCCCTTTTTTTAAAAAGGAAAAGAAAAGAAGGGGAAGAAAATTGCGTAATCTTCAAATAGTACATTGTGTGTGTGTTGTGTCATTACAGTCGTGACTGACCCTTCGTGACTCCATGTCCATGGAGTTTTCTTGGCAGGAATACTGGAGTGGTTTGCTAGTTCCTACTCCAGGCGCCAACAGCACCTGGTATTCCCTGGTTGTCTCCCATCCAGGTAGTAACCAGGTCCGACCCTGCTTAGCTTCCAAAATCAGACCAGATTGGATGTGCTTAGGGCACCCAGGCAGCATAAATAGTACATTAAAAGGCATAAAAAGCATTTGAAACATAATCTAAGAATTCTTTCTTCATTCATATCTGAACCAGTCTACTAATGCTTCTGGAGTGGAAGAATCATGCAATTGCCCAGGGGATGCCCAAATCCATCCACAGTTCGCATGTTCTTTGAGGAGACTTCTTCCATGTCCCCCATTATAACACCTTTGAGAACAGTTCCCTACTTCATACATGGTTAAAGCCATAACAACTGACTTTGATATGCAGTTGCCCTGGATTCTGCCATTTTATACAGTTTAAACTGGGCAATGCCCCTGTAGCACAAGACTGCATGGTGGCACTGTAGAATGGGAGTTTCCTAAAACAATTATCCAGTGGGGTGAGCAACTTGGGAAATGGTATCAGAAGCAACAAGAAACAAGAGCCCTTGAGAGAGCTAGAGCAGGCATGTACAAACTTTGGTCCTCCAGGTGTTTTGGACCACTACTCCCACAGTCCTTTGCCATTCGAAATTCAGGCTTGGAATTCTGGGAGTTGTGGTCCAAAACATCAGGAGGGCTGAAGTTTGGACATGCCTGAGCTAGAGGTTTTATACAAAAAATTATTAACCAATCTGCAGAAGCTTCTTACAATCTAGCTATTGAAGAAACAAAATGACAGAATGCTTTGCTTTAGTCAATCACCTTGACTTGCTTAATATGACATTCTTTAATTTTTCATGCAGCAGTGGATTTGTTTTCTCTTCCCCACAGGAACATAAGGCAATAAAAAGGAGGATGGCACCCCAGTGGAAGTCATTATTGGAGGTAAAGTGAAAACTTTTACCTTATTGACAGCTAATATATGCAGGTGGATGGTAAAAAAAGCTAAAGCGCAAAATGAACTTAGACTTGCCAGAGAGATCAAAGATAGTAAAAAGGATTGCTTTAGTTATGTCCGCAGCAAAAGGAAAAATAAGGAAATGATAGTCTCTCTGCGTGGTGATGATAACCAGTTACTAACAGGAGACAAGGAAAAGGCAGAACTACTCAACACCTTTTTTGCCTCCATTTTCTCCAAAAAAGAAAAAAGAGATCCACTGGGACAAAGAGTAGATGAAGTAGGATGGGAATTGCAACATAGAATAGGTAGAGAGGTAGTACAGAAACACCTGGAAATATTAAATGAATTTAAGTCTCGTGGACCAGAGGAATTACACCCAAGGATATTAAAAGAACTGGCAGAAGTAATTTCAGAACTATTGGCAATAATCTTTGAGAAGTCCTGGAGAACAGGGGAAGTCCCCATCGATTGAAGGAGGGCTAATGTTGTCCCCATCTTCAAAAGGGGGGGAAAAGAGGACCCAAATGATTACCACCCAGTCAGCTTGACTTCAATTCCTCAAAGGTTCCTAGAGCAGATTATTAAAGAGACAGTCTGTAATTATTTAACAAACAATTCTGTCATTACAAGAAGTCAACATGGATTTCTTAAAAACAAGTCTTGCCAGACTAATTTGATTTCTTTCTTTGATAGAATTATAGGCCTGCTGGATCAGGTGAATGCTGTGGATATTGTTTTATCTGGACTTCAGTAAGGCCTTCAGTAAGGTTCCCCATGGTATTTTTTGCAAAAAAGTTAGTAGAACGTGGGATAGATGGTGCTACTGTTAGATGGATTTGTATTTGGTTGACTGATGACACCCAAAGGGTGATCATAAATAGCCTCTCTTCAGCTTGGAGAGACGTGACCAGAGGAGAGTCCCAGGGTTCTGTTCTTGGCCCAGTGCTGTTCAATATCTTTATTAATGACTCATTCTTGGCCCGCCCCTCCCTCCCCCTCCTTCACCCCATGTTTTTTTTTAAATCTTCCACCAACACTGACACCACCAGGAAGCTTGAGGGGCTGGGCGGGCTGGCCGGCTGGTGAGCAGAAGCTTGTGGGGCTGGGCGGGCAGGCGAGGGGGCGGGCCACCACCACCGCCACCGCCAGGAAGCTTGTGGGGCTGGGCAGGTGGCTGCCACCAGCACCACCGGCAACCATGTGAAGCTGGGCGCATGTGCAGGGGTGGTGCACGAGCGGGCCGCCGCCACCGGCACCACTGGGAACCTTGTGAAGCACAGCACATGCGCAGGCTGCCACAACCAGCATATCCAGGAATATTGTGAGGTTGGGCGCATGCATGGGGCAGTGATCGGGCGGGCTGCACCACCGGCACCGCTGGGAAGCTTGGGGGGCTGGGCAGATGCGCGGTCTGCCACCACCGGCACCGCAGGGTTGTGGGAGGTGGGTGGGCAGGCCAGCGGGCCTCTGCCACCACCAAGGAGCTTTGGGGTGGGCTGGTGGGTGGGCTGTCACCACCGCTGAGGAGCTTGGGGGGGTGCAAGGGGCAACCTGTGGGCACGGCTCCCTGTGCTTCCTTGTTCCCCATCTCCCTTCCTTCCTCTCTTGGTTTCCACCTTCCTTCCTCCCTCCCTCACTTGGTCCCCGCCTTCCTTCCTGCGGGTGGGGTTGCAAGGGGGCAGTGGGTGGGGGTTATGGGTCAGTGGCTTGCAGTGGGGTGGCCAGGTCGGGGAGCAACCGGCCCCTGACACATTCTCAGCCACCAAATCTGGCCCTCCTTACAAAACGTTTGGGCACCCCTGCCCTAGAGGATAGGCCGAAAATCCAAAAGGACCTTGACAGATTAGAGTGCTGGGCCAAAGCTAACGGAATGGGTTTCAACAGAGGGAAATGTAGGGTGCATCTAGGTACAAAGAATGAATCACACAGACATAGGATGGGAGATACCTGGCTGGAAAATAGTACCTGTGAAAGGGATCTGGGAGTCTTGGTGGACCACAAATTGAACATGAGTCAGCAGTGTGACACGGCGGCCAGGAAAGCCAATGTGATTCTTGGTTGCATCAACATAACCATAGTGCCTAGATCAGGCATGTCCAAACTTTGGCCCTCCTGATGTTTTGGACCGGAACTTCCAGAATTCTAAGCTTAGCTTGCCAATGATAAAGGACTGTGGGAGTTGTGGTTCAAAACATCTGGAGGGCCGAAGTTTAGACATGTCTGGTCTAGATCAAGGGAAGTGATAGTACAACTCTATTCTGCTCTGGTCAGACCCCACCTGAAATACTGTGTCCAGTTCTGTGTACCTCAATTTAAAAAGGATGTTGACAACCTCGAGTGGGTACAGAGGAGAGCAATGAGGATGGTTGAAGGTCTGGGAATGTTTAGCCTTTCAAAAAAAAAAAAGGCTGAGAGGGGATATTATAGCTATGTTTAAATATTTGAAAGAATGTCATATTGAAGAGTGAACAGGTTTGTTTTCCATGGCTTCAGAGTTTAGGGTGCAGGGCAATGGTTTCAAACTACAGGAAAAGAGATTCCATTTGAACATTAGGAAGAACTTCATGACAGTTAGAGCTGTTCGGCAGTGGAATATGATGCCACGGAGGGTGGCGGAGTCTCCTTCTTTTGAGGTTTTCAAGCAGAGGCTGGATGGCCATCTGTCGGGAGTACTGTGATGGGGGTTCCTGCATAGCAGGGGGTTGGACTGGATGGCCCTTGAGGTCTGTCCCAACTCTATGATTCTATGACTTCCAAAAAAATCCTTCACCCTTGGTGAGATTACCAGAGATTGCTTTGGGGATTTCTTTTAAAGAAAAGAAGGGGAGGGAGGGAGGGAGGGAGGGGAAAAAGTAAAGGAAAGGAAGATTAAAAATCCTCAGAAATGTCTTTGGAATAAAAATGTATTTTTGTATCAAAAAACCTTATAAATACAAGGAGGGATTGTTTAAAACATGATTATTTAATGCTAACACACATGCACACACATACTTTCCCCCCTAATGCTGATCGGGAAAGACCTTGATGTTTTTGCTCCCATTCAGGAACAAAAAACCTTGCAATAGCTCAATATCTATATATATATTTATCATGATGCTAAGCTTCATTTTTATCCAAGTGGAGAAATGCCAAGTATGGTGCCCTTTAAGTTTTTGGTAAAATAATACCTTTGCTGGATTACTGAAAGTCACAAGTAAGGTGAGCTTTTGAGTTCTGCAGGACTTTTCATCAGAGAAAGATGGTAAAATTTGGCAGCAGTGGAAATGAATAAATAGTCAAAAGAATTGGCAGATAGGTGTTAATCAGGTTCTACTTTTATGGCACATGGCACATTGAACAGAAGGCCTGTGGCTATATTGACTAAATTGGTCTGCAGATATATGGCCTATGGAATGAATGGATTCCTGATCTATGGAATGGCCTGCCTATGGGATGACATCAAGGAAATATTTGGTTTGCTTCATAAACAGAAAAATTGACTGGTTCCTGTTGGCAAAAAGGGCAGAGGAATCATTCCAGCCTGGACTTTTTGCATGATGGAACGAAAGGAAAGGGACTGATATATGACTGCTGTGGCAAAAAGGCTCCAGTTGAATTGGAAGACCATGGAACAAGGTGGAAAGGCTCCAAATCCAGAGTGTACAGAGTGTACCCTGATAAGATACTCTCGTCACGTGCCTCAGGACAAAGGGATGTTTGACCTTCTGGGAATAAAGAAGAGTGGCGCAAGACACTTGGTCTCCTAGCTTGCCATCTACCAACATAGAGAACTGAATTTTGGCTGCTCTGGGGCCCTTAGGCCTTAGCTTGCCTTGTTTTTGAGAGAAACACACACACACACACACACACACACACACACACACACACAGAGAGAGAGAGAGAGAGAGAGAGAGAGAGAGAGAGTCAGTCAGTCAGTCAGACAGACAGACAGACAGACAGACAGACAGACAGACAGACAGACAGACAGAGTTTTGATTTTTCATTTTTCCTTCTTATTTTCCCATCTGGATTCTCCTATAGCAATTCTCCTGCACATTGCCCTAAATATTCAGGAACTTGTTCCTAGGGGTAGGTAGTAGAGATGGGCACGACTCAGAAAATTTTTTCGTTTCCGTTTCCGTTTTCGTCTAGGGGTCCGTTTCGGCTAGTTTCCGTTTTCGTGAGCTAATTTTCAAAATTTTTCATTTTCGTTTCGTTACGTAACGAAAACAAAAAACGAAAACGAAAACGAAATTTTTTTCATTTCTTCCCATTTAGCTCCATTAAGTGCTTTTCCAGTAACAAAAAACGAAAAATGACTCAAAATTAGTCGTTTCGTTTCCGTTTTCGTTCCATTTTTAAACCGTTTTTCGTTTTTTGTTTCGTTACGTAACGAAAATGAAAAACGAAAACGGAAACGGAAATTTTGCTAAGTCGTGCCCATCTCTAGTAGGTAGCTATACATCTTTCTCAATCTTTGGACCAAATAGCTGAAACATAGTGAGTTTCAACTAAAGGGCTGGTAGAAGGCTAGGGGCAAATACTGTGCTTTACAATGTCTAACTGTGGTTGATTCTGCATAACTGTCATCTGCATAATTTCATCTGATAACCAAATACAGGTTATTCTGCTTTGCACTTTTCATTTTAACATTGCATTGTACTGTGTTAAAAATTCATTGATTTTCATTTGATTTATTTTATACTACTTTTTCATTTCATGAATCTTACTTCCTATTTAACTCCTGTGATTTAAATAAAACTTTTCATTAATTATACCTACAGTACAAGTAGCCTAGTAACATCTCTGGTTATGCCATCCTACCAACTGGGGTTACAAAAGGACCTCATTTTCACTATGATGCCCATTTTTCTTGGAAACAAAATGCAACCAAGCAAGACGGAGTTTGCAGACTCAGCTTAAGACAAAGATATCAAGGTATCTTTTTATAGTGTCTCTCCTCCCTGTAAACAAAAAGAAGAGCTGGAATTGCTGTAGAATTCCTTAGATGCCCATCATAGGGTCCAAATATGATTTTTGGTGCATTTTTGTTGACCATGAATCACATTTTATCACTTCCACATTATTTGGCTACCAACCATGATGTCCATGGAGAATGAGGAGAGAGTAAAGCTCCTGTCTCTCTGGAATCCCACACTGATATATTATCTTAATACACACAGACAGGCACATTGTTTAATAGGGGTGTACGCTATTTACAAGGATTATGTATCGAGGTTGTTCCTACTCTGAAAAAAAATCCCATGGATGCTTTTGACTAGAGATGGGCACAACATGGAAAATTCTAGCACTGTGGTGGTAACTTAATGACAAATGGATTTATTTGGGTGTGAACTGTTCTGGGTTACATTCTGCCTAATAATCAGTACAGTCAACCGGGAGCCATGGAGGCTATAAGCAGTGATGTAGTGACAAATTTTGAATCACTGGAGCTGGTCATGATAGCCTTCCACATTAAGCACCCCCAACAAGAAGAGACAAGAAGTATGGGCAGCTGGATTGCTCCGAAGACTAAGCTGTTCTCAAATACCTTGCATGGCAACAAGAGGATTTTGCATAATATCCTGTCCCTTAGAATTTCTCTCTCACCTATTGTGAGGATTGCAGCTATGCTCAAAGCCAAGAGGGAAGGCCTCAGGGTGTAACGTATAACATCAAAGGTGATTACAGGCAGTTCGCCTCCACAAGTTAAGCCAATTGCATAGTGTAAGAATGATTTTTGGTCTATCTCAGTGGTTCCCAACCTCAGATGTTCTTGAACTGCAATTCCCAGAAATCCTAGGGAACACAACTAGTAGTGAAGGCTTCTGGGAAGTTTAGTTAAAAAAATAGCTGGGGACACAAGGTTGGGAACCAGTGGTTTAGACATCAAACCGCCGCCACCACAGTTTCCCTGCTATATCTGAGCTACTTGGAAAATCAATTGAGGCTCAGGCTCCACTATCCAATAAAACATACACTGAAATAAATCTTCAGTAAGTCTTTCAGGTGCCACAACTGTTCTATTTTGTTATAAATGCTGGACAGATCTAATATGGGTACTTCTTTGAAAACATCATTCTCTCTCTCTCTCTCTCTCTCTCTCTCTCTCTCTCTCTCTCTCTCTCTCTGCCCTTGCATAGCTATCTAAAGAGAGACAGAGATAAAATGCAGATATTTAGGCTTCTTGGTATACTTCTTTATCTCTTTGTTTACTTCCAGAATAATTAAAAATGAGCTTTTGTCCAGCTTTAGATCATATAATAACATATAGAAGATCAGATGGTGGCTGTACAGAACCGAATAGAGCAGCTATTTGTAAAACTCTCACTTGTTTACTAGTTTAAAAGTAGAACATCAGAATGGTGTATTTTGAGGTGGATCTCTTTTCTAAAAGCCAATACAAATAAAGACAAGAAACATTGGGCTTATACTTCTCACTAATAAACGGTCTGAACATCTACAAATGTGGTGTATTCTGTTTGGAAGATATTGAATACTAGCCCATTGTATATTTAAAATAATGTATGAACTTAGGTAATTGCATTATACTGAGTCGGACCATTCATCTATTTTGCCCTGTATTGTCAACATTAATAAAACAGCAGTTCTTCAGAGTTTCAGACAGGAGTTCTTTCATTCTAGTCTGGGAATCCCAGATTAGACTTTCTTCAACTTTACCCTAATATAAGAAAATGTATTTATTTTTTAAAATATATTTGCCGTGCTTTCTTCTTGGAAAGGACTCAAGGTGGCTGACAACGTCGAAGGACAAAATACAAAGTTGGAGAAAAGGAGTGGACAACAGTTACCAAGAAACATTGAAGACAATATTCAAGGCAAAGAACAATGATTGTGAAGAGGCATTTTGCATCATTAAAAAGGCAATATTAAAGCTAAAGACAATAAGCAAACACAGAAAAAAATGCCACTCTGAGAGGTGGAAAATGCATACACAAAAATGGAAAAACACAAGTACTGTAGAACTACAAATTCACTCCAAGTAATAATGCACAACAATCCATCTACAAGTCACATAACAGATAATCACATTACTCAGGGAAAGCTTGTCTGAAGAGCAATGCCTTTGCTTGCATATGGAAGGACAGCAAAGATGGGGCAAGTGTGATCTCCTATGGAAGTGAGTTCCAAAGTGTGAAAGCAGCAACAGAAAAAGCCCTCTCCTGTGTTCTCATCAAATACACATGTGAAAATAGCAGGATGGAGAGAAAAGCTTCTCCTTAGCACTTGGGCTGGGTCATACTAGGAGACATGGTCACTGGAGTAATTTGGACAGTCTTTTGCCAATTTCAGTATCATTTAGATTATCTCATACCAAATGCATATATTCAAAAACTTTCAGAAAATTGTGCATGTATGTGTGTGTTGGAATTTCTAAGGGTGTTAGACAGTTCGTTACAGCACAGTGGCTAATTAAAAACAGAGGTAACAGGCTGTGAATCTCATGCAATATGTTTCAAAGAACTTTGACAGTTGTTTTGTTTTTCAAAAAAAAAATATTGAACCTTTGAACTCTTACAACCAGAACTGAGTATAAGCACAACATTTCTGCTTTCCTACATTAGGCAAAACACACAATTCCCTCCCCTTTTTTGGCGTTGCATGCCAAAATGCTTATGTTTATAATTTCACAGCCTTGAATGTTATAGTCTTAAAATAAGGTTATGATTTTAGGATTAACACATTTTGTACTAAGCAAGCTGTATTTAAATCAACACAGTATACATGGGGCTTCAGCACATGTATCTAAAAATAAATTTATAAGACAGGAGAAAAGAAGCAGATAAATTTAAAAGGTCATTTGTCTGGCATGGAGTACGGGAATTTAGCTATTTGATAGGAAAGTTTTAATTAAATAAGTTACATTTCAACCATGAAGTAACATCTTTCTCTACCCCCCGCCCCTTGTCCCTCTCTCTCTCTGGTGTGATCAAACAGTGATATAAGATTGTGTCTCCCTGGAAAGTTTTGCTTTGCTGAGAGTGAACTCCTTTAAAAGGACTTTCTGTTCACATAGGAATCAGTCCAGCCTAGCTTTAAAACAAAGTAGCCTCCTGATGTATTTAAAAAAAAAAGAGTCTGGATTTGGTATGCAACAAGCCAAATGGTTACCCATTTCCTCTAAGTAGTCTGATTGCCTGAAATCAACTGAAACTGGACACAAGCACTCCAAAAGATGAGCTTATAGCTTTGTCCACACTGACATATAGATCTGTATTAGGGATGGGCACAAAATGAAAAATGAAATGCTGTTTCATTGCTTCATTGCATAATGAAATGTAATGAAACAAAATGAAATGAGGAAGCAGCATTTTGTTACAGATGAAATGAAATGGTTGTTTTTTCATTCAAATGAAATGTTTTGTTCTATCTGTAAAATGCCTCCCTTACTTGATGGGCTCGGAGGCACTGTCACTGTCACTACCACCGTTGTCACTGCTGAAGAGCCACTGCCGTGGTCAGGGAGGCTGGGTGGGTACCACCATTGCTACCGAGAACTCAGGCCTGGAAGGGTGAGCGAGGCCATGCAGGTAACATTGCTGCATTGTTACCATGAGACTTTGGTTTTTGCTTAAATGAATGTGGAGAATGGAAGAGGAAGCATAAAAGTAACGGTCTTGAGGCTATGATAAAAAAAGGACAAATGGGTAGAATTACAACAATGCCAATGGGTAAGAGGCCACAGTGATCATCAGTTAACTTCTTCAGTTTACCGACTGTATGAAACACCAGATCTGACAACTGCCAGGCTTCATTCCATCAACGATGCTGATATCTTATGGCCACACAATAATCAAAGGTTCCTCTGTCAGTTCACATTGTCATTTGAACGTCTTCAACTCCTGTTGTCTCTCTCTCTTCCCCATTGTTTACTTGTGTTTAAAATCTTGGTGACATTCTGTTGGAATGAACAGCACTATACCAGTAGTACTTTCAAAGTGGCTATGGACTCAATTCTAGTGCCAGACAGAAGTTTATATATCAAAACATTTCTAGCAAATAGGATATAGTCATTCAAATTTACTGTAGCGCAAGGTGAGGATATACTTACCGTATATACTCGAGTATAAGTCGACCTGAGTATAAGCCGGGGCCCCTAATTTAAACCCCAAAACTGGGAAAATTTATTGACTCAAGTATAAGCCTAGGGTGGGAAATGCAGCAGGGCCTGGCTACTCCTCCTTTATGAGCTGGGGGTGTGTGATGTTTAAAATAACTTTTAGCTACCAAGGCAAGTGCTTGAGTTGGTGGCTAAAAGTCATTTTAAACATTGTTTTAAAATGACTTTTTAAAAAGTCATTTTAAACATGGGGGGATCAGGAGAAGTGGCGCACACTGTTTAAAATGACTTTTAGCCACCGACCCAAACTTGCCTCAGTGGCTAAAAGTATTGACCCGAATATAAGCCAAGAACCCCTTTTCTAGCCCAAAATTAGGGCCGAAAAACTAGGCTTATATTCAAGTATATACAGTACTTAACTTAACTTAACTTAACTTAACTTATATATCACCCAGTTAGTGTCAGGAATTACTCTGAACAAGTGGGCAGTTTGCAATCAAAGGAAATACAAAGATAATATCATATAGTATCATACACTATCATATAGTAATCATCCATAGATATACATAAAATGATAAAAGATAATCAAAATACAGCCTAACCAATCTAGCATAAAATCCATAGCTAAATCAGATGATGGCAAGCCTAGCCACATTGATGTTGAAGTGAGAATGCCCATAAAAGCTTATGTGAACAGTGTGGTCTTGAGTATCCTCTTAAAAGCATGTTTTACCAGAGGTATTGTATCAGAAAAGCTGGAGGTGGGTGGGATTTTGGGAGATATTGGCTGAAGTCTACCAATAAGTCACAACTAGAACATGATTCAATCACAGTGCTCTACTTGTGACAATACTGGGTTTTAGATATTATATAATATCAAGCTGTGGATGGAATCTTAAACCAGGTTCCCATTCTCCACCTGCAATTTCTATATACCCTCAAAATTTGCATTGGTGCATGGGAGATTGTCAGGAGTGCGTTCTAGGCAAATGTAAGGATGCAGAGTAGAAGGACAGAAAGATTACTATGCAGGAGTTGGACAGCTTGCATGATGTGGGAACTTTCCCATAAGTTTAATATGAATATGATCTAGTGCAGTGATGGTGAACCTTTTAGAGACCGAGTGCCCAAATTATGATACAAAACCCACTACTTTTTCTCAAAGTGCCAATGCAGCAATTTAGGCTGAAAACAGGTGGCTGTGAAGGGGCAATGTCGGTGCTCACAGAAAGGGCTCTGAGTTCCACCTTTGGCACCCGGGACATAGATTCGCCAACACTGATCTAGTGCCATTAAAAGAATGTTACCAAAACAATTCTCTTTTATATGTTTTAACAGCAAGTATTGATCCAGATTGCCTTGTTAACAAAACAATTCAGTCATTGTAGCACAGACTGGTGGTATGGAAGTGGTAACTAAGAAACTGACATTTGTATTTCCAGATTACTATTTGGAGTGCATGGACCATATAGTGCCATAAGTGTGAAGAAACACATTTGACTATTAATTATGGCATTTAGATTATGGCTTTTCTTGCCATCTTAAAAGCCAGTCCGAATGGCATTCAAAAATCTGGCCGAAGATAAATCTTTAAGTTTTACTCTTGATAAATAGTGCTGTCTTTTTTAATCTATTTTTCAAAGTCTCTCAAGACACATTGATTTTGGCTGCAATGGTATTATGAACAATTTGGAAAAAACGTAGTGAACAAGGTAGATTGTTGCAAACATACCCAATGAAACTGTGACTAGAGTAGTCTTACATAAATATTTATGATTCTAATTACAGGATTTGTCCTATTTAGCCATGGAACAGTTTAACAAAAACTGATTAGAAAAGCAGTAAAGACTGTTAGGTGGGAGCTTATTACTGCTATAAACTAAAACTGGTAATTTGCACCAGGATTATTTTAAAATTGTGAGATAAATTACTCAATGAAGTATTAACTAAAATGGAGAAGCTAAAAGCATAAAAACAAATGTAGACCATAATGCTCTAATATACTCCAAAGTTCAACCGCTAATTTCTAGAGTACCTTATTAAAATGCTGTTGGATATTTTCTTTAACTATATCTTATACTGTGCTATTTTAAAGGGTTGCCAATAAAAGCTCAGTTGACTGAACAGTTGTGTGTCACGGGATATTCAAAAGCTGTCCTATATGGCCGAAATATGTTATCAATAAAATAATAGTATGGCTGGTATAGGGAAAGAGAATTTTTAGGATAAAATTAAATCCTCTCAGAGCCCAAAGAAAATAGGAAAAATAATTGGAGGGGTCTCATCTTCAGCAGAGGTGAAAACTGATTCCAGTTGAGAGCTTGGCATTCAAATTAAGCATTAAATGCAGATTTTGACAAATATATGAAAGACTGAGAACTATCACTTATTTCTACATTCATGTGATTGAGAACCATTGAGTTCAAAGGGACTTGTGGCATACATGCATAGAATGGTACTAGAAATTGCAAAAAAAATTAACTAACTAAAAACAAGATAATTTTATGTTGCAAATTGATACCTCATAATGACTGAAATATATAGAAAATATGAAAAATTGTGTAACCAATAATGTGGATGTGGAAGAGGGGTGAGATATAAGAGCAATACAAAATCATCGTATTGGCTTGACTGTCACATCTTGTCTTTGATTGGCTTTAAACTAAACTAATAGCTACGCAAAATGTCACAGGGATAGTTGGAGATGACTGGTGTGTAACAGCAAGAAAGGTAATAAAAAATAATGGAGGGTTAAAAGTGCCTGTGGAAAAAAGGAAGTTGGAAGGATGAAGAGAGGCAGTCCTCTGGGGAAGTTATATTAAAGCAGACAACTGTCCTACAATGCTTAACAGAGCTCGTAGTATTTCAATAATGGTTCCCCTGGGTGTGCCTTTGGCACAACATTTCAGCGTTTCTCATATCTTGTCTAATCCACTCATTTTGTATATCACATCTTGTCTAACCCACTAATCCAAAGACAGACAACTTATTTCAGAAGAGACTTCCGTGCAGCATTACCCATTTATTGTCATTAGGAAGTAAATATTTCCTTCGCACGACAAATCTACGACTGCTTAAGACGTCGTACTGAACCCTCTACTCTCCAATGGCAGCACTGATATAAGGACAACGCTTCCTCGGAGATACATCCATAACCAAGCTAAGCTAAAGTACTCCTGTGTTTAAATGGACTTAAGTCAGTGAAACTGAGGGGCAACCACAGTGTTGTGCCAAAA
>JAHTLZ010000237.1:51279722-51308419 GCA_023846285.1 Phrynocephalus versicolor
ATAGATAGATAGATAGATAGATAGATAGATAGATAGATAGATAGATAATGTATATTTATTTATTTATTTATTTACTTATTTACTTATTTATTTGATTTATATACTGCCCATCTGGCAGAAAGCCACCCTGGGCAGTTTACGACATAAAACAAACTAATTACAAAATACAGATACAAAAATATGATAAAATCAAAAATATTGTAAATGAAAACATAACTAAAACAACAAAATTCATAAAAATCAAAGGTAAATAAGATAAGCTAATGGTGGATGAGATTAGATCACTAAATCAATAAGGCCACATAACAGTTAATAATGGAGGTAATGGAGGGCAATTTGCATCCAAAAGTTACACTCCTTACAAGAGGATTTTGCCCGATACCATCAGTCCCATAATTTCTGAACTTGATGGTGAAAATTCATTTTGTTCATTTTAATATAGACTTGCCTAGGGTTTCACTTTAAAAATAGTACATGAGGTGAAACACTGTTATCCTTAAATATTAATTTCCTCATAACAATGCATATAGAATTATATATCCAATGGTCAAATTACACAAAAATACAACTGTTTGTAAACATATTATTCTGAAAGAAAAACTGATAGCATAGATGACTACTATATTGGGCAGAATTCTACTTTGTCAAATATTAGACGAATGGAAATTAAGCTTGAGAAAGTCTTCAAAGTTTGACATGGCTTAAAAAATTAGAAAAAACAAAATGAGAAATTGACATTTTCCTCCCATCACAATTTGAAATATAGACTGGGTGTTTCATGAATGTTCTGTCTGCATTGGTTCCTGATCACTTCCCTCAGGCCTATAGCTCATCTATTTGCATCTCTGTCCCAAAATATTGCAGCAGTCACAGTCAACAGTTACTTTTTAAATCCAGAAGTGAGCATTAATTTCCAAATGCAGATGTCAGACATAAATGATGCTCTCAGAATCAAGGACTTAATTTTGGTAACCTACATCATCGCCATGACCACCCTTGTGCACAAGATCGTTCTGTATTCCTTGTGTGAACAAAATTCAATGGGTGGGGCAAGAAGAGGCCATATTAACAAGTTTTCAAAAGTAAGAAACTGCTCATGTTGCTTATGGTGAATGATCCCCCCCCCACACACACACACACAACCAGTAACTAGAAATGTCTGTGAAGATTCTCAGTCATCCAGGTGAGTTTATCTGGAAGTTGAGTCATGGCTACTGGACTTCTTTTTTGAGAGATAGAAACATTTCGCTGTTCATCCAAACAGCTTCATCGGTCTGAATACAGCTAGTGCAAATCCTCCATCTTATAGGCTGCTTTGACCTCTTGTCACCCTGCCCTGAATTAGGCTCATAAGATGAACAATGGCCTAAATAGGCTTGTTAGGGAGACAATAGTATCCTTAGCCTTAAGGTGAACAATGGCCTAAGGTGCTGAAACCTATCAAGAATGGGTCGTTAGCTATGGCCTTGGTGGTGAAGGCTTTTTGATTTGTCTGGGTACTTTGGAAAGCACAACCTGATAAGTAGCAGATAGACTGTGCCTGAGCCCCCCACCTCTGTTGAGGGAGGGGTTTTCAATGCTCACATGAATGGCCTCCCTTACTCCTCTTTTAAACCACCTCTCTTCTTTGTCTAATATGTGTACATCCTCATCTTTGAAAGAGTGCCCTTTGTCCTCTCAAAAAAGAAGTCCAGTAGCCATGACTCAACTTCCAGACAATAACTAGAAAAAATAAAGACTGATGAGCTACAAAATGTGTATTTTGTACCTGCAGTTTAACCACAGTTATGCCACGTGAGATTCATGTGCTGTCACCTCACCTCACATTTATGGTGGTTTTAATTTCTATAGCTTAGATGGGCCAGTATTTGGCACCTTAATGCCTCACCTCCTCCAGGAGGTGCCCACTTGGAAGCCTCCATGTGCTGCCTCTAAATGGGGACCCCTCTGGCTGATAAACAAATTGGATGTTTGTGTCCATCTCTCTGGTCTGTATTAACAGCACAGACTTAAGGTTTTCAAGGTAAGAAATGTTTATGCCACACAGTCACCCAATGCGTTTCAATGACCAAGCAGGGATTTGGACCCAGGTCTCCTGAGTGTTACTCTTTCAATCCATTGAAAAATATTGGCTCCCCCAGTGATACTGGCTACCTGTAAAGAAGAAAAAAGGGTGCACTCTAGAAGCAAAATCAGTTTTGCATCCCATGTGTTCTAGACTCTGAATCACTACAGAAACACACACAATGAACAAGTTTTTAAATGTCTTTATCATGTGATGAATTACTCCCTGTATATAGAAAGACTATATGAATAAATACTACACAGGGCATTGCCTAATAAACATTTAAAAGAAACCACTTGTCTTTCAAGGGGGTCTAAAAGCAAATTAAGTACAATATAGGGATGTCAATAGATTTATGTAGTATTTGGAAACTATTGGGAAACTGCCGTCCTTCTTAGGAAAGAAGGCAATTACATTCTTACAGAAACTAGACATTAACCTTCAAACACTAAAACAAATGTAGTGGAAAGCATTTTAATCTGCCTATTTCATTTCAGTTTTTATCTGTAGACAACAGTATGACGGTATTTAATGGTACTGTTCAAGAAAAGGTTAGCAAACTAATAAATATCGGAGCTCAAGTCACTGGTTAATTAACATTAATAAACAGGCACTGATACCTAAGCAACCTTGTTTTATGCATCTGTTATGAGAAAATCAGACATATACCATTGAATACAACTGCTTTTCAGCTAACTTCAAGGATCATTAATGTTCATCGGAAAGAAACGAGGAGACATTATACACCCAGGTTGGCAAGTGACAGCCTCAATATTTATTGGAATTATGGGTTCTATTACTTTACTACTTAACTGGAACACTTGTGTCATATTTCCTTCAATAAAGATAAGCCCCAAGTATGCAGAGTCAAGTAACAGGCTTAATTCTATTCATTTAAGCAAACCTACTGCCGATCAATCCAAATAGAGACTATTGCCAAGGAATCAGAAGACTGAGACTCAGAAAGACAGGAATGAAGGAATTGGAAAAGATAATAAAGTACAGGGAATGTGCCACTGGAGACCAAAGCCACAAGCATCCACACTATTTCATTCCTGGTTATTATGTATGAGTGTTACAGTCCATAAGTAAAGTAAGCTGACAGAAAAACATCGATCCATTTGGTGTATGGTGCTTGAGGAGAGCTTTGTGGATACTCTGGACCTCTGGAAAGACAAATAAATCAATCCTAGATCATATCAAGACTGATATTTCTCTAAAAGCAAAAATGACAAAATTGCAGATGTATTTCGGCCACACCATGAGAAGGCAAGAATCTCTTGCAAAAAAAAACAGTATGACCCCTTTATCCTTTGGACCATTATCCGCTGATTCATTGATCCGCGAATGAAGGGAAAAAATATTTAAAAACTAACTTAGTAGCTGCAAAGCAGGCTACTGTCGCAAACAGTAGCTTCAAAGCCAGCAACAAAGAGGGTGGTTGGACGGTGGCAAGGAGGGCTCGACAATGATAAGTTTTCTTTTGTTTTCTTCCCTCCTTGCTGCTACCGCCACCCCTGCCTGAGTGCGGTGGTAAAGAGGGGGGTGGCTGGCAGCAGCGGTGGTGAGGAGGGAAGAAAACAAAAGAAACCTTAGCAATGCAGAGCCCTGCTTGCCACTAACATCCCTGCAGGCTGGCCACTGAGCCCGGCGGCAAAGAGGGCAACTGGGTGGTGGCAATGAGGGTGGCTGGCAGACGATGGTGGCAGTGAAGAGGGCTCGGTATTGGTAGCATTTCGTTTGTTTTCTTCCCTCCTCACTGCCAGAGCTGCTGATCCCAGAGGTGAAGAGGGTGGCTGGCTGGTGCTGGCAGCGAGGAGAAAGAAAAATAAATAAAAACTCTATTCTCTTCTTGCTGCCAACACTGACTTACCAAGCATTTTTGGTGGTTTTGCCCCACCTCCCCACCACCCCTGTCATCACCATTATTGTTGGATAAGAGCATTTGCTCTTATCCACAGATTTCATTATCCACAGGGGTCCTGGAACCAATCCCCCAGATATGGCAGTTGTACTCTAATGCTGAGAAAGGATAAATGCAGCAGGAAAAGAGGAAGAGAAAATGTGCAATGGATTGCCTCTCAAAAGGAACCCAAGACTTGAATAGACAAGAGCTAAGCAGGGCTGCTGGAGATCGGACATCTTGGTGCTTCGTCATTCATGACATAAGGTGGATGTGACTTGATGGCACTTAACAGCAACCTACCGCAACAATTAAATCAATGAAATCTTACGAATTTAACATTACAGTTTGTATACCTTCATTTGAATCCACAGTATTTTTATGATTTGTTGAATCAGATCTCTATGTTTCTACTAAACTCTCACAATTAATACCAAGTTCAAAGAAGATTTTCTACCAGTTTGGAAAATGATGAAATTTAATTAATCTTGAGGGAACATAGGTTTACTGGAAGGTGTTAGTCACTCAATTGATTCCCTTGTGCTATCACTTTGCCCGCTACATTCTTTCATGTAATTCACATTCCCACTCATATCAACAAAGGTTTTATTTCTCTTAGTAATAAAAATGATTTTGTGGTTGACCGGGAATCTTTGAAAGCTGTAGTCTGAAAAGGTAACTTGGCCAGGTTCTGTTAAGTTTCAAACAACAAATTTGAATGTGTTTTCCAACATAAACTCTACTTAAATTGTTTATCTAGGCCCCCAATCTGTAGATTCCCATTTCCTCATAAGGGAGGCTGGGGCACCTCCCTTATGAGGAAAGGCTAAAACATTTGGGTCTCTTTAGTCTGGAAAAAAGGCGCCTGAGGGGGGATATGATTGAAACATACAAAATAATGCAGGGCATGAGTCAAGTGGATAGAGGGAATCTCTTCTCCCTCTCACAAAATACCAGAACTAGGGGACATCCACTCAAATTGAGGGCTGGGAGAGTAAGGACAGACAAAAGAAAATATTTTTTCACCCAGCGCGTTGTTAGTCTATGGAACTCCCTGCCACAGGATGTGGTGATGGCATCCGGCCTGGATGCCTTCAAAAGGGGATTGGACAGATTCCTGGAGGAAAAGTCCATCACAGGTTACAAACCATGATGGAGATGTGTAATCTCCAGGCTTAAAACCAGGGCACTTCAAAGGCCAGATGCAGGGGAGTAGTATCAGGAGACATATCTAGTCTCATGCGCTCCCATACGCATCTGGTGGGGCCACTGTGAGATACAGGAAGCTGGTCTAGATGGGCCTTTGGCCTGATCCAGCATGGCTCTTCTTATGTTCTTATGTTCTAATGTTCTGGAGCTGAGAGGTTCCAGGAGTAGGAATCAGCAAGCACTGGTAGTACAAAATAAAATGTGATATCCTGATGCCTTTCCATGGTCTGACAAATCCTTGCCTGATAAATAGGAAATGTAAACATTTCTGAACTATTTGCTGCATGTTGTACTTAAAATGAAGGATTAGATCTTTAGATCTCATACTGCCAGAAATAACCTGGCACTTCTGAAAGCTCCTTAAAACAGAAAAAACAAAACACCCAGCATGATGAATGCTTTGCAACTTTTAAAAAAAACCCTCTTGGCTGCTATACTTCTAAGATTCAAATAGACAATTCCCTTCAAAACATGTGTACTAGTGCTTGGTGTTACTAATGATCATAGTGTTATACAGCTGTCATTTCATTCCTAGAGAAAAGTGCACATAAAGAAAGGTCAGTGGTTTCACATTCATTGAATGAATTGCTGAATGTTAGGTTCATATTTATGTACAGTAAGTTCTATAGAGTCAATAGGTCTACTGTGGTTGGAGCTAGCAACAGGAAGCTGGCCAAAATATCTGAAAATTTGACCTTTGTTATATTTTTGGAGCTTTCAACCACAATGGCCAGAATCTTGTTGGTTATGTCAGCATAAGTGCAACAGGGCCAGCTGCAGTAGCAAACTGCAACTAGTTATCAGGTCACCTCTTGGACCCTCTGCATTACAACAGTCATGTGATATAGGATGGGACAAAACACCTAGCCCACATTTTACCATGCAGCGTGATATGTTTTTGAGACACATGTTGGGTTTTAAAAACACAATGTTCTTTTCTAAATGCTTACAGACTGACTTTTAAACTATCTGCTAGAGGGTGTCACTTCCGGCTGCTTGGATGAGCGGCTGAAAAAAGCAGAGCTCCGTACGACTGAAATGTAAACAGCTTTAAAAGTCTTGTTCTCCCTTTCAAAACTTGTGAGTAACTATCCTATGTAGTTTTTAAAGTGATTTATTGTAGACTGGAGAAGTCTGGAATGTTAAACATCTGATAGTTCACCGGTAGAAAGTGCTTTCGCTTTGATTCGTGTGCGAACGGCTCTCACTTTTAAGCTACTGAGTCAATCAGATGATTTTCTTGTCTTACGACCTGGACTTGTATTTAAAAAATCTGCTTAATGAGAAGGAAAAAAACCAAACCTGTGCAAGAAGTTAAGTGGGTCCGATCTGCATCTGATCGTAGCCTTGAGAGATTAAAACGTATTGAAGCCTCGTCCGCCCTTCAGGAGGAGGGGGGCGAGAATCCTAGCTGTGCTATGGAAAATTTTGAACAAAAACTCTCCGTTCTTACGGAAGGCTTGGAAGCGTTGGGGGGGGGGGTTACCCAAGGATATCAAACAGATTAGTGAGGACTGTAAATTATTTAAAAAGGAATTCCAAGCTCTTAATTCTAAAATGGAGACGATACAAGCAGATTTTAAGAACTTTGATCAGAGAGTGACTCAGGTTAAAAACTTGGCTAAGCAAAATGAGGATGGAATACAAAAACAAAAGAAACGTTTGGAAGACATAAATAGGAAAGTCATCTACCTTGAAGATAGTTCCAGACGCTCCAATATCAAAATTATGAACTTTGCATTAAAGAAAAAAGACAATCTTAAAGAAGAGGTGATTTCCTGGATAAATACAATTATGAAGTCACAGTTTGTAAGAGAGGAAGATGTTGAGAGAATTCACTTTCTGGGCAGCCCCCAAGTTCAACATAGGCCCATAATACTGAAATTTTCTAACTATGTAAAAAAAGAAGAATTTTTGAGGGTGACAAGATCTAAGCCAGAACTTCTCTCTTACAATGGCACTCCTGTCCAACTGTATCAAGATCTTTCCTATGCAACATCTCAGTGGAGTTAAAATATGCGCCCTGTAACTGCAGTTCTTATAAAAAATAATTTGAAGTACAGTTGGGGCTATCCAGTATTCATCAAGATTTGGAAGGATGGGATCCTTCATAAAATTTACTCTCCAGAAGAAGGAGAACACCTACTAGCTGCATGGGGCCTCTCACAGGAAGATCCAGGAGCAGCAACATCGAGTGGTTAAATGAAGAAATCGCATGGGAAGAAAGTGGATTCTTGTATAAAGTTTTTTTTTACATATTTCTCCTTTTGTCTTTTTGGGTTTTTTTTTGGGGGGGGGATTCATTTTTCTATTTTTGTTCCTGTCTTCATTTCTTTATTTTCCCAATTTTTGATTTTTAATTTTTTATATATGGGAAGGAAGTAGATTTTATTATAATTATTACCTATTTTTTCATTTGGATTCCTTTTTTGGGAGAGGTTTTTTTTTGGTGGGGTTATTATTATTATATTTTGTTTTCTTTTTATGATTTTTGATTTTTCCATTTTTTATTTTTTATTTCAGTTTTTCATTTTCCATTTTCCATTTTCCTTTTTATTTTTATTTTATTTTATTTTTATTTTTCAATTTACCTCTGTTTCCCTTTGTATTTTTAGTCACTGTTTTTTTCCTTCTCCCTTTCCCCTCTCCCTTATCCCCCCTTCCCCCTTCCCAACCTTCCGGTTCCCCCCTTCTTATCCCCTTTCCCCCTTCCCAACCTCCCTTTTCCCTCCCTCCCTCCCTCCCTCCCTCCCTCTCTCTCTTTTTTTTCTCTTTTCCCTCTTTCCCTCCTCCTCCCTTTTGACAGTAGGGGAAATGGGCAGTGGGAGAGTGAAGTGAATATTGCAGAGTGAAGTAAATATTGTAGAATATTGTAGAACTTAGTAGAATTGATAAATGTTTAAGGGGGAAAACAAGAGGGTAAATTACTTCAGATTGTACGGATGTGGGAGATCTGGCCGTGACTCAAGTTGCTGGGAATGGCGCCCCCCTCCCCCTTAGAGTCATGCTGGAGTCCCATGCAGTGTGGATAAAGGAGGGGGTGGTAAGATTGATAATTGTAGGGTGGTGGGGTATGGTTGGGGATAGGTTTGGGTTACTTCATATTATTGTTTTATCATTGTGTTTTTTAGTGAGTTTTTCTGTTATATGTATCACAACAGGATCAAAAAAAACATGTGATTTAAAGGGGGCATGGGGACCAACATAAAAGTAGTTACTTTAAATGTGAAAGGCCTAGGATCTGTTATAAAGAGAAGAAGAATAGAAGCTCTACTGAAGAGGAGTAAAGCGGACATTATTTTTCTACAAGAGACTCACCAATCAAGAGATGGGATCAACGAACTCAAGCTACAGAATATCAACATTTATGAGAAAGGATATGGGACTTCAAAATCTAAAGGAGTTGCAATTTTAATTTCTAAATATTGTGAATTTGTAGTACAAGAAGTAATAAAGGATGACAATGGTAGATTTTTAATAATCCAGGGTTTATTGGGAAAAGAAGATTATACTCTAGTGAATGTGTACGCACCTAATGTACAGCGAGGAGTTTTTTATGAATCTCTTCTAAAAGAACTAGACAAGGTGAAAAAAGGCTATGTTATTATGGCAGGAGACTTTAATATGGTACTGGACAAAGTAAAGGATAAATCTGACATTAAAAAGGATGATATGAATAATAGAACTACTACTTTGAATAAAGTAATGAAAACTGCAGGTTTAAAGGATATTTGGAGAGAATTAAAGGGAGATGAGAGAAGATATACATATTATTCTTCGGTACATAAAAGTTATTCTAGAATAGACTTTATATTTGTATCCCATAATTTGTTTTCTAAAATAATTGAAACAGAAATTAATACTATAAAAGTAACGGACCATGCTCTAATGGAAATGATAATGAAAGTTAAAAAAGATTATAAAGAGGCAAGAAGATGGAGAATGAATTCTAGTATTTTTCAAAATGTAGATGTAATAGAAAGGGTAAAAAATGAATGGCTAGAAACATGGTCTATAAATGAAGCAGCTGGAAGCGAAATGGGATTGATATGGGACACTATGAAGTCAGTTATGAGGGGATTAATTACAAAGGAAATGTCTAAATTCAAAAGATCAAAAGAGGAGAATATTAAGAAGTTAGAAGACGTAATTAAAAACTTGGAGCATAAATATCTTGTAAATAGAGATAATAGAACGTTTTTAGAACTTCAAGCTAAAAGAAAAGAACTAGATAGCATAGAATTAGACAAAGTTCAGAGGGATTTAATGTATATGAAGAGAAATTATTTTGAATTTAGTAATAAGAATTCTAGATTTTTGGCACGGCTATGTCAAGCTAGAAGAGCAAAAAATGCAATAGGTGTGATTAGAGATAAATTAGGAAAGAAGTGTGGCTTGATGAAAGATAAATTGCAAATATTTCAAGAATTTTATGAAGATTTATATAAGGGAGGTAATGCCTCAAAAGCAGACATAGAAAAGTATGTTAAAGAAATTGTTAAAGATAAGATATTAGAGACAGACATGAGAGAATTAGAAAAACCAATTCAAGAGGAAGAGATCGGAGCAATTATTGACAAGCTAAAAAATGGTAAAACCCCGGGTTGTGATGGATTGGATTCAGATTTTTATAAATTGTTTAAATCAGTTTTAGTCCCAAGATTAAAATTACTTTTTAATAGAATTTTACAAGGAGATAAAATACCATTATCTTGGAAACATTCATTAACAATTCTTATTCCAAAACCTAATAAGGATGTGATGGACCCTAGTTCATATAGACCTATTTCATTAATAAATCAAGATGCTAAGATTTTTACTGCAATATTAGCGAACAAAATGAATGGGTTCATTACAAGATATATTAAGGAAGATCAAAATGGGTTTTTAAAGGGAAGACAAATGTCTAATTTAACTAGAAGAGTGCTGAATATTATATATGATATAGAAATGAACAAACGGAAGGCTGGCATTATATCATTGGATATATTTAAGGCTTTCGATTGTGTGGAATGGCCAACACTAAAAATAGTGATTGAAAATTGGGGGTTTGGAGCGAAATTTAGAGGTGTGATAGATCAATTATATTCTAAAAATACATCTGAGATAATAATTAATGATGGGATTTCAGATAGGATATCTCTAGGCCAAGGCACTAGACAAGGTTGCCCCCTCTCCCCAGTTTTATTTTGCTTAATGATTGAAATGTTAGCGGATAAAATAAGAAATGATGAGTCAATTAGCGGATTAGGTATTGATAATAAAGTAAAGATTAATTTATTTGCAGATGATTCCTTATTGACAATTAAAAACCCACTAGAGAGTATGGAGAGACTTAAATATCATCTGGAGAAATTTGGGTCAATATCTGGATTGAGGGTTAACTGGCAGAAATCTCAGGTGATGCTGTTTAATCATAACAAGGAAGAACAAGAAGTGTTTACCCACAACTACGGATGTAAGATAAGTAATTCAATTAAGTATTTAGGTATAGAATTAGCAAAGGATACACAGAAACTAAATGAATTTAATTATAGTAAACTGAAGAAAGAAATTAAGAATAAAATGTTAGAATATTCAAGTTTAAAACTTTCTTGGTTTGGGAAGATTGCATTGATGAAAATGAAAATTCTACCAAAGTTAAATTTTCTTTTTATGATGCTTCCAATACAGCTAAGTAAGGATGACCTTAAATTTTGGCAAGATTTAATTAACAACTATTGTAACAGTGGTAAAAAAGCTAGAATAAACAAAAAATATTGGTATATGGCCCAGAATAAAGGTGGTATAGGTCTACCGAATGTTAAAAACTATTATTTAGCAAATCAAATAAGGTTTATTGGGGATATCGTGTTTAGTCCAGAAAGATTAATATGGTGGGAAATGGAATCATTGGAAATAAAGGAGGATATTGAAAAATACCTATTTGGTACTACTAAGAAATCAAAGTTAAATGAGATTAACAACCCCTTTCTTCGATCTATGTTAAATGCATGGTATTTGCATAAGAAAAAATTATGTCCCTTAGACTCACCATTGAGATCTGTAACTGAAATGGAGAATTTCCCTTCAAATTTGAAAGTTTTTAAAAAAGTATTTAGGGATAAACAAGTGATTAGATTGAAAGACTGGATAGACAAGATGAGAGGGAAAGAACAAATGAATGAAGTTCTCCAAGTTAGGGATATATCATGGTTCAATTTTATACAATTAAAGAAATGGACTGATACGTGGTTAAAGAAAAATAATAAATGTAGAGAGTATACAAAATATGAACAGCATTTACTGTTGTACGAGGATACTCAGAGTGAAATGATAGTAAAGGGTATTGTTAGCAAACTATATAAAATTGTTTCGGATTTAGATGATAATAGGGGAGGACTTGGATTGAAATTAATGTGGGAACAAGATATTAAAAAAGAAATAAGAGAAGAAGACTGGGCTAAAATGTGGAGAATGAGAATACTCAGATCTTTGTCTGTTAGAATAAAGGAAAATTTCTTTAAAATAAGTTTAAGATGGTATATGACACAGTGAAATTGAATAAAATGAATGTAAATTTTTCTAAGCTTTGTTGGAAATGTGATAATGAGATTGGTACCTTTTATCATTTGTGGTGGGAATGTAAAAAGATACAGAAATTTTGGAAATGTATCTTTAAAGAATTAAGTGATATATTAGAAATGACTATAGAGCCTAAATCTGAAATTGCGTTGTTATCAATATTTGTGGACCATAACTATGATGTTAAAACTAAAGAGTTGATTACAAATTTGTTGACAGCAGCTAGATTAATAATTGCTAGAAATTGGAAATCTAAATATGAACTATGTTTAGAAGAATGGTATAAGGAAGTATGGAATATAGCTTTAAATGATAAATTGACTTGCTCTCTCAAGGTTAAAAAAGGAGAGTTAAAAAGAGATATTTTCTATGATATATGGGGTAGATTCATTGAATACGTACTTGTACGGAATAAGGGTAAGGTTTCCGCGCAACAATCGATTCTGTTCTGGAGGGGAGGATGATGAATGTAAATATGAAGAGCGATCCTGTTGGTGAAGGGGTGCACTGTTGTCGATGTTTGTTTTTCTTTTATGTAATTTGTATATGTTTTTTTAAACTAATAAAAAATAAAAAAAAAATAAACTATCTGCTAGAAACGTTCTTCATATAAGTTTCAAGCTTACCAGGGTTGTCTAAATAATATTCTTCCCTCTTTTTGAAGGCAGTGGCAACATTTAGCCACCTCCAAGTCTTCAGGGACATCACCTGTCCTCCAATAATTAGCAGAAATTATAAAGAGATGCTCTGAAATTATATCTGGAAGTCTCTTGGATATAGTTTGTAACTTTGTATGTCCCTGCAGACTTGAATTCATTTTTAAAATAAGTTACTATCTCTTTACTTATCTTAGGCAAATATGTGAGAGTCTTCTTCACAGCCTCCTTTACACCACTTCCATTACCATAGGTTGATCACTGTTTCACTTTTGGAGGAAGACATAGGCAAAGCAGGAGTTCAGCAATTCAGCCTTCTCTCTGTCATCCACTGACATTTTTCTAGTCTTTCTACATAATGGGCCTACCTTTTTCTTATTGTGTCTTGCTCTAAGCATTGTGGGAAAGCCCCCTCCTTTTTATCTTTAACCCCTCTTGGAATTCTGAGCTCATTAACAGTCGAAGCCCTCTCAACTTTATCTCTACAAATATTGGCTACTCATTTCTTATGCATGTCCTTTTAAAATCTTGCCTCATCTGAACGCTTCTCACGCAGCACCCTGACTTCTTTGGACATCTTCCACTTTTTGCCTTGAAAGAGTGGTTCCTTATTGTGATCTGACATTTAAGAACTTCATCCTTTGACTATTCCTTTCTCCTTGAGTATTTCTAACCATGGAATGTGACCCAGTATTTCTTAGACATGCTGAAATCATCCTTCTTAAAGTTTCCAGTGTGTGTTACACTTCCCTTATCATGCCCTTACCTCACTATACTGAAGCCAACGAGGGCGCAATTGCTTCTACTCCAAATGCCCATTTTTTCTACCTCACTGACCTGCTCTTCCCTGTGAGTACAGACTGAAACCAGAACAGCTGACTCTCTTGTTACTTTCTCCAGTCTGGAAGATGAAACTGTAAACAGGGAAAGTGAGGAAATTGTTGGACCTTACATTTTTGGTCAAGCATTTTGGCCCAGGAGATAACTGGGATTAAGTTTCCTGTTGTACATATTGGACACCCAGTGTAGTATAGTGGATATAGTGACAGACTAGGACTCAGGAGAACTGAGTAGAGATGGGCACGAATAAAAAAAATGGTGTTTCATTTGTCGTTTGTCATTTAGGGGGTCCGTTTCGGTTCATTTCCGTTTTTTGCTATTTTTTGCAAAAAAAAATCATTTTTGTTTTCGTTCGTTTCGTTACTGTTTTGTTACCATTTATTTCATTTTTTTGGTGATTTTTTTAGCATTTAAAGCAGTTCAATGTATTGCCATAACGAAAACGAAACGGACAACAAAATTTCTGGTGTTTCTGTTCGTTTTGTTTCATTTTAGAGATAAAATTTGTTTGTCGTTTTGTTGCATAACAAAACAAAAAAACAAAAACAGAAACAAAAAATTGTTTGTTCCATGCCCATCTCTAGAATTGGGATTAAATCTCCACACAATAATGGAAATGCTGGGAAAACCATTCTGTAAATATCTTACATACCTTGACACCCCTACTAAGATCACTGTAAGATGGATGCAATTTAATAGCTCATAGAATCGTAGAATCATAGAGTTGGAAGAGACCTCAAGGGCCAACCAGTCCAACTGCCATAACATGACAATGAAGGGATGGGACACATGTTTGGGAGGTAATGGAAACAATATTTGGATACAAACTGGTCCTTTCTTTCCACTCCACTAGGTAGGGAAAAGGTATTGTAAGGCCAGAGAGCATGGGAGAATATTTTGCACTCAGTTCTGGCATCAAGTTCTTGTGAGTGACTCAGATACCACATGAATTTGTCTTATGGTCCAGCACTTACTTCTTTCTGTAGGATTTGCATCTGAAGAAGTGTTATTTTCCCAGCTTGCTGCCCAATTAAACAAACCACTATGAAGGGGATGAAAGCAATTCAAAATGGAATACAAGAAAGAAATTAACCCCAGTGAATGCACTGAAAATGTTAAATTTAGTGGAGGAACTGCTGTGTTGGCAGCACTAAATAGGCCAGAGTGGGTGAATTGGTATGAATTCAGCTTGAGTCTCTGAGATACAGGCTGTGACAGAGTTGATCATTCTGAATTGAACAGGACAAAATATAGCAAATACTTTAGTGTACTAGATTGCTTTATTATTCCCTGTGTGGTTAGGAAGCATTCGCTTATGTCACTGGCAACATAAAGATAAAATAAAGTGAGGAATGAGTAGTGGAGAGATGCACTTGGATTTGTCTTCACAAATCTGCACACACTGGAGACGTCCATATGTTAGCAAAGTCAACTCCAGAAGCATGCAAAGAATCCCTGTCTTATTTAAGGTTCTTGACCCTCTGGACCCCAGAAATAATGAATGTCCCAGTCATGCAAAAGCATGCCTGCATGCAGCTGCTTGCACACCAGCTTTTCTCCTATAAGTGTTCTCCTACCTCTAATGTGACCATGCTAACATAAGCATGTCACATAAATGCAGAGCTTGCTAAAGAGCCAGGAGTGAGGGAAACATAAGATGAACCAATTAGTCACTTGATGCCCCCATCATTTGTGAAGCACTACAAAGAGGGTGTAAACTCTACAACAGTTTTAACAGAGGGAAAGCCGAAAGGAAGAGGGAAAGCAAATTTATTTCAGGAATGAAGACAATTTCCCCTTTCTAGTGTTAGTCTTAAGAGGTACAGTGGTACCTTGTATAAAGGAATTAATTCGTTCCAAATGAAATTATGTTAAGCAAATTTTCCTTTATACAAATTCCCATATGAATGCATTGAAAATGGAGTAATCCCATTTTTATGTTGTACGGATTTTCCCCATAGGCAATTCTGTTAAGCAAATTTCCCCTATCTCTGGAATTTTTATGTTGTACAGATTTTATGTTATACAAGCTGTTTGTTATACAAGGGTCCACTGTATACATCTTTGTCCAAAATCAGAGATAAAGAGCTGAGAGATAGATGATGGCACAAAACACCATGGAAGATGGTGGGAATGCTGTAGATATTATATATCTTAATTTCAGCAAATTCTTTGACAAAGTGCCTCATGATATTTTGACTAGCAAGCTAACTAGGGGCGTTACCTCACATCCACTTTATACCACAACAAAATAAAATGTGTAATATATCTTGTTGCGGTCATGTGGTTTTGTTACTCTTTGTGCATTTTCAAGGATGCACTTTATTGATACAAAACTTCTGTGACCTCAGAAGAGGTACTGTATCAAAGTGCATTTCATTTCTAGGAAAAGGAACATCACTTATTAAGCTTTTTAAAATTCTCATGTCCTGAAGCAGTGTAGAGGATAGAGTGACAGACAAAGGCTCAGGAGACCTGGGTTTGAATCTCCACTCTGCCATGGAAACTCACTAGGGAGCTGTGACTGGCAAACTCACTCCTTAAATATTTCACTTACCTTGTCATTTACTTTGAGAGCCTCGTCAGGATAAATGTAAGTCATTTATGACTTGATAGTACATAACAGCAGCAGCAGCAACGACAACAACAACAACAATGATATCCTGCCAGGACATAAAATAGTGCCCAATCTGGGTTGTAGAGCTGGTAGTCTGTCCTGGGTATCTCTCCTGCCCCGAGAGTCTGTTCTGGGTCTCTCTCTTGCCAAGCTTACCCCAGCCAGTCTGACTTGGGGAGACCTTCTTGGATCTGTCTCCTACCCAAGTTCGAAGTGATAGCCCAAGCCAGCTTCAGAGAGTGTCCCCTGGCATTTGCATCAGCTGGTGATTCATGGAAACCACCCATGGTACCCAATCACCAAAGTCAACCCTTTTTCAAACTTAGATATGTACTTATGACTGAACCAAAAAGCACTTCCTGTTACTTTTGAGTAAATAATTGGGTGATCATTTTGGATGTTTTATGGGGGTACAGGAGCTGTCTTGAAATCTATAAATATCTACCCTGCTACAGTTTGAAACATGACAAGAGTGAGGGAGAGAATAATCCCATGGGGTGGTTGATGGCTAGCCACAGTTGTTGGCATGGGTCACACTGTGCCTTGAATCAAAACGTAGTGCTCTCCCGGCAAGATTTGGGAGCAGAGTACTAGCAACCATCTGCCAGAACCCTTAAAAATCTGCACTGTCTTGCTTGGGAAGAGACAGCATTTTCAAATGGTGTGGTGATTTGTGGTCCAGTGCCAAGCCTCGGCATTGTATCCCCCAATTGAATACACTGAAAACACTTATGTTTATGGACAGAATGTGGAGGCCACAGCTTTATTGGTATGGTGACAATCTGCAGTACTCTGGCCAGGCATTGGGTTGGATCCGTCGCTATCGGGGAACCCGCCTGTTCCCCGATCCTCCTGGTGGCGCCCCCAGGTGGTAGCACCCTTGGTTCTCAGCTTCTGGAAATCCCCGTGGGCTCAGGCTCCTTCGAGATTTCCTTCACTTAGCTGAGCGGAGAGGCCATCTGTTGTGCCTCCTGAGCCGGGACACTCGCGGCTCCATCCTGGGTCTGCCATTGCCACCTGTTGCTTCCATGCCAGGCAGGCACCGTCTTGCAGCCACCGTGGCCTGGATCCGGTCCCAATGCCACCAAACCGCCATAGCTGTGACAAGACATAGGAAAACAATTGAAGTTAACAAAAACACCATAATGATCCAAAAGCTTAATATCTAGGGGTGAGGTGGGTGGGGATCCTTTCGGAAGCGCGGGCAGTATGGCGTGCTTCTGAAGCCGCTGGCCCCTTTTAAGGGGCTGGCGCTGGGCCCGGCTCTGCGCCTGTGCAGGGCCGGGCAGTACCCGGATGCCCGTGGCCGCGGAGCATGCTGGGCAGTCCGGGTTGGCCCAGCTGCCCCGCGTGGTGCCGCCATGCCCCACGAGGACGCGCTGGCTGGCGCCATCTTGGCGACCCTCTGGTCCGGCTGGGCTGCGGACCACAACCCTGGACCCGGTGAGTCGGGTCCGTATTAAAGAAGATATTAAAAGCTAATCTTCAGTTCCACTAGAGAATTAAGGGCCTTTTCACACAACCCCTAAGATCCGCTGGCCACTGAAATTTGGACCAGAGATCTTAGGGGTTCGTTGCACTTCCTTCCTCCCCACCACTCCACACTTCCTTGATCCTGTCTGCGTGAGGGGAGGGAGGAAGAAAGAGAGGAAAAATGCAGGCTCACCTCCGAGAAGCTGACGGAGCTCCGTCGTGCTGATTCCTTCCCTTCTGTTTGCTTTTTTTCCCTCCCGCCCCTTCTCTTAAAGGGGCAGGAGGCAAAAAAAAAAAAAACAGAAGCAAGGAGAGCCCCGCACTCACCAGATTAAATCCAGACCTGGCGATTTTCACCCTCCTCGAGCAGGTACAAGAAAAGTGCACTGGGACGCGCTTAGGTGGGCGTGGTCGCACTTAATTTCCTGCAAACTCCGGAGCTGGTGGGGAAACAATTGTAAGCTCCGGAGCTTGCAGCCATTTGCTGCGGAGTTTAGGGGTTGTGTACAAAGGCTCTATGTCTAAGTCAATTGTGACCCCAAATTGTTTTTATAATTCACCATCACCTTACCCCAGCAAAAGGTTTGGACCACCTGTTTGGCTTTCACAAGCATCTAATCCCACATTCAATATGCCATCAGAATAGCTATTTCCCTCTGTAACAGATTTTAGAATTAGTGAAGCCTGTTAGCTTAGGCCAGTTGTAAACATTGCGAATATTAATGTACAAGCTAGCTCTGTTGTTAACTGTTATCTGAAATGTCTGTGTAAACCAAGGCCAGAGGAAATTCCAGCCAGAAGCAAGTGAAATCTGTTTGGTCTATAAGCAACATGTGATTGTCATTTCCCATGCTTGCACACAGTTGGAGGAAGAGAGAAAGGACATTTGGGGAGAATGATTTTTGTCTGTGCATGAAGTCAAGATTCCAGCTTAATAATGTAGGGAATAGGGATTTAGAGGGGCCTACTCCTCAGGTCTTATGTTAGTTTAGAAATTATTCTTTGTTATGTTCAGAGAGAAGTAGTATTTTTGTGTAACCTTTTGCCTGATGTACTCTACATATAAGTTAAACAGGCAAGATGACAGTATACAGCCTTGTCATACTCCTTTCCCAATTTTAAACCAGTCAGTTGTTCCATATCCTGCTCTGACTGTTGCTGTTTGTCCCACATATATATTTCTTAGCAGACAGATAAGGTGGTCAGTCACTCCCATTCCTTTAAGAACTTGCCATAGTTTGTTGTGGTCCACACAGTCAAAGGTGTTGGCAGTGTCAATGGAGCAGAAGTATATGTTTTTCTGAAGATCTCTATCTTTCTCCATAATCCAGCACATGTTGGCAATTTGATCTCTAGTTCCTCTGCCCTTTTGAAATCCAGCTTGCACATCTGAAGCCTCCCTTGTAGAATTTTGAGCATAACCTTCCTAGCATGTGAAGTTAGTGCAATTAGTCGAGAGACTGGGAAATGGAAAGCAAAGCTGCTTATATACCACCCCATAGTGCTTAAAGCACTCTTTGGGTGGTTTACAATTCATTTGTGCAGCCTACACACAGGAAAGTACACATTGTCACAGTTGATCATTCAAGATGGAATAAATGGGAAAAGAAGTACTGGAAGGAGAAAATCTTATTGACTGATTTGTATGGGACAGAACATCATTGTTTAGAGTTGCTTTATCCAAAGTTAGAATAGTCATGATGACCTCTCAACATCAAGAGAAACAACATGAAGAAGTGGGGCTGGATATACCCACAGTCAAGATACTGAAAGGAATCCAAAAGGAGAAAATATATAGAACAAACACACAAATACGCCCAGAGAGACAAATATTTTTTGTGCCTCTCCTCCCCTTGACATTGACCTCAGCCACAAGCTCAAATAAAGGTTCAGTCTTCAGGTTACAATTATGGGTGTTTCTTTCCACTGACCTCGAAGGGGCTTTCAGAATTTAATGCTCTTGACTAAAGGAGAGACACTTCTTTTCTACTTTCTTAACTTTTCAGAAACAGCACCAGCATTTCTCTGAAGCACGGAATCAGCAAGTTAAGTCACAGAAAATTACTACAGAAACTATTTGTTTGGATTTTTTCTAAAGGAAATAACTCCCACAGCCCCTCAAACTATATATATATATATTTGAAATTGCTATAATTTAATTATGTGACAAGCCAAATATAAACTGGTTCCATGAAAAACCCTTGTATTTTTATTAATCGATTGGTTGAAAATAGTCTAGACAGGATTGAAAGACAGAATCCTTCAATGTGTCTCTTGGGTCAAATGCTTAAAAAACACACAATGGAGGCTCAGTCAGTATATCTACCATTTTTGTCTAAACAGAAAGTTAAACTGTAAAGACTTGGGGCTTGCTTGCTGAAATATGTCATGGGAATCTGTGTGTAGCAGCTGCTCACAGGAGCAACAAACATAGCTGTTCAGCACGTACAATCTCACAATAAAGTCCAAATAGAAATGAAGTCAGTATTCTTCAGGTAAAGCAGGGACTGCCTATTAAGACTGGAATCTTAATGGTTTCTCCCTAAAGGAGTGTCCCCTAAGATTTTGTCTATTATTTACTCAGATCTTCAAAGCAATGGGGGAAGTTTTTTCTGTTTTCTTTTCTTTTCCTTATTAAAGTCATTCAAAGGTCATACAAAGCAGTTTGTGGCCTAGAGCCACCACCTCCTATCATTAAGTTCATGAAACAGGTTTAGCAAATATATTTGGCCTTTACTGAACTCCTAACAGTCACTACTTACAAAGTTTTTACTAGCCATGGATCCTAAAATGCTACATAAATGATTCCTTTGAAGAGTAGAAAGGCTCACTTTTTTTTTAAGAACAGAAATGAATTGCCCATAAATGCCAAGATCCTAAGTTAATACTGAAAGGGGCATAAAGCAAAAGTCTGGTTAGCAACAGACCAGCTTGTAACATAAATTAAATGAATATGTTTTCAATTACATTGCTAATTAATCCAATCCAGTCAGTGAACTAATTAATCCAATCCATGAACTACCAAAAGCTGTCAAATGTCAAATACCACAGGAATGCTTACATCATCTTATATTGGACTGCATTTAATGTGTTTAGGATCAACTGAACATTTGAACGCTAAGAGATTAAATGTGAAATGTTTTTGCTTGACCCAAGTTGAAGTCATCTAGATTACTAAGAGTTCTATGAGTTGATTGCCACAGTTTTTCTTACAAGAATCTGGGTGAAAGCAGTAGGTGACCGTGACCCATTTGAATTTCACGAGCAATCACCAGACAGAAACAAAAGCAAACTGAGAAGCAGAGAACTGCATGATACTGAATATCAACAAAAGCATTAGGGATGAGATATGTTCTGTCTCAAGCTTCATATGCTCCTCCTAGGCACTGATTTCTGCTCCAGTTTTTATTGGAACCCATTAATAACACGTGGACAGGCAAAAAGTAAGGTCCTTCCCAACAGCCAAGACTTAATGATTAGAGATGGGCACGACTCAGAAAAAAATTTTCGTTTTAGTTTTCGTTTTCGGCTAGGGTCCGTTTCGTTTTGTTTCCGTTTTCATGAGCTAATTTCAAAATTTTTCGTTTTCGTTTTGTTACGTAACGAAAACGAAAAAACAAAAACAAAAACGAAAATTTTTTGTTTCTCCCCATTTAGCTCCATTATGTGTTTTTCCAGTAACGAAAAACGAAAATTGGCTCAAAATTAGTCGTTTCGTTTCCGTTTTCAGTCCATTTTTGAACCGTTTTTCATTTTCATTTCGTTACGTAACGAAAACGAAAAAATGAAAACGAAAACAAAAATACCGCTAAGTCGTGCCCATCTCTATTAATGATCAACTGATAGTCAATGAACAGCAGGGTCGGCCTGGACATGATTTTCAAAGAGAGGTAACTGTATAGTTTGCCTCAGCATGTGTAACAAAAAACAAACAAAAAAACATATTGTGGCATCTCTCACACTAAGGTTTTTATTCTATAACTTGTTTTTGTGGGTTACAGTTCACTTATTTTGACACATTGAGAACACCACTCAGGTACACACAGTGTATATAAGGTTGCACATCAAAGGAAGACCAAAATCATGGAATGAACAAAGCTTGACAATTGCCTATTCAGATCAGCTATGCATTAGCACTCTTACATTTAACATTAGCCAATTGCCTATGGATTTGATGCTGACAAACATGGGGCATGTGTATCCTAATTCTTGAGAAGGGAGAGCCACATTTGTCCACATTTGCTGTTACCTGCTGCCCATTGCTGCCACCTCCCTTTCCTTCCAGCTGGGCACCTCCTCATGGAAGAATCAAGAGGTGCTCAAAGCAGCCAGTGTGATCTTGAACAGGACTGGCAAGATGCTTGCATGTCTGCAAATAATAAATAAATAAATAAATAAGTAAATACAAATGTTGATTTGCACTGTGCACATGCATGTGTGTGTGTGTGTGTGTGTGTGTGTGTGTGTGTGTGTGTGTGTGTGTGTGTGTGCTGGCTCAAGGTTGACTCAGCCTTCCATCCTTCCGAGGTCGGTAAAATGAGTACCCAGCTTGCTGATGGGGGGGGGGCAATGTGTACCCTGCACACTGTAATTAAAAACTGTAAACCGCCCAGAGACTACTTGAAGTGTTATGGGGTGGTATATAAGCAGACACACACACACACACGGCGGGGGGTGGACACAGAGAGAAATGATATACATGGACATTATTCTGCCATTTCTCAGTTGTCCAATTCATTTATTAAAAGCTTGCACAGAAGTAAGACAAAATAAAGAAAGAAAGGCAAGTAAGGCCTTTTTTTGCCAACAGAAGAGCAGATGGAAGGGGACAAACCTCACCTCCAGTAGGAAGGCATTCTGCAGTCAGGAGCAGCCACTGAAAATACCACCTCTTGTCTCCTCGCCAAGCTTGGGTGTTTCTGTCAACCAGAAGACCCTAAACCTGGTCTGCCACCACCCTCTACAGGACCTTGCTAATATAGGAAATATTGGTGACTGGCCTCTAGTTATCAGTTTGGTCTTCCACCACATTAGGTTTTTTCTGAATGGGCCTAATGAATGTCTCCTTGAGGGCCAGGGGAACCTTGCCCTCAAGGAGAGACCCATTAATTATTGCTGTGGCCCATTCATTTAGGAGTTGACCTGGCTGCTTTTATTAACCAGGCCAGGCAAGGATCCAAGGAGGAGGAGAAGGCCCAACAGCGATCAAGAGCTATGTCCACTTCTGTCCATGTCACTGGTTGAAAACTAGAAAGCAATGCCGGGCAAGGCGATGTGCTAGACATATTGGTTATATCTCCAGATTGTAAATAGTGGTTCAGGTCCTGGCACATGGCCTCCACTTTAGCTTTTAAAAATGCCACAAATTGGTCACAGGAAATACTAGGGGGAGGCCTTTCACTATGACCAACCCTGGATAGATTGGGCACTATGTAAAACAACTCAGCCTGATGATTTTATTTATTAGATCTTCTTAATGGCTGATATATTGATTCCATTGGGGCCTTCCTCCAGGTGCTCTCTAGCCTCCTCTGATTTTGCTTCAAATCCTGCAGCTCCTGGTTGAACCACAATAAAGGGGGCATTTGGGTGGGATGGTGTCCACTAGCCTGGTGGAAGCAGTATGCCAGCTATCCACTAGAGAGTCAACAGGAGTGCCAACCAGTTCAGCAGGTAACCCACCCATAGCATACTGGAAACCAGGTGGATGCAGTAGCCTGTGTGGGTGGACCATCTTAATGGGTCCAAGCTCCCCACAGGGAGGGGGTACCAATCTGAGGCTGCATTTGATCAAGTGGTAGTCCAACCATGACAGGGGGACTGACTCAAGGTCAGTCACCATCAGGCCACTCTCTCTCTCTGCACATTCACGAAAACCAGATCTAATGTATGTCTTGCCACATGGGTGGAGCCATTGACAAGTTGGGAAGCCATGGTTTCCAAGAATTCTAGAGCTGGACCAGAAAGATGAGCCTCCAGGTGGATGTTGAAGTCCCCCAAAACTAAAAGCTGGGAGACCTTAACAGCACCCCAGAGACAAAGGTGGCCAGCTCCAAACGGGAAAGTGCTGGGACACTGGGAGTGTGGTATGCCACCAACACTATCCCAGTTCCTCCCCTGCTCCCAGTTGCCACATGGAGGACCTCAAGACCTGCAACCACCAAGGCCGACAGCCTGACAGCCTCAAGGGTGGTTTTGTACACAATATTTTTGTATGCAGTAGAAGGCAATAGATGTAGGCAATCTGAAGAGTGGCAGTATTTACAATTTAACAAAGCATCTTCCTACTGAGAAAGGATTGGTTTATAAATAAATGATTTTGTGTCAGGCTGCAGTGATAAAAAAAGGAAAATTGTAATTATTTTTGTGCTCCAAGTAACATACAGAACAAACAAAAATCAATGTTACAAAGTTAATAATTTTGATTATGCTTCTCTTCTATTGAACTGTGCTTAAGCATGAAAGCAGATGTGCCTTGATTAGGCTTATAAATATAGAAATATATTGATCACTTAAATGAAACTGCTTTAAAATGTTCCCCACAATAGACAGATGTGTGTCTTGAAAGATGGAAGATTCAGGTGCTCTTTTGTCATGAACATGGAAAGCTCCTGCAGTTGACATCTTAATAAACTCATTCACTGTTTCATGAACACTGAGTGATATTTCACTGATGAGCCTTTACTGAAATAATAATAATACAACAAAAACAGATAAAACTGTGAGGGTATCTCGGAACAGGAAAAGGAAGCCTTTACAATTTCTCATGCAGAACTTTGCCCCCCCCCCCAAGCCCCAGAAAGAAACAGGCGAGACAACTTCAGGTTTGGGGAAATTGGGCCACAACTTTATTGATAACATATTAACTTCTTTTCAACTAACATTTCTGAGACCTGTTGGGGACCTGCTACCGTAGTGCAAGCAGGTAATGGGTGTTCATAATTCCTTATTCGCCCTTTCTGTATTCACTGCTGGGAAGATGTTGCCCACTGTTCAGCATTGTACCAGCTTGGTTGAACCTGCTAGCCCACCACAGCCCTCAATTAAGCCTAATATTCATTTTGTTTAACTCCTGACCTACCGATGGTTTTGGACATTATTTGAGGACTGTCTAGCGCCTTAAGGGTGACTTACTTGGACCTACCTGAATACCATTACCTCTTGCACTATCCGCCACACTAAGAGCCCAATGGCCTCACCCCACACAGCCAAGCAGCTCGGCCTGCAGTCTAGGCCCCAGCTGGACAGGTGGATGCCACCCCTTCTATATAGGTGGGGGGAATGCACAGTAATGCTGGGGTAATCTATAACTGACCTCTGATAAACTTAGCTATCTCTCTATTAATTCCTCTACGGACTCTGTCCACCTGTCTAGGGTCATGGGCTAATCTCCACTCTAAATGTGGGATCAATGTGGACCAGACTAAAAGTATACTAGGGAACTGGGTCTGAAAGTCACTCAAGTCTCTGATGATCTTGAGGATAAGGATTTTTCCAGGTGTTGCAGGCAAATTGTTGCTGCCCAGGTGGATGAGCAGGAGATCTGGGAGCTCGCCCAGGTGGAGTAGGCAGGCCCAGATGCAGAATGCATCCCAGCACATGCCTCTCTGGCCCCTCCATAGAATAGTGGCACGTGCCCAGGCAGGGGTCTCAGCCCCAGTGAGAATTTGCAGCATACTTGGCTGCCCAGAAGATGAAGCTCTGGCCACTCTGGCTTTCGTCCTCAGATGAGCACCTGAAATGACAAACATTAGAACAAACAGGCAAGTGCCTAATACTCCGGCAACGGACGGACATAAACCCAAAACATTTGGGATGTCCACCTGCCTATCTGTTGGATGCTCAATGACTCATAACTAGAAATGGGCACGAATTGAAAAAATTACATTTCAGTTTTTCATTTTTGTTGTTGTTGTGAGTCCCATTTTGGTTCATTTTCATTTTTCATGAATTTTTTGAAAAAAATTCATTTTGTTTTTTGTTTTTTTGTTTTTTGTTTTTACCCACTTTTTGCGTGATTTAAAGCATTTCCACACGAGAGCGTCCCCCAATGCCGCAGACCAGAGGGAAAACACACACACACACACAAATGATGCTGGCAGAGACACAGTATAGACTAGTATGCAGGGAGGCTGCAAAGGCAGAGGCGGGCATTGCCCAGGGCATAAGGCAGCCGCAGAGTGACTGAACTGCTGGGCAGGAGAGGGTACTCACCGAGAGGTACGCACACACACACACACACACAGGGAGGCTGCAACAGAAATCTCTTCTTTCTCTCCCCTAAGAGCCAGGCTGCAGCCAGCAGGAACACAGAGACACACACCTGCCTGGCTGGCCTAAGGTAACAAGTCGCAGAGACAGCAATCCCACCCTAACTCCCACCACAGACTGCAAGGAGGACGGGGGCTGCCGAAGCTTTTTATGCCCTCTGTGGCTGCCACACCTACCCAGTCTGCAAACTGGGCATGCTATTGGTTGAAATTGTCCAAGAATTTACATGATCCCATCACATGGCTTGCTCCATTTTGTGGCTGGAATCCATTTTGTGTCATCCTTAAAGGGAAAAGAAAAAATATATCACGATGGGAGAAAGACAAAAACAAACATTTTAAGGACCCCAACCCCCTGTAGGTAATAATTTCAAATAATTATCGCTGTGTTTTTACGGATGTCCAGGGCATTTTAGTACCCAAGAAATCAATATTAGGCATCTGGGAGCCAGTTTGGGTCGATGTCCCCTAAGCCCTAACTCTCCTTAAAGGAAAACAATACAGCAATCTGAGAAAAGGCATAAATGCACGTTTTAAGGACCCCAACCCCCCTGGAAGTTATTATGAGGCAGAATAAATATTTATTGCTGGGTTTTTACGGATATTCAGGATTGTTTTTTAACATTTTAAAACAGCTCATTTCATTGCGTGTTGCCATTAACAAAAACAAAATGTAACGGACCTAATTGTCGTGGTTCTGTTCGGTTTGTTCCAATTTCATCACAATTTCCGTTATTCGTTTCGGTACGTAATGAAACAGATAACGAATAACGGAACATTTTTTCCCCATTTCGTGCCCATCTCTACTCATAACCCATGGCTGTCGCTGTGGATGCAACCCCAATCCTGAAGGAATGGGGCTCAAATTGCCAACCCTGAATGCCTGCCTTATCCAAGGAGGTTGATGTTACCCTCCAGAACTGGTAGTTGGTCAGTGGTACCCAGTCCCTATTTTAAAAAAGGCAGCCAGGTGTGTCGCCTCTAATAGCTACATAGTGTTGCAGGGCTCTGTATGGGCAAATGGGTGTCAAGTGACACCGACCCAAACAGTTATCTTGGCCCTTGGCCCATTGGTCCATCTTGGACCTGAGGATTCTGAGCTGTACCCCTTGGGGGATCCCTGACAGGTCTGCCCTCTGGAGGGAAGTGCACAACTCATCTGATTTGGAGGTAGCCTCAGTGCTGCCACAGGGTCAGCCTCCTGGATGTAGTCTGCTAGTGTGTTGTGTGCATGACTCACCTTGCGCTGTCAGCCTCACGTCTGTGCTGCTGCTTGCCATTGTGCCACTCCTACCAGTTGATAGGCCAAATGTTGGTTCCCCAGATGGCCTGTCTTTGAGGAGCTGATGAAGTGACTCCTGCCACACACAGGGACTCAGCTGGGATGGCACAATAGTTGCAAGCTCAGTTGAGGTGTCCTGTACCTGGGAAGTTGGGAATGCTAACCTGGCCTGTGCTGCTTCTGCTATCTTGCCTTCTAGGAAAGCCATGTGAGACATCATCAGCTCCCCCATCCTATGCAGTTCGGCCCTTTTCTGCACCTTGGTGCCCCTGGCAGGCCTTCCCCCAGGGCCAGTCCCTACAAGCCCTTGCACCTGTGCGTGCTCCTGCTCCAGGTGACTAAGTTTACTCCAAATCGCAGCATGGTCCAAGTCCTCATCCAATGAGGCTGAAGATATCTTGGAACGGGGTGGGCATGAGGGAACCCGCTTCTTGGCTGGGGTTTTTTCTTTTGAGGAGCCCCAATTTTTGGGGAGTCATAGTGCTGGTCAGTGCTAGGCACTAGTGATTTGCCAGGCCAAAAGATTATGTACAATAGGGAGCATGCTCTGCCTCCTTCTTTGGCTGTAGGCCACAGGGGCTGAAGCCCAGGCCTCCTCTTTTGGGGGGTCAATTAAAATGCCCCCAATGGGCTCTGGAACACCTTTGGTTCAGGGGTGATATTCCCTCCCAAGCACCGAGTGGGTCCCTGTGACGTGCTTACTTGGTTTGCCCCTGCAATTCAATGGGCAAGGCAGGCTGTTTTTTTTTGGGGGGGGGCAAGGGGGTTCCAGACTCAGGGCCATGTGGGGTAATGGGCAACCCTTCAGTCCCCTCCAAAGCTGATGGTGGGTGCCCACCCCATATGGTGCCCAGGCCCGTGCTGGCGCTACTGGCAGGCCCAGCATATTGTGCTGGGAGGGGAGAGCTGTGAGTGCCCTTCTGCCTAGACCCATTTAGGGCCAGGACCAAAGGTGCTGTGGGTGCCCCTGAAATGGGCTAATCGCCGGAGCCTTCCCTACACTACCCTCTTGCCCCAGGTGGCCTCTTACGGTGCACCCGGCACACCCCCATCCATGCTACCCACCTGCCCCTCCTATCCCCTTTCCCTGGCAAAAGCACATGGCCTGGCTGATGCACAGGCCGGTCTTGTCGCTTCCCCGTAGGTCTAGGTCCTAGCTGCCGTTGCACTGCAGGTGTGTGACATTTGCCTCCCCCACCGAGGGGAAGGACCTTTGTGCACTGCTCTGCCCTGTGCCACCGACAAGATGGCAATCTCGCCTGAGTATAGCTGAGGCGGGATGGGAGCTGCCTTATGAACGCTCCCAGCCCCAGGGAAAAGTCCCCAGATGGGCATGAAGCCTTTGCATCTGATGTCCGTGGCGAGTGGGCAAAGACGCCTCACCCCCCCCCCAAATGGTGTCAGCTCCGGAGCAGACCTATGCTCTAATCCTTTAAAACAATAAAAGTCTAGGCTGTTATTGGAAATGATCTGATATCTGGGTGACAGGAATATACTTTGCAGTTCTATGCAAAGTGAGAATGATCTGCTCACCGAAATGAATTTCTGAATAGGGAAGTCAAGACCAGCCTCTGCCAAGCAGGCAAAGTGGGGAATCAAAGTCCTAACTTCCCAAATAATTTGGTTCTGCAGACCAGGCACAAGCTGTGAAAACACATAAAGGGTGGCATAAATTGGAACAAACACACAAAAGCTACCTATATTTGCATGCCTACTTTGGATCCTACCCAACCCATGCTCACATATTTAAACTTATTTCTCTTAGAATTCCTTAAATATGTGAGCATGGGTTGGGTAGGATCCAAAGTAGGCATGCAA
>JAHTLZ010000237.1:51308459-51325362 GCA_023846285.1 Phrynocephalus versicolor
GGGTGGCATAAATTGGAACAAACACACAAAAGCTACCTATATTTGCATGCCTACTTTGGATCCTACCCAACCCATGCTCACATATTTAAGGAATTCTAAGAGAAATAAGTTTAAATATGTGAGCATGGGTTGGGTAGGATCCAAAGTAGGCATGCAAATATAGGTAGCTTTTGTGTGTTTGTTCCAATTTATGCCACCCCTTCTGTGCAATCCTTTAGTTTAAGGGTATGTGGAACTACATTCGATAGTACCCTTTACATGTTAAAATCTGCTTCCTCACTTTTCTGGACTATTTCTCAGTGATAGCCCTAGACTGAAGCTCCCTTAGAAATAGTCACTTTACAAATAATGTTCATGCTATGATTTGTTTTTTCCATGATAAATTAAATCACCTTTCTTTCTGAAAAATATCATGGGGAATGTTTGCAATAAAATGAAGTATAGTGTTCGCAGAACTGCTCTTTCTAATGGTTGTGGAAGAGAACAATTACCTACATTAGGAGTCACAAATTCATTCTATGCTAGAATTTGATGTTCTGTCCTTTAGGAAATACGTATAAGAGGAAAAACAGATGCTTCAGCATTACATTATATTGCCTGGATCTTCCACTTGAATTTGTATAAAGCTGTTCCTTCATTTTACTGCAGAGAGCTGGTGCTGAAAAAAAATTTGCAATGTTTTTTAACGTCTGTGAAGATTCTCAGTCATCCAGGTGCGTTTATCTGGGAGTTGAGTCATGGCTACTGGACTTCTTTTTTGAGAGATAGAAACGTTTCGCTGTTCATCCAAACAGCTTCATGTACAATGTGCAATGCCTTCTTTTGTACTGTAAATGTTTATTACAAATGGCTTCATATACTATACCTGTGTATAAAATGCCAAAATGTACTTCTGTATAGCAAGCAGTAGTTAAAGATGCTTTCACATCTATGCCAGCAGTCTTAACGTATAACTTGATTAGAAGTATTCAGATGGAATTCCCCTAACATGTAAATGTTGCAATATCTCTCACAAGGGTGTCCAAACTTTTTGCAAGGAGGGCCAGATTTGGTGAGGAGAAAATGTGTGGAGTCCATCCATTCAGCTGCATTTGGCCCCAGGCCCGGACTTTTGAAAAGCCTCTAGGACAGGGGTCCTCAACCTTTTTAAGCAGGGGGCCGGATCACAGTCCCTCAGACACTGTTGGGGGCCGGACTAGATTTTGAAAAAAATATGAAGAAATACCTATGCACACTGAACATATTTGTTTTGTATTGAAAAAAAAACAGGAAAAAGAATGCAATATTAATATAATAATAACAATAAATTACAATTAATAATAATAATAATAATAATAATAATAATAATAATAATAATAATAATAATAATAATAATAATAATAATAATAATAAGTTTTTTATTTTATTTTATTTTATTAAGAGAGAGGGAAAAAAGGGGGGAGGAGGGGGGAAGGACATATCACTGAAGGCAAGCCGGCTCAGCTACCGGGGGAGGGGGGGTGGGTTTCCACCTGCGGAAGGCGTCTTACCTGAAGTAAGGACCAGGCAACCTTAAAATGCAGCTGGCCTTTTCCCCTCGACTCGCCCCCCTCCTCAACCCCGCAAAGGCTTCCCAGCGCTACCGCTGCCCCTTGATGTCCTCCAGGCGCCTGGTTCGTGACCTAACGTGCCTCAGGCACGCCGCCCGGCCACGGGGCTCCCCAGGAGGAGGAGGAAGAGGAGGAGGAGGGCGCCCCTCTCCTCGCCAGGCCCAGAGGCTGGGAGTGGGGGGGGGACACGTCCCTGTCCCCGCCGTCGTCCTCTCCCCACCCCCGAGGAGCCTCTCTCGCCTCCGCCGCACCCGCGGAGAGAGCGGAGCCTCTCTCTCTCTCTCTCTCTCTCTCTCTCTCTCTCTCTCTCTCTCTCTCTCTCTCTCTCTCTCGCACACACGCACGCACACACACTCGCACACACGCTTCCCCTGCCCCGACGCCGTGGGGAGACGGGGTTGGTGTTGGCGGCAGCGGCTCCAGGGTCCTCTCGGCGGCGCCCGCTCCCTCGGCCGAGTCCCCGGCGTCCGGCGGAGGCGGCAGTGGCGGGTCGTGGGAGCCGGCGAGGAGGAGAAGGAAGGCGCCGCTGCCGTTGCTGCTGCCACCTCCGCCGCGGCTGGGGGACGACGCGGGGCTGCCGGGCGTGGAGCGCGGGGCCGGAGGAGCAGGCTGGACGCCGACGGCGGCGGCTCCTGAGAGGCAGAGAGGAAGCTCGCCGGCGGCCGGCTCGGGCAACCCGCCCAGTTCCACGCTCCGCACTTTGCGCAGTGCTTCTGCCTCCAGTCCGAGGACGAGCGTGGCTCTTGCGGGTGGCCGCTGCCGCCGGGCTCTCTCGTCAGGAGACCCCCGAGAGCAGCAACGCCGCCGCCAACGCCGCCGTTCCTCACAGGCTTCGGGCTCCGGGCGGCGGCGGTGGCAGTGGCGGCCGGGAGAACCGAAGGGCTCGAGCAGCCCCCACGGGCGGGGGGCGCGGGGGGTATGCTGAGGCTCCCAGGGGCCAGATTGAGGGTCCCCGGGGGCCGTATACGGCCCGCGGGCCGTAGGCTGAGGACCCCTGCTCTAGGACATGCAAGGAGGCGAGGAGGAGGATGCAGCAATGCAGCCAGGGGCAGGTAGGGTGGGCCGGTGGCTAGGGTGACAGTTGGAGGCAGGGAGGTCAGGCAAACCATAAAACTGCAAGCTGACATTTCCATTCAGCATGGGGAGGGGGCAGCTGGGGATGCGTGACAGGCTAAACCGCTGGGGAGAAGAGGCTGCAGGCAGCTGGAAATTTGAAAATGGGCCATATTTGGCCCCTGGGCCTGACTTTGGACATGCCTGCAAGAGGATCATGGAACATGTCAGTTAGACTAGAAGGCAAAAAAAGCCTGTGTGTGTTCTGTTAGTATATTTCAGACCTTGTATGTATAACAGAATTGAACGCAGAGAAAAATTCACCATGCTTATGGTTTGACTTACAGTTGCTGAAGTAAAGCCTTTACGGTAGCAGAAGTAAAGCCACAACTTGCAGTCAGGGAGTTGCATAAGACTTGCAATGACATGGGACGTGATGGTTCTTATAATATATAACAATTTGGAGAAGAATCATACAAAATTAGTAAACCAATGTGAATTTTAGTATTCATTTTTAGGTGCATTTAAAAAAAAACATAACATTTAGCTCATCTTAAGCAGAAAAATGAAATTCCTTCCCAGAACAGCCCAGGTTACCACAAATGGAATCAAATTTCAAGCAATATTTGCTGCAGAGGCACATTAGTTTAAGAAACTGTCAGTTAAGAAGCCCCTAATGGAAATTGGTAGAGCAATGGAGTCTTGTTCATCAGTGCAAATTAAGTAATGTCCGATCTACTGCTCAAATTTACCCCAGCTGGAACATTCCTTCCTATCTCCTTTCCAGAGTTAGATGGGTAAGACTTTTCCCATGCTTCCTTTCCAGAGGCGTAACTTGGGTTTTCGGCATCCAGGGACAAAGTCAGTTTTGCCGCCCCCCAAGGGACGTTCTGGAAACGATGCACCCTGCCCTCCAGTTGCACTATTCCCTGCCAAGTGGCTCTTAGGAAGAAAAAGTGAGGGCTTCTCCGCTTCCTTGAGATAGCCCTTTTCCAGCCCCATCCATCCTCTCTGGGAAGCAGGATCTGGCCCAAAACAGGAAGGAAGTCAACCTCCCTTCTGCCAGGCATAAAGACAGGTGCTTCTTGCACACACTCTCCCCTCAACTCCGCCAAAAAAAAAAAAAAAAAAGCTTTCAAAAGGGCTACATACATCTTCCCCTCCTGGGGAAAAGGGGCCCGCCTGGTGGCTCAGACTGCCTAGAAGGGTCCCTCCCAACAAGGCACAAGCCTTCAACATCAGTCTGGCCCTCCTGTGGTGGCAAGTCCAGCAATGTGCAAGGATGCCAGGGTGCGTGCACAGCCCCAGTACCTACCAACTCATGTGAGTCCTTAAGGGAAGAACGTAAAATGTGGATTTTTACAAATCCTCTTGATTTCATATGATTTTTGCATGGGATACTTTTCAAATACCGTCAAATCATACATCTCATTAAAGTCCAAATACTACACATTAATAATCATGGCTCCTCCAGTGCATGTCTGTGCAGTGGCACAAAAACATGGATCCAAGGCATGGATCAACCTGATTTTATATGATTGTACAGTGGATCATGCAAAAGCCACTGTTACATCATAGGCCCCATCTCTGCCCACAGATTGCACCAAAAAAAGCAGGGGTCCGTCAGTGCATGACTCCACAATGGTGCTAAAACATGGATCCAAGGCATGAATCATCACGGATCTTCCTGATTTTTCTACAGGATCAGCTCCAAACCATTCTCCCATCATAGGCCACATTTCTGCTAACAGATTACATACAAAATCATAGGTCCATCAGCACATAACTGCAGTGGCACAAAAACATGGATCCAAGGCACAAATCCTCACGAATCTACCTGATTTTTATCCAGGATCACCCCCAAACCAGTCTCCCATTATAGGCCCCATCTCTGGACACAGATTGCACACCAAAAATCATAGGTCCATCAGAGCATGGCGCCTTTTACCCAGACTTGGTAGGGAAGAAACCTTTGGACTCCCCTGGATCAGAACTTTGAGGTCAGCATGAGGAGGATGGAGGAGGAGGAGGAGGAAGAGGAGGGCCTGAGCAGGGATCAGAGGGCAATAAAGTGCTCAAGCATCACACCAGGGGAGATGATGACAGTCCCTCATTCTCGGTACACCGCAAGCTGATGTCTCTGACAGTCGCCTTGCCCATACCTCTACCAGCCTCCACTATATTCATCTACCAATGCTGTGTTTTTACCCCAGCAATCACAATAGAAACCACCTACCATCTTCGTAATATATTTCTAGGTGAGTTCCTTATAGGATGTTTTTGTGACAGATCATATCTAGAGACCGGTTATATTTGAGTGCATCTGCCTTATTATATGATTCTGTCACCAGCATCTGAAGAGCCACATTCATACCCAAATAAAACTGTGTTTATCAAAAAACACAGACACAGGCACAAAAAAGGAAATAATGAAGACCTGGGTTCAGATTTTCTGTCACAGGTTTCTGGGCTGCACTTCCAAACATATGATTCCAAATGTCCTTCAGACTGAAACAGGTTTACAAATGTATTTTATACATCAGGCAAAATCCAAAACAGGAGGGGAGGGATGGGGAGACCAAATCCTTGTGGCCCCTTTCAGACTATTATATTTAATGAGAGCTTTCGTAGCTCAAGCCCACTTTATCAGACATATGGAATAAAATTAAAATATTCATAAGTGAAACATTCCAAACATTCACTGGCTTTAAGAGTCCCCTTTAATTTTCAGCCCTGATGTGTGGGGTTCTGTCACCCTCCCTGCTGAATGGGTTCCATCATGACTAGAACAAAAACAGTCATCAATCAGCCAATCAATCAATAAGCCTTTATTGGCATATAAAAAACAAAACAACACAGTTACAATACACATTTAAAAACATATTGTTAAATTACAAAACTGGCAACTCAGTGCCTCTCAGCCTGCAGGCCCTGACCAACTGGGATAAAAAAGCTGAACAAAATCAGTCATGAAGAATGCATGGGGTGAAAACGCCACATGCAAAGTGGGCCGGAGGTGCACATGTGCACATTCGCACACTCCTTAGAGGGAACTTTGCTCACAAGAGCTCACTGATCAAGCACAGGGGAAGCCTAAGGTACAAACAGGGTAGGGGGACCCCCTTCACCCATTAAGAGCTGCTTAGGCCACATAATGTAAAGACATTTAAATATGGACATGCCTCTCTAGTAAGAGCTATCATGGAATTCTGAGCATTAATCTCTTTAGTCAGAAATGGCTGTTGCATGTGTCATGGGACTTGGGACTTTTCCATCTAAGCAGAGCTGGACAAATAAGAGCTCTAGGAACCCAATAGATAATGTAAAGAATTATCATGTGCATCACAAATCCATCCCTCTGTACTTCTAATAACTGAATCACTTAGTATAAGGAGCCTCTCTCCTGCAGCCTGCTCATCTACATGCATGTCATCAACTATATTAAGGGGGAGGTTTTCAGTTTGTTCCTGTTGTTTGTCTTCCTGTAGCTCATCAAGAGTGATGAGGGAAAGATCCTCAGGTATAACCCATTGTTCCTCTGTGAATTCCTCTTGAGGTGTGATGAGGGAAACAGCCTCACATTGATTCTGTAATTTGGGACTCTCCGTGTGATCCCTTGGCCTGCTACTTCTTCAAGTCATATTCCTTCATGCACATCATTTCAGGTAACAGATTAAAGTAATTGTTGCTTAATACATGTCCATATTTCATGTATTAATTCATTGGTAAAGTAAACAAATTTGGTATACCAATATAGTTTCCCCTTGGCTATTTGAGAGTTCTGTGTAGCCCATCTATGGTAGTTTAGCAGAAGGTAAAATATAAAAAAATGACCTTTCAGACCATGCCAAATTGAGATGCTGGCTCTCTGGTCTCAGTGGGGTATTCTCCGGCATTAAATCAATTAAGAAGCTGCCGTTTGCTGTGCTGCACTTGTCACATACTGTACAGGGAATTGAGCACACTGCAAAATCAATGAAAAAAAGGCAAGTTCAAATCAAATGTAATAAAGGTTTCTCAAGTAAAAAGAGGGAGGATGAGAAGGAGGTAAGAGTATTCCATTTTAATTCTTCTCTCATAATTTGTTGGCTGCCTATCTCTCCCACAGTGGGACAACATCTCACACAGAGAGATTGAAAGAGGGACTACCGCTGCACCTGTTTGCCAATAAAATATGGATGAATTCTATATGACAATTACAGCAGCTGTGCTTACAGAATAACTGATTTTAAGAAGGAGACTTTTTTGGAAGGGGGTAACAATTCAAGATCTTTTGTGACTGAATTTCTAGTTGTGGGGGGGGGGGGCGGTATCTTCCAATTATTAGGTTTCCTTTGCTGGTCATGTATTTTGTGTGCTGTCCATTTGTTGCTTTATTCTACCTTGATGTGGAACTGCTTTGCTGTCATCCACAGTCATCCCCGGTCATCTCCGAGCAAGAACAACACATTCTAATGAGTTTTCCAACCATGCCTGTGCATGAAGAAAAATGAATATGGAGTATCTTTTTCCTCTGAAAAGGAAACAGAGGGTGGTGGATTTAGCCGCACCTGCAGAGAGTAGCGGATTTATGAGCAGTGGCTATATTATTTCCAGTAAGTTGATGGAAATCTGCCATTTTGGCTGCTCCAACTCTCTACCTAGGATAATGTTGAAGTCCTGTGACTGAAAGATTCTTTCCTTGACTTACTACCTTGATACACAGATGCACACACTGCTAGATGAATGTCAGATCTCTGTAGCAACTGCAAAGTGAAGTTCCAAAGTACTTTTCTGGCACATGAAGAGTTTATTTATATACATTGTTCACAGTGGCTGAAACTTAGCACCCTTCTTCGTTTCTTCATCGCACCTCTTTTAAACTATTTCTTCAAATGGTGTTCAACAGGTGACTTAATTACTCTTTCACTTAAAAGTTTGGTGTCCAAGTCAGCATTTTTAATTAGTACAACTGACCTTTTAGACAGTTCCCTCAAAATCCAGAATGTCTGCTAATTATCTGAAAGGTTATCAGGAACTTTTGAATAATGAATCTGGCACATCAGCTGCTTCAGAAGTTTAAATGCTGTAAAAAATAAGCTGTGAGCTAGCACTAGAGATGCACCACTGAGGTAAAAGTACAGTTTATCCAAATGGCAGATCCATAAATCACCAAAGCATATTAAACACATGAGTGAAATACCTCTTGGAATTAAGTAGATGACATTCTCTCAAAATCAGTAGTATTTGAGAAACCAGTTTTAATTGTCAACAGGAGATTGTTTGAGCATGGCTCCTCAATATTCCTGTCATCAAATGAGTTCAACTAGTGTGTCATATCTTTCTACAAGTTCTATGTTCTCTCTCCTTGATCCTGTAACGTAATACTGTAGGTTCAGTGATGCACATATTTTGAACAGGTGAAGCTTTTCCATGAAAAGCTTTTCCTAATAAAACTCTGCATGTCAGTGTGCGGAGTTACACATACACAGGTGCAAGACATGGGAACATAAAAATGCAGTAGTTAGGGTTGAACAAAAATGTCAACATATATGTTGGGCTTTTCAAAAAGAATGCTGCATTTGGAGCATAAAGAAGGAAAAAATAATATTCACTTGTTCTTATGAAACAGTACATATGTTATCAAAATGCCTATTACTTTCAGATTATCTGGAATCATCACATTTACAGATAACATGGAGAAGGCTGGTATATCAATTGACAGATCTATCTAGTGATACGTCTCTATTCAGTGTGCTACAGCCTTTTGAAAAGCATCATTGGGAAAATACAAATGCTAATGTTTGGAAAGTTAAGTCAAAATCAAGAGGAAGAAGGAAGATGTGCTTAAATGAGGCCTAGCATGATGATAACAATAAAAAGTTATATAAAGTTATTTAAAGTGATTCTGTCTTCAGGTTCCACATACCTCATTAATTCCTCCTGTCTCCAGTCAGTTGAAATCAACCATCTCACATTTTTAGCTCAAGTTAATTTTCCCTTGCTTCAAATAATGTATAGAACTGTATAACAAGGGAGACCAGACATTTTAGATACTGTTAAAAAAATACAGGAAACAAAGGAGTACAGAAGAAAATGAAGGACTTCTCAGGTATCCAGGACATGATTAACCTAAACATGTGGGTAGGTAAGCAAGCAAGCCCCTTCCTCTTATGGTGCTTTTTTCAGGTGAAGAAGTGTAGTCCAAAGAGAAGGGTGTTGTCTCTGCATGTCTAGGGTATGAAAACATCCCCCCAAGATATTTAGATCACATTAAAAACATCTATGCACAAAGAGTTTAGGGATGGTATTTTCAGTTTTTTTTCACCCCAAATCATATAAGCCCCTTCTCCAGGAATTCTGGAGGATTGTTCAGTGGTGGATTGGTCAGTTGCACACTTTCCTGGACCCTAGGGCCCCCATCACATTGGTCCATGCACTCGTCATATCCAGGTCAGAGTACCATAATGCTCTTTAAGTGGGGCTGCCTTGGAAATTAATGCAGAGGTCCCAGCTAGTGCAGAACTCTGTGGCCAGATCAATAACCCAGTTGAGAAGACACCAACATATCTCCCCTACACCGGCCACACTGCACTGGCTACTGATGTGTTACTGCATTGACTTCAAGGTTCTAAATTTGACATATGAAGCCCTAAACAGTTTGGGACCTTGTTATCTGTCATACTGGTTCCTTCCACAGAATTCCACCTGTATCACCCGATTGTCTCAGGCAGGTCATTTGAAGGCCCCAACACCAAAAGAGGCCCATAAATCAACAACAAGGAACTGGGCCTTTTCGGTAGCGGGCCTTCATTTGTGGAATCAACTTCAGCCCGAGATTTGATTGTCTTCCTTGCTGTTGGTCTTTTAAAATCATCTGATGACATGCCTATTTAGATCTGCTTTCCCTATCACTAATTACTTTTCTCACAATCTGCTTTCCAATCTTATTCCATATTTGCCTATCTTGCTTCTTGAATATGTGTTTATGACATTATTGTGGATTCAGTTATGTGTATTTTTGATTTGTTATGCTATTTTATATTGTATTTTGTTTTGTTGTGTTATGATGTAACTTTGTAAACTGCCCTGAGTGGCCTAGTTGGTAGATGGCACGGAATAGAAATCCAACAAATAATAATAATAATAATACCTGACTTCTTAATAAGAAAATAACCCCTCAATGAAAGTTCCAGAAGGACGAGGGAATAAGCAACAAGCTGTGGTAGATCTCAGCCTTCATAATAGATGCATACATATTAAAAAGTTCACGAAAGGGGGCAACCAGTGCAATTGATTGTATTCACCAATACACATGAAACAGAATGATAAAGGTGGATGAACTGGAAGAAGAGCATAAACAGAAAGGCTCCATGGCTTGGCATCCAATGGGAGAAGCTTCCTTCTTAAACTGCAAGACAGATGGAGCTAAATCTATGTTTAGACCCCGAAGCCTTCCACCTTAGGCCACTCTTCCAAGACAATCATATTTAGGTGTTTGTAGGTATCTATCCATCAACTGGGACTCCTAGAACAGAGAATTCTGGTATCTGTAATCTTAAAAAATGACACTTTTTAGCATTAATTTCTTCAAATAAAATAAGAGGAACTCTTTACATTCTAAGGTAGAGTCCAGTAACCAAAGTCTTGCAGTAGTTGATATAAAATAATGGGGAACAGCCATTACATGCTCCGTTTGTAGCCAGTAAAAATGAGTTGTAACTTTTTCTTTTGTGGTCTGTATCTGTGTTCCTGATTACCCTGTCTGGTTTACCCTTACATTGACCTGTGTCAGTACTTACATAATTACCTTGTCTTGAGTAATCCTGATTTACAGCCAAGTCATATTGATCTGTGGTAGCTGAAGCGATACAAATACTGGATTGAACTGTTGTAAAAACACCATGCAGCACCCTGTACGTGCCTGTCTAGTTCAGCCCTTGGGACTTATAATCAGTCTTACAAATTTCTCACTTCTTACTTTCATCTCGGAGGTCAGATATGCAAGTACCACTGTGGCTCAATACTATAGCTATTTCTTTAACTGCAAGAATAACAACAAAAATTAAAGCTGAATATTATTACAACTTAATGACCAACAGATTTATTGACAGCTTTCTCTGCTTCCTCAGACATACAGAGTGCAATCTCTAGCTATACATTTTTTCTACAAGTATACAAGGAGGAAACTGGCTGTATAGCTCTTTGGTTTAGGTATCTGGCTGCAGAGCCAGAGGTTGTGGGTTCAATTCCCCACTGTACCTTCTGTGACTAGAGTCAGCCTATATGACTTGGGTAAGCCGTATAGTCTCAGGGTGCCCCCAGAAGAAAGAAATGGTGTGAGGAAATTAGCAAGGAACATGTTAATTCATTCTCTTGAGTCTCTGAAAACCTGAAATAAGTTGAATGGGAGGAATAATGCACCTTCTAATCAGAAAGTCTAGCTCAACTGGTGGAAAAAATGTTATCAATAAACGTTGAAGTGCAAGAAGTGTTATGAGTAGCCAAGTCTCCTTGGATTCTCATGATACCTAAATTAGTGGTGGCTGTGCTATCTTTTGCTGAAATTACCAATTAACCAGTGTGTGGTACATCAACACCTGATTGGCATATCCGAATAAGGGATGATGAGATATAAGAAGAGATAAAAGAGTGGTTCACTTAAATAGCTTTAGCTTATGCTTTGCTTTCTTGATCATTCAGCATGTAATCCAAACTTGTTACTCTCTTGAACTCTGTGTATACACTGGATATGTATAACTTTGTAAGTACTGTATAGGACTAGATAGATTTTTTTCTTATTTTATGTGGGTCTGACTCTTAACTGTTTGAGTCTCTAAATGATGTTTTGAGACTTGATGGATAATGATAATAATTATGACAATTTATTACAGCATGACCACAGTTTTATTAGCACATGTAATTAACTTTAAAAGTGTTGATTAGGTAAGCATCTTGGCAACAAATAAGGCTTAACTACTTATCAATTTAGGTGTCTTTGAATTGAAGATGTGTTGACTGAAGAAAGACTTTTTTCTGAATCAGCTTTTGGTTCTCAAGGCATAATAAATAACTGCTATCTATACAGAAGATTATACAGGAACTGCTATTATATGTATTTGTCTTTACACAGTTACAGAGATACAATACACAAAGCTAGATAAAAGCCTTGGTTTTATTTAAATCTTTAGAGACATTGCAGGATTTGTGGATGTAATCTACCTCAGCTGTCCTTCTTCAATCTCACCTTGTAATTCTTTACTTTCAGATCAATAGTGGAATATCCTAGGATCCTAAAGCAATTCTGGCTTTTGTGTGTTTCTGTTTCTTATCTCAGATTTGTGTCCATTTATTTTATTATTCAATTGTAAGTGACTGATATAATACAGGTGAGACTTTCTTTTGACTTTATTAAAAGAATATATAAGAATTTACTATTTTTTCCAGATTATTTTAGGAAAAGGGGCAGGTGTGGGAAATAAAGTACTGGATAATGTACCAACCAATACAAGAGTTCTGACTGCTTAGCTTGTAGACATCTGATTTTGTACCCATGAGTATGTTGAGTTAAGGTTTCCACTATTTCTCTGATTGCTTTCTCAACCTTTCCAGCTGTGTGGCAGAAAGATGCAAGTGTAGATATTGACTCGAGCTATACAAACAGGTTAAAATTGATTCATCAATTCATCACTGGAAATTAATCAATTCATCAGCCCCAATGAACCACAAATCATGACAAATCACTGTTTGTTTATTTTTCCCCATCTTTTTGTTCTAATCTCTTCAACTCATGAACAATTAGAGTCTGAAAAGAAAGTTCTGCTTCTACAAAGGCTTTACACACCAGAAAGAAACCAGATTTTCCAGAGTTCCTGCTCGTATATAGAGCATACATGTGAGCAAGAACATTTCTTTTTTTCATATTTTTGCTAATGTTTAATGATGAAATTTCTTCAGAGCCCCCTGCTCACTTTCTGCGGAGTATGACAGGTGTAGGTGGTCTTTTGGAGGACAAAGGTGGATATTTTTCTGTCTGTGTACAAAAAAGATAGGGGTCTTTTGGGGGAGAAAGGTGGGATAGAAACATTTTAAGTAAATAAATAAATAGAACAAGGTTAAGTGTTTTTCCTCTTACCTATTCTGCATGATTTCTGTTTTTGAAAGAAAGTAGTTCACACGTAACTCTCTACCCAACATCTTATATTGTGAAAAATCAATACAGATAGTGTATTCAGTTCTCTGGTGGTCCCCTTTTCTTTGTTTAGTAGTCCTCACACAGGTTTCCTTTCTAATGTCCCAATTGCTTCACTAGATTTTGCAGTATTTCAATAAATCCAGATTTTTGTGATGTTTTTAGCAGTATATTCTTTCAATGTATATTCCATCCCCATCCCTTCCTTTATTGTCAGTTTATACTGCTCTGCTTAGCATTTTTGCTACATATTGTTTTCTTATTTGGATGAGATTTCCAAAGAATCGTAGATGCTTACTTCACGTCCCTCTCATCGCAGTTTGTGGTCCCATTTGGGACCAGTACGAGAAAATGTTACTCCACGTCCATTGCGTGATGGCAGAATCTCGTCCTGACCATGCCCCCTGAACTGGGAGTTAAGCGGGATGAACCATACCTCTCCCTGACCTTGAGAATTCTCTTATCTTGGTTCCTGTTCCGAGACAAGTGCCCATGAAGTAAGGCTTCTCACTCAACGTGCACATTCTCCATCTAGTGGCAGGAGTGTGATGTTGCATTCTCCAGTACAATCCCAATGGCATAAACAATACATCGCAGAGAGGGAAGAAGGCATAAAACCTCAAACTTTGCTGCTTAAAGCATGGAAGGCAAAGTTACAGAGAACTGAAATATCAAAAAATGGAAGGTCAGACAAAAAAAGAGGGAAAATGAAGGCAGGGAAATACAGATGTTGTCACAAAACAAGGACGTGAAGTAACAGTTATCACAATACCATCAATCACACCCGTGGGTAAATGGAAACAGGGACAGAACCAGGACAATACCACGTGACTGTGAACAATGTTATCATGAAACAAACATAATATCGGAAAGAGGAAGGACGTGAAGTAACCATCATACATATCTTGTTGTTTCTTTCAACTCTGTTTTTCAACCTTAATGGATTCTTCTTGGACTTGTTTTGGTATTTGCTCAGGGTCGATAACTCCTCCCTCCAAAACATAGAACATTCCTTCAAATTAAAATTCATTGAAAATTTCCCAATGGCCAACCCAAACAGTAGGCCTTAACAAGTTTTCAAGCACTGCTTGTACTTGGGTTGGAGTCTAAGTCTTGAGCTTATACAAAAAACATGAAGAGAAAATATTCTGCTGTCTAGACACAAAAGTGCATAAAGAATTGAGATTCTCCTCTCTGCTCCCAGAAAGCATTGGCAGAATTTTCTGTACAAAAGCCAAGTATTTTATTTTCCCTCCAATCCTTATGCATGATCAGACTCCAGAAATCATTATGGTGGCATGGAATTCCCACAACATTTCACTCATGCATAGGTCATTGGGCTATGAGCTGTCAGCAAACGCTCTGGGAAATTGTCAGGGGGATCTCTAGCTGTTGGCTGACCCAGCTTGTTTGCGGTTGCAAGTCTGAGCACAGCCATTCATCTTCAGATGAAGAGGAACCACATGGAAGTTAATGAATGCCAAGAACAGTTCCAGTGAAGCAGAGGGAAATTCAAAACTGCTCCAAGCAGAGAAGCCACTGGAGTTGCAGATACTGTACAGAAGGTACAGTAGTGTTCTCAGAGCACTGACTAAATCAAGAAGAATCACACTGCTGAACAAATGACTACTTTGGCATGTGTGAGGCCAGCCTGAGGCCAGCCTGATGTGTGTCAATGAGAGATACTTAGGAATCTATTACCCCTTGGAAACATGACAGTACCTTACATCTCACTACATAGCTGGTTAAATCATCTGCTATGGACAGAATGGAGCCTGGAGGAAAGAATAGAATGGGTTTGACTGAGTATTAAAATATTCAGAGCCTATCTCTTGCCGACTGAATTGATGGATAATGCAAACTCCAATTTAAATGAGCTAGTTCATTTTACCAATTAGTAAATTTCATTCCTCTCTCTTTACAAGTTTACAACAAATGATGTGTTTGGGATATATTTTCTACAAATATTTTATAGAATTCTCCTCCATGGGTATATTTCTTGGTGAAGATCCAAGGTTTTTATGGGGAGGTGGATATTGAAAGGGATAGCCGAATGGTACCATTTGTCTGAACTGTGGTCACTTGTTCCTCTTTAAGCTCTAGGCAAAATCAATGTCAGCCGTGCAAGATGCTTATGGAATAGATGAAGCAAAGCAAACAAGCAAAAACACAAAAATATGAATATAAGCTTGAACATGGTAGCTCTAGTGCTGGTGATTAGTGCAGAATGATCTGGAAGTTGAGTCATGGCTACTGGACTTCTTTTTTGAGAGAAAGAAACATTTCACTGTTTATCCAAACAGCTTCATCTGTCTGAATACAGCTAGCGCGAGTCCTCCATCTTATAGTCAGCTTTGAGCTCTTGTCACCCTGATCTGAATTAGGCTCATAAGATGAACAATGGCCTGAATAGGCTCGTTAGGGAGACAATAGTATCCATAGCCTTAAGGTGAACAATGGCCTAAGGTGCTGAAACCTATCAAGAATGGGTTGTTAGCTATGGCCTTGGTGGCGAAGGGTTTTTGATTTGTCTGGGTACTTTGGAAAGCACACCCTGATAAGTAGCAGATAGACTATGCCAGAGCCCATCACCTCTGTTGAGGGAGGGGTTTTCAATGCTCACATGAATGGCCTCCCTTACTCCTCTTTCAAACCACCTCCCTTCTTTGTCTAATATGTGTACATCCTCATCTTTGAAAGAGTGCCCTTTGTCCTTCCAATGGAGGTGTACTGCTGATTCTGGTCCTGAGCTGTTACCCCTCCTATGTTGGGCCATTCTTCTGTTTAATGGCTGTTTAATTTCTCCAATGTACAGGTCTGAACACTCCTCACTGCATTGGACCACATATACTATATTGCTCCTTTTATGGTTTGGTGGACAAGTCTCTGCCTTAGTGTGTTTGTGGGTTTGAAATAAACAGGGATGTGGTGTTTGCCAAAAATCCTTTTAAGCTTTTCCGATACTCCTGCCATGTAGGGAATGACCAGGTTCTTCCGTCGGGTCTGGGTCTCAGACTGATCCCTTGTTCTTCTGGGATGGCCCACTGCTTTGTTAAAGGCCCACTTTGGATATCCACAGGCCTTAAGTGCTGTCTTCAGGTGCCTGTCTTCCTTCTTGGCTTCTGTGGAGGTGGGGATGCTCTCTGCTCTGTGGCTTAGGGTCCTGATGACTCCTAGTTTGTGCTGTAATGGATGGTGGGAGTCAAACAGTAAGTACTTATCTGTGTGGGTGGGTTTCCTGTAAACTTCTACTCCCAGGCCACAGTCAGGTCTGATGATGACTGCACAATCCAGGAAAGCCAGCCTACTGTCTTGGGTGTCTTCCCTAGTGAACCTAATATGTCCATTGAATCAATGCAAGGGTATGTCTATTGAATCAATGCAACATGCAATATTATTTTAACCTATTGATTCAGTAAGTCTGCTGTAGGTGGGACTAATAATTGATTTAGCCTTGTGGTCATAAATGTTCTTATCTTCATGCCACATTCTGCTCAATAAATGGCAAACAATTGCATATGCAAAGGCAAGTAATAATATTACTCTACACCATCCACCTTTTACATCAGATCATACGACGAACACAAATGTAAAACCTGGCTCTGAATTAATATCAAATGTAAATGCAAATGAAGTGAAATAATTGGACATATGCCACTGCCTCAAAGCCAAAGCTGTACTCTTTGGATCCACACTGCCCAAGTGGTGTCCTTATTCCTTGTTTTATTTTTAGCCACCCTTTTGAGGCCCTAGTGCACAGATTCATCCTTAGATGACTCTGCTTTAATTAGACAGCTTATATAAGCATACCTGGAGGAAAACCATACAAAATTGCTTAACAAGGGAAGAAGCTTAATGTCACAGATGCCTGACCTTCAAAGCTAGCTCTTTGGCTTTGTGTGGGGCAGTAGAATATTCCATGGGAAATTTGAACATATTCGTTAAATCACTCTTTTAAATAACATTTCATTCAGCAGCAGAAAAAGCAGCCAACTCTCCTATTTCATATGTTGATTAAGATTATTTTTAAAATGAGAAGGCATAAAATTAAGCATTTTTCTTAATGTAATGGAAAAGCTACTCAGTGTTA
>JAHTLZ010000237.1:51333576-51352008 GCA_023846285.1 Phrynocephalus versicolor
TTATTATTATTATTATTATTATTATTATTATTATTATTATTATTATTATTATTATTATTATTATTATTATTATTATTATTGATTACTGTGAGGAAGAGAGTGAGCTCCCCCTTTCCAAGAACCTCCATGCAACAACAGTATGCACTCATTGGGAGTGCCGCTGCATGCCTCAGCCCTTTGTGCTGCACAGTGTGTGGGGGGGGTTGCAAAGAGCTGGACCGTGCAATGCAGCTTTTGCCCCCGGCACTTCACCATCCCCAACCAACAGTTGATTGTCAACTTCTGTGGATGGTGAATTAGTGGATATAGGAGTGATACTTTATATATTTCTGTGTGCCAGTTTTCCTTAACATCAGTGCAGATTTTTGAAATACATACATTTTCATATGATTTTTTTCTTCATATAATCTTTTTGTCCTGCACACTTTTTGAGCAATGGATTGAATCACAGAATCCAGAGGAGCTTATATAATAACCCACGGAATAGCCATTTTAAAAAATCTCCGTTATCAGTCTTGGAATTGTGCATTTGCCTGGGTCAGGAACAAATGAAATTCTCTCTCCTCGCTATGGAAGAGACTTTTCATTACCTTCATTTGGCTTACTGATCCTTAAGTTTGGGATATGAAGTTTCAGATGATACACCACTAGTTTCCACTGTATAGAAACATTCCTTGCCATGATGTTAAACTACAGAGCAGGATTAAAGCTTTATTCCACAAAAGTAATGGGGAGTACATTAAATTATGCAGTGCGTTTTTAAGAGTTATCAAATGGTTACATATGCTGATATAAGCAACAGATAGGAGATTTGGCCTGATTTTAATTATAAGGCAGAAGTCATAATCATTATTTTGCCATTTTTACATCCATGTTTCAAAATATATGAAAAATCAGTTGTTTATGACTGGAGTTGTGAGGAAAGTGTTAGTCCACTCTGAAATTTTGCGGTGAGAAACAACCCTACTGGGCTGACAAGCAACCCCATGATGAAGTGCTGTTAGACGTTTGGTACCCAGTACTCCCTCCTCATATCACATTATATACATATTGCATTATCAAATATTAGCAACAATTTGTTATGAGTTGGCATCTGATGTCACATCTGTTTTTCCCTGACTACTGTCAGTGTGTGAAGGCATGGGGAAACAATATTGGGTAGCAATAACACTAGGAATCAAGAAGGATTCATGTGTGCAGAGAATATGCTCAGTGACAGAGTGTCCTCAGCCCCGAACAGCTCATGTTAGTTTACCACTGCATGCTTCCTCCCACATGGATTTTCTGGTGTCCCCTCCAAATATATATATATATATTAGGCCCAGGCAAACAATTGATGTACAGGAAGGCTTCAGGATGCAGGAAAAACGCACAGACAGATGTCTCAAATACCACCTCACTTGGGGCCCAAATTGCTTTTGATTTCCTGAATGCCCATCTGTGTTTGGAATAATCCTCGGAGCAGAGATGGAGGGGGCTTCCAGGAAGCAAACCACCCACAGCTTTTCCCACATGTGGGCTTTCTGTAGGGGGCTGGATTCTACCCAGATGGGGAAGATTACAAATTAACATCTGTGGCATCTAAAAGAAAACAAAAAGGCTAATTCTGCTTCTTCTAGACTGTTTCTGGCCGCTCTTATTTTGAGGTTGGCGGAAGGATTCCGCCACAATTCAAACCCCTGTTGCATATCTTTTTTCAAAGAAAAACAGCCACTAAATACATTAATATGCATCTCATCTGCTATATCTAGCTGCACTCAAAATTCATCCCAGCAGTTTCATTTGATACCTGATATCTTTTTTTTTTTGGCTCTATACTAAGCCCGACCTTTAAATCAAACAGTATCTTGACTCTACTTTGTTTCTATCATTGTTGGAGACAAATTACTCTATAATGGATGTGTGGTTATTTTTCTTATGCTTCTGTAGGCTTAACTTGCATCGTCTTGGGAAGATTAAAGAGCTGTTTTGATTCAGTATTCATTTCCTTTCCTTCAGCTGGCAAAGAAACAAATCTCCTCCGGATACATTGCTAAGGGCCCCCCCACGTGTGTGTGTGTGTGTGTGTGTGTGTGTGTGTGTGTGTGTGAAACCTTTTTCATTATACAGAATTGAAGTAACATTTTTATCCTTGGCTACCACAGAGATCGCAGATCTTCCCAGGACGGCTGCAGAGAAGGAGAACATCCATGGTGCTGCTTTCCCGGGCTTTGAGCTCATCTGATTTCACAGTAATGACACCGCTGGCACTGATGACTGTCGTGGTTTCAATATCTCTCATCTTCTCACGCTACCCTTTGGCGCATCAAACAAAAGTGGACCGCATTTGTGTTGGTGACTGTTGTCATCTTTTTCATTAATCATATGGATTTTTCATTTTTTTTTTTCATGCCACTGCCTTGACTATCCTCTGGCACATCATTCTTTTCAGAAGTGACAGCCTTGGCGCAGTCTCTTTTGACTTCTGTTATGCACCACGCCTGGCCTATTGAGAAAAAAAAGTGACCCATAGCTGTCAGAAGCAGACAAAAAGACGGAAGACCCTTTCGGCATGAACATCCTCTCAGACTTCCCTGTTCATCTGCCATAACTCATTTGACTTAAAGTAGAAATGAGATAAGCAAGAAATAATTGTAAAAACCAAGAACACGCATTTGAAGGCTATATATAATACACAAAAAAATAAATAAAAATAAAACTACAACCTTGAAATCTGGACTCCATTACTCAGCACCACTATTGATCCAAAGGAGTTGTTTTGATGGTTTTTAGGGGAGAGAAAATGTGCTCAGCTTGCAGTCACCCCACCTCAAGACAGAGTACAGCACTTTCATCAATATTTCTCTTTCCCTAGAGGGTCCTAAACAAAAATGCAAGGTTGAAAACAAGCCACCAAATACTATGCCCATTAAAAATGTGGGTAATTAGGTACATGTTGGTGTATTTCCAGGACTGCACTGAATTAAGGCAACAAGTATAAACTTGAAGTTTGAATCACATAAGCCCAAGTTAATGAAACTCATGCATTATGAGTAACATGCATTATCCAAGAAAAGCTGTACCTTCTGTGTAACTCTACTTTGACATTTTCTGAAGTATTTAAATAATTCCCAAACAAAGGTCTTTGCTCAGAGTGCTGTTATGAATGGCTGTCTATATTGTGCTGTAAATCAGTGCCCACAAGCCTGTTCCCTGCTATACACTGAAATTGGCTGCCTGCTTTCACTGCTGGCAAGAAAAAGCATCTCACAATGTGTTCACTGATGTCCATCCTGCACAGCCAGCAACAGGATTGCTACTGCAATCCACTATTTCCTTTGCAGCTCTTCTGTATTTCCTTAGATCTGGTCTGCATTCCTTGGGCAATAAACTGATTGTCGCAAAAGCCTCTTCTAAATAGTGAAAAGAATTAAAGTTTTTAAGGCCCACTGTACATTTCCCAAAAAGGGTCCTCTGTGCAGGTAAAGTGAGTGCGGGTAATGAGACACTTAGCAGGGGGGGGAAACTATTTTAACAAGCAAACCATCTGTTTATTGAAAGCTACTTTCAAAAAAAGGGAAAACTGGTAATTGTAATGATATGTTTTAGCTTCTTAGTTTCTATGCATCTTTACATTTTATAATTGATGATGAGTACTTCTTTGGTTTGTGGTGGAAAGAATATCTGTAGCCAGCCACCCAAATCCTTATGAACCCAGCTCTAGATAAGTCAAGCAAGAGGTGACCCTCAGCTGCAAAAACAAACAGCTGACCTCAAAAGAATCCACGTAGCTGCCCATCAGCCCATCACACAGTGGGATTGATTTATGGCCATCATGCATCAAACTCTCAGCCTATGACCTTGGCAATCAGGATGTTTCTTAGCAAGTTTTATTGATGTATAAAAGCATATGACCTTTGGAATATATTTAAGCAGTTATCAGTGGCTTGTCCAATGACAGTTTTTGAGGTTGTTGTTTTTTACATTCATTTGTTGCTGAAGAAGAAGGTGGTATACTACAATGAACTGCATAATTTCTGGAAGGTTGTGTCTTCCCGATGAGTTCTTTCATGATTTTGGACAGTGAAAGGTATAGAGGCAGGGGGGCATAAGATAGAACTCACTATTCTCTTACCAAGAAGCAATTTTCTTGTCTGGGAAACATAACAAAGGAAGACAGGATTGGAAAAATTGATTTAGAAGATACTAACACTTGAAAAGTGCTAGATTATAATTGCTATATTTCTGCCAAGCAAGTTTCTTTCCCCTTCTATGCATTTCCCCAGCAATTAGCAATTTTGTAACACAAGACAGACAGTGGAACTAGATGTGTCAGTGTAATGGAGGATTAATGCATTAAAGATAAGAACAACCAACTGCAACAGCACTGCACAGATTTTCGCCTTTCTCTGTGTACATTACAAACCACATGCACAGGGTTGTTGTTGGACAGGATCATATTTGTTGTGAATATCATAGTGTTTCATGTTTTAAATAATCTTGTAAGACAAAGAAGAAAAAATGGTATACAAACTCCTACAGTAAATAAGGAGGGGAAAAGCAAAAGTAGGTCAAGAGAAGAATATTGAGTACCTTTTCATTAAAGACCATCCAGCTTAAAATACGCACTCCATTTGGAAGTTCTGCTCTTCATGTCTTTGTATACTATAACTACCAGCTTGCATTAAGAACAGTGCTATGTCATTGCAAAGTTAATAAGTCCATAATCTTCAAAAATAAAAATAAAAATGAGGAGCCGAAGTTAACTGGTAAAGTAAATGAGAAGTTATTTATCACCAATGCCCTAGCAGCACTGAACAGGAAGTAACAAAATGGGCTGGACCTTTAAGAATAAAACAGAAGTTAATGCTTCAGGAAATCAATGTCAAATGGGAATTATTTGAACATACATTAATTATAGCTAGTTCCTGATTTAGGAATGGTGCTACTGGAGTATATTGCAAGGCACTATGCTATTATGTGGAATAACTGTTATAGTTTCACATCTAGTTAAAAACAGTAACAACATGTCACTAGAAATAACGATTTCTGCTATGGAAGTCATTCTTAATCTGTTGCCTCCATTTTGAAAGAGAGTCCATTAGACCAAGGAGATTATCCATGCTAAATTACATATTGATAGGACAAATTGTATGCGTTCTACACAGAATAGAACATTCATATTTTATAACGTAGAACATGAAAATTGGACTCCCACAGCTGTATAATGATAGAGAGCAGAAAACAGAAATGATTACAGAAATGTATCTGATGCAAGTAACATTTTTGTTTTCAAAATGCCTCGTGTTGAATACATATGGTTGTTTTTGCTGACAATACAAAAAGAATATTTTAAAGAAAAAAAGCTAAACAGAGAATAGTAATGTAACATGAATGCCAAATACTTAATCTGCACTGCAAATTTCAAATGCTAGAGGAACCGGCAGTAAAAGGCTAGCTTTATATTTTCCTTGTAGTTAAGTATGGCATCCTGGGGTGAGGAAACTACATTTCTTACTGAAATGAAACAATTGGAATAAGGAGCTGGTAAACTACTTATTCTCATTCCTTGTTCTTTCCTTTAAATGCTGCTGCTGTGTTGTCCTGCAGGGACAGCTCATTGAAGTGTAATAGCACATTAGAACACACCCTATACATTCAACAGCATGAAAATTATCTTTTCTCAAGCATAATAGATACTGCTGGGATCACTCTTTTAGCTAATTAAAATCAAAATCAGAATTGCACTTGGAAAAACTTGTAAATGCACCATTTTAGGATAATGATGAATATCTCTGAAATTGCTCCTGTTAGCTTCTCCATACTGAGGGTTAACATAGGAAGTTATGAAGGAACTGCATTCTTGTTTTGATTATACCTCATGGGTACCAAGGAAAAGTATTTGACTCCTTTTTTATGAACTCATGTCAATTCTGCTTGCTTGCATGTTAACAACATTTATACCAAATGGGTATAGAAGTACAGAAATGGAGTAAGAACATACATCATAGTAAATTTTTCTGATTTTCCATGTAGCATGTTTAAAACATTATTAGGGCATTTTTGTAAACATTGCCCTAGTCAGAGACCTATTGGTCACCATTTTGGTGTTCACACACCTCACATCACCTTACAATTATGTGTTTCAAAATGAATAAAATAATTGATGTTTCATCACTGAGGGGAAGAAAACAGGATGCGGTCTCCTACTGTTGGGGAGGAAGGGGAAGTAGTCACCTCTCTTCTATTTTCTGCAATTTAAATTGCTTTTATGAAAAACTATCTGAAATTTCCCCCCTATTTTTTATTACAAACACAACTGTAAATGTTTCTATTTCAATTATATCCCACAGTATCAAAATAGTATTTAAAAGCTTGTGACTAGAGATTGGCATGAAATGGAAATAGAGCATTTTGTTTTGTTTCTTTAGTAGTTTTGTTTTGTTTCTTTAGTAACAAATTTTTAAAGTAGTTTTGGAACAAAATGAAACAAAATGAAATGAAACGCTATGCTCCCCTGGGCCCTAGAGGCATCAAAATGGCAAGGCAGCTTCCTCAAGCTCTTCCCTGTAAGACCCCAAAATGTGGAGAGTTTGGGGATCATGGGGCTGAGTTATTTCAAAGGGGGTGCCCCTGGGAGAAAATAATTCTAATTTAATCAGGATTCAGAAGCCAAGCTGCTAATCACTCACCTGCAGGTGGAGAGCTACTGCGGCTTCCTGATTCAATTAGATTGATTTTTCCCTAGGGGCACCTCCTTTGGAGTTTAATAACTCAGCCCCCAGATCCCCAAACCTTTCCATTAGAGATGGGCACGAAACAACCATTTTTTTTCATTACCGTTCTCCGTTCTCCGTTCCATTAAGTAACAGTATGAATAACGACCATTGCGATGGGGCAGGCTCGAACCGAACAGAACCAAGAAAATTTTATTCGGTTCTGTTTCTTTCCATTACTGGCGTTGCGCCACTCACACAATGAAAAATAGAGCAGTTTAGAATAGATTCAACAAGCGGAGGGCGGCGAGAGGGGGCTGGGATCCCGCCTCCATGCACGGAGGCCAGATCCCAGCCCCCTATCCAGCCATCTCTGCCCCATGAATGACAGCCCGGTGGGGGAGAACAGACCCCTGTTTGAGCCTCTGCATCCAGAGGCACGAACGGGGTTCTCTCTAAAGGGATCTTCCCCACATTGGATGACAGTGCACCCGGCAAGGTGTCATCCAGCATGGGGAAGAAGAGACCCCAGAGAGGGTTGGGGGGAGATTTAAATTGCTCACTCTTCCCTCCACCCTGTGTGGTGGAGGGAAGAGGAAGCTTTAAACTTGTTTCCAGCCTCCGTCCCTAAGGTAGCAGCAAGCAGCTTGCTGCTACCTTGGGAGACTGGAAACAAGTAAAGCTTGCTCTTCCATCCACGCTGTGTGGTGGTGGGGAGAGCGTGTTGTTTAAAATTGTTTCCACGGTACCAAAGATAGCACAGCTGCTTGCTGCTACCTTCGGGAGCCTGGAAAGAAGTTTAAACTGCACGCTCTCCCCACCACCGCACGGGGTATAGGGAAGAAGAGTGTGTTCTCTCCCCAACTTCCCCCCTCCCAGAGCCAGTGACCAGACCAGTAGCCGCTCGGTGCTAGCTTCAGGAGGGGAGAAGATTTAAAAAGCCCACTCTCTCCTCCCACCTAATGGGGTGGGGGAAGAGCGGGCTTTTTAAATCTCCCCCCAGCCCTCCCGGGCACCACCGACACCATCAAGCCAGCCAGGAGAGCCTTCTGACAGTTACGCATGCACTGGTAACATCCCATATTGATTACTGCAATGCACTTTACGTGGGGCTGCCTTTGAAGACGGTTCGGCGATTGCAACTGGTTCAGAATCGTGCTGCACGGCTGGTGAGTGGTAGGGCCACCAAGGAACACATCACACTGATTCTGTATAACCTTCATTGGTTATCAGTTGCTGCCCGAGCCCAATTCAAAGTGCTTGTTTTGACATATAAAGCCCTAAATGGCTTAGGACCTAGATACCTGAAGGACCGCCTCCTTCCATATGAACCTACCCGGCAATTAAGATCTAGTCAGGGAGCCCTCCTGAAAGAGCCATCCCTTAAGGAGGTGAAAGGGGTGGCTTGCAGGAAAAGGGCCTTTTCAGCAACTGCCCCCAGTCTATGGAATGCCCTCCCAAATGAGACTCGCCTGGCGCCGACATTGCTAACATTTCGGCGCCAGATAAAAACCTTCCTGTTCCAAAAGTTTTTTAACTAATGATTGTGGGCCCTGATGGCAATTTTAGTGGTGTGTTTTTAATGTATTGTATTTATTGTATCTACATGTTTTATTGCTCTAATTTTATTGTATTTTGATGTTTTAATTGTCCATTTTGATTGTGAGCCGCCCAGAGACCTTTGGATAGTGGGCGGCATACAAGCTATATAAATAAATAAATAAATAAATAATTTAAAGGATTGGCCACCAATATTTCCTGAGTCATAAAACAATAAACCCTGAAATTCCCCCACATTTTTTCAAGTTAACCATGAACCTACTGTACCCAGGATGCATTGCACCCCAGTGGAGAAGTCTGTGGGGTGGAGGTGTTCGAGCAGCATTTTCATCACATTTTGGAACCACTTTGGACATTTCTGCAGCTTTTTTTTTTGACTTCTTGGACTTTTTGGGTGCATTTCTCAAGTGTTTGAAAGATAGGGTACTGAGCTGTGGGGGGGGGTCCATGCCAGCTCATGTGCTGTGCATGACTCTTACTGTGTGTTATGCATTGTGGGGGGTTGTGACTTTTTTCTGACCTCCAGAACAGATTAATTGGTTTTCAATCCATTCCTATGGGTAACTCACTTCAGTTTAGGAATGGATTTATTTCGTAAACTGAGGTACCACTGTAATATTTCCCCATATTTTCATTATATAACATTCTTTGGCCTTACTGTTTAATTAACAAGCTATTATGCTTCTTAATTAATTTCTGTCTTGAATCCATCTATATACTGGTTTCCAGCTTTCTTTTGCATTTAGAACTGTCCTTTCTTTCAGGAGTTCAGTCAAAAAGTCCATTTCTGCTACTTTTAATATCTTCCCAATCAGTTCTTCTAATATAAGCATTTTTTCTTCTTCCGGTGTCTATCCTGTAAAGTACTAGCTGCTGTTTCTATGTGGGTCACATATTTTATTTTTCTATATAAACTTCGCCATTTTTCTTATTCATGCCAAAATCTACTTTTAATATTACATGTTCTACATTTTCTTTGCAACTTTAAAATTAATATTGTAAGATGCCTTGAGCCCCAGTTTGTGGAGAAACCCATGAAATCACTCAACTCCTAAAATATATAAGATTGGCTAGGACCAAACACTGTCATTCTACTGACAGAATTTCTCCCACCTGTTGTCAAAGGAGCATTTCCTCTATCTCTTCTATGAACTCTTCAAATCTGTATTGCATATCTGAGAAACTCCAGAACAGGGGGCATGGAGGAGGAGAGGTGAGAAGATTATTCCAATTGCTCCCCACTACCATCCTGAATTTAGGCGAATGAGCTTTTCAACATTCATGGGAAGTATGTAGTGCGTTTCCATGATTTATCCATACAGCTTTGTATAATAATTACAGCTGTGTTAAAGAACATGGATCCTTTAATCTGGTGCTTTTTTCCTTTTTTCTTGATGTGCTCATATATTCAGAATTATTTTGAAATTTCCTTAGTGACCATATTTTACAGAAAGCTATGAACATTACAACTGGATGTGTAATGTTTCTGCTTATAAAGCATGTGACTGTAGTTTAGGTGATTAATATGTCACAATTCATTGTACATTTCAAATTATATCTTCTGTTGTGTCAAAAGAATAACCCAAACCTATTTATGCAAATTAGGCAAGTGATATGAACAAATTCTGACTAGAAATGGGCATGAACCAATTTTTTGTTTTATTTTTTCATGTTTTGTTTCATTTTGGAGTGAAACAAAAAATGAAATGACGTTTACAGAAAAATGAAATGAAACAAAATGAAAGATTTTCGTATGTTCTGTTTTGTTTTTTGTTAGCTTTCCCATAGGAATGCATTGAGCAATGCATTCCTATGGAAAATTGCTTTAAACAACCTGCACCTTCCCCCTGATCAGGCACATTGCGGGGGGGGGGAGGCGCAGATTATTTAAAATGTCTTGGTGCCACTGAGGCTGCCTCGGTGGCCCTAAGATGTTAAAAAAAAAACCATGCCTTCCCCCCAATCAGGCACATTGGGGGAATCGCATGGGGTTTTAAAACTTTCTTTTAGCCACCGAAGCAAGTGGCGATGGCTGTGGCTGACACTTTCTCTGATAGCTTAAAAAAAAATTAACCCCACCCAATGTACCCATCTGGGGGGAAGCATGGGGTATTAAAACTTTTTTTTTTTTTGCCACCAAAACAAGCAGTGGCCACGGCCATCAGTGCTTGCTTCAGTGGCTTAAAAAAAATTAAAACCCTGCACCATTCCCCCCAATGCACCCAACTGGGGGGGGGGGAGCATGGGGTTTTAAACTTTTTTTAGCCACCAAAACAAATGGCAGCCACAGCCATCAGTGCTTGCTTTGGTGACTAAAAAAATGTTTTAAAACCCTGTGCCATTTCCCCCTAACATGCCCAATGGGGGAGGGGGAAGACACAGATTTTTTAAAATGCCTTGGAGGCACTGAGGCAGCCCCTCCTCTGTGAGATTACCTTTCAAGCATTTAAAAGTGCTATTATATCTCCCACTCCCCCCAAGGGTGGAGTGTCCAGTTATTTCTGCCTTTCCTCATAGGGCTTGGTTACCAGTCCCCTGATCATCCTTGTTGATAGGGGGGACTGATCTGAAATTGCTCCAGCTTGTTGGCATCCTTCCTAAAGTGTGGTGTCCAGAGGTATACACAGTACTAAAGATGATATCTAACCAGCACTGAATAGTATGGGATCTGGAGACTTTACTTTGTTAATGCATTCTAAAATACCCCCCCCCCCTTTTGAGTCACATCACATTATTGGGTCATCTACAACTTTTGATTTACAACAATTCCATGACCCTTCCCATTTATATTACTGAGACATGTATCCCCCATCTTGTAATTTGTACATTTTTTTTGTTTCTTTCCCCCCTAGGTGTAGTACTTTGCATTTATCCCTGTTGAATTTCATTATGTTGCTTTCAGCCCAGTGCTCAAGCTTATTAAGATCTTTTTGAATCTCTTTACTGTCTTCCAAGGTATTAGCTATTCCACCGGGGGGGGGGGAATCCCCCTATTTTGCCTTTGTTTCCTCCAATCCTGTAAATTTATAAGACCTTTATCTATTAATAACTTAGTCAGTTAATTTACTTTTTAAATTGTTCAGGAAAAATATTTCTGTTACTTGAATCAAAGGTGACACTGAGAGACTTAATTTCCCACTATATTTATTCCAACATACCATCTCTCCCCCTCAATCAATTATCTACATTTCTCAGAACCTCTTTAATATTTTCCTTAAACAATATATTTGTTATCATGTTCTCCTTCTCCAGAGTTTGTAAATCTCTCTAAATTAAATTCTCATTTTCTACAATTATATCTGGAATATGTCTCAAATGGTTACCTATGTAATAACAATTTTATATTATGTAGACCTAAGCCTCCCTCTTTTTTGTGGTACATACATTAAACTATTGTTAATTTTAGCTTTTTTTATTACCATTGCAAAATATATTTATCCTCCCTTGTCATTCTTTTTAACTCTTTCTCTCCCATCTTCATTGGTAGCATCTAAAGCTGAAAGTACAATTTAGGGATAATCTTCATTTTACATAATAGTATTCTTCCTATGAACTGAAAATTGGTAGAGAACCAGGAAATAGAGAGTAGGTATCAATGAATTTTCACAATGAAGAGAGGAGAAAAGTGGTGTGCCACAGATATTAGTCCTGGAACCAGAGCTTTTCAACAATTCCATAAATGACCTGCATAGCAAGATCAGCAATGAGGTGACCAAGTTTGCAGATGACATGAAACTTTTCCAGGTAGTGAAGACCAGAAGGGACTGGGAAGAGATTCAGAAGGATCTCTTCAAACTCAGAGAATGGGCGGCAAAATGGCATATGTGTTTCAATGTAAGAAAATGTAAAGTAATGTATAGAGATGGGCACAAACAAACAAAATGGTGATTTGTTTCAGTTTGGTTCATTTTCCGGTTGAGTTCGGGTCATTAATTATGAAATGAATTTTTAGAAAAAGAGTTGTTTTGTAATTCGTTTTGGTTTGGGTTCATTTTTTCTTTTTCTTTTTTGAACCCCACCAGTGGGTTTTATTTATTTATTTATTTATTTATTTATTTATTTATTTATTTATTTATTTATTTATTTATTTATTATTATTATTATTATTATTATTATTATTATTATTATTATTATTATTATTATTATTATTATTATTATTATTATTATTATTATTATTATTATTATTATTCCTGCTGGTCCAGATTATTTTTATTTTATTTTATTTTTATTTTTATTTTACTTTATTTTTTATTTTTTACTGCCAACCACATGGTCAGCCTATCAGCTGTAGCACGGGCCGGTTGGCTTTTTTTAACTTTTGCTGGCCCGCAAGAAAGTTGGGTGACCCCTGGGCTGGATCTGGTGCTCACGGGCTGGTACTGGGCCCGCACACCAGATCGGGTTTTTTATTTATTATTTTGATTTTGTTATTATTTATTTTATTTTATTTTATTTGTGCCGAACATGTGGCCCACCTACAAGTGTGGGGTTGGGGTGGGGTTGGTGTTTTTTATGGCTGGCCCATAGGCCAGTTCTGTGGCCCGCAGGCAGGGTCCGGTGCTTGTGGGCTGGTACTGGGGCCTGCGCACCAGATCTTTTTAAAATTTTATTGTATTTTTATTGTATTTTTTCTTTTACTGTCGACCACGTAGCCACCTACCAGCTGTACCACAGCCAGTTGGTTTTTTTCCCTTTCCCCCCTGGAGGCTCCTGGACCCTGCAGCCAAGATGGAGGACCCCAGGAGCAGCACCAGGTAGGAGGCACCGCTGGCAAATGAAACAGACCAAAATAAAACAGAAATTTCCATTTCATTTATTTTCTCTTAGCGGGGCAGTTCGTTATTCATTTTGTCACATAAGAAAATGAATAACAAATAATGAAACAAACCAAAAGTTCATTTTCTGCCCATCTCTAGTAATGTACACTGGGTCAAAAAAAATTAAAAACTTTACTTATCAGCTAATGCAGGCATGTCCAATCTTCGGCCCTCCTGATGTTTTGGACCACAACTCCCAAAATTCTAAGCTTAGAATGTCAATGACAAAGGACTGTGGGAGTTGTGGGCCAAAACATCTGGAGGGCCGAAGTTTGGGCATTCCTGAGCTAATGGAATTCTGAGTAGAGATGGGCACGACTTAGCGAAATTTTCGTTTCCATTTTCATTTTTTCATTTTCATTACGTAACGAAATGAAAACGAAAAACGGTTCAAAAATGGACCAAAAACGGAAACGAAACAACTAATTTTGAGCCAATTTTCATTTTTCATTACTGGAAAAGCACTTAATGGAGCTAAATGGGAAGAAACGAAAAATTTTTCGTTTTCATTTTCATTTTTTGTTTTCGTTACTTAACGAAACGAAAACGAAAAATTTTGAAAATTAGCTCACGAAAACGGAAACGAGCCGAAACGGACCCCTAGACGAAAACGAAAACGAAAACGAAAAATTTTTCTGAGTCGTGCCCATCTCTAATTCTGAGCTTTCCATGATGAATCAGAAAAGAGATATTGGTATACTGGTGAACAGCTCAATGAGAGTGTTAACACGGTGTATGGCAGAAGTGTAGAAAGCCAATTCCACGTTATGAAAAATTCCATGTTATTGAAAATAAAACAGCCAATATTATAATGCCATTGTACAAAACAATGGGAAGGCCACACCTGGAGTATTGCATGCAGTTCTGGTTGCCAGATTTCATAAAAGATATGGTGGAACTGGGAAAGGCACAGAAGAGAGTGACTAAAATTATTACTGGGCTGAAAAACCTCCCCTATGAGGAAGGCTACAGTATTTGAGGCTTTTTTAATCTAGGGGGAAAAAACACCTGAGGGGGGACATGATTAAGCTGTACAACTTTTTGCAGGAGAAGGATAAAGTATGAAGAGGAAAGCTCTTTTCCCTCTCAGACAATACTAGAACCATGGATAATCTGCACAAATTTAGGTTTGGGAGAGTGAGAACAGACAAAAGAATTTTTTACCCAGTATGTTTTTTACCTAGTTTGTGGTACTCCTTGTCACAGGATATGGTAATGGTATCTGGTCTAGATGCCTTTAAAAGGAGAATAGAATATTTCCAGAGGAAAATTCCATCACAGGTTACAAACCACGATGGAGATACATTCTATGTCCAGGCTTAAAGAAGGTACATCAAAATGCCAGACACAGGAGAGTGGTATCATCGGACAGGTATCTAGTTTTCCCATGTGTTCATAGAAGCATCTGGTGGGGCCACTGTGAGATACAGGAAGCTGGACTAGATGGGCCATTGGCCTAATCCAACAGGGCTCTTCTTATGTATGCTTCCTTTATTCTTCTTTATTTGAGTCATTTTTGCTAATAGTTTAGAATGTTTGTTGCTATCTTCGTAATATTCTCTTTTGAAATATATTAAATACCGTTATACTTTTTCTAAGCATATTCTTTCTTATTCTTTCTTTTTAGCTTAAAATTCCAATAATCCTTTCTTTTGTTATTAGAAATGTTATTTCTAATCTTTTAATATCATTTTCATTTTTTTGTATTTTTCTGTGTATACAAGCCTCTTTCCATGCATAACCTTCATTTACCAGATTATTCCATTACTGTTGGTTAAAAATTAACACTTATTTTATTATGAAAAATGCTGATTGGTCTGTTCCTCTCATGATGCATAAGTCTTCCTCTATCTGTACCTTGGAGCTTCTGTTTCCCTTTCCTTCAAATTCAGCTTAAAGCCCTCCTAGGGAAGTTCTTCATCTTGTGGCCAAACACATCCTTCCTAGTCCTTGTGAGGTGCAATCCATCATTTGCCAGCAGTCGATCTTCCTGGAAACGTAGGCTGTGGTCTCAAAATTCAAATCCATCATGTCAGCATCTCCTTCAAAGTCAGCTGTGCATTTGTTTTGGGAGAAAACTGTTGGAACCCACACATTACTATTTTAAAATGTTGGATCAAAGCCCAGAACCAGAAATGAAAGTTGTGATGATTTCAGATGTAGCCTAGCTTGGCTTGTGTTTGATGTGTGTCTTGAAAAATAGTTGTAAGAAATCCCCCACTAGGGCAGCAGATATTTTAAATCTTTTATACGAAAATCTATTTTTTTTAAAAAAGTGAACAGGCTGATGAAGGGAGGTTTGAATGTTACCCACTTTATTATTATTTTTTGGACTACAGGCAACTGCCAGGGATAAAAATGGCCACCTTCAAGATCTCCCATCTAAGTCTCGTTGCTATGGTACAGTTCACCAATATGTTTATCTATCTCCTCAAAGAATGGTGGTTCAGCCTGAACCTTGAATGCTATCACTGGATATACTGCTGAGAAGGCTTCTGCCCACCTGGGGAGCAGGCTGTGAAAAGCAGCAGTGCTTTTAGGAGTTAAACATAAAATGTATACCAAAAAAGTGCATCTGAGGTTTATCCCTACAAGCGGTCATTCTGTCAAGAGGAGGCAAATCAATCTTCCTTCCTACACCCCCCCCCCCGGCAAGATTCAGTCTTAGAGGAAGGAATTGTATCTGTCTCCATGAGTGATATAAAGAAGCAGTGCAGCTTGGGCACTCCAGATGTTTTGGACCACAACTCCCAGAATTCCAAGCCTGTATTGCCAATGACAAAGGAATGTGGGAGTTGTGGTCCAAAACATCTGGAGTGCTGAAGGTTCTCCACCACTGCTCTAGTGTCATAGTGAAAAGTAAGCAGGAATAGAAAATGGCAAGGCACATGCACACTTTTCAGGGTGGGACACCAGAATGGAAGCTTATTTCAGAATTAATTAGATGACTTGCCCTTCTACTCCTAATGTACTACAAGTAACAAAGCTGTTCTAGGTTCAGATGATGGTGGTGATTGTGCTATATTTACCACCTTGGATAAAACTGCACTCCCGAGGGAAAATTGGGGTGCACCACATGATGTCAGCCATACCACAGTTCTTTCCTGCTCTATTTTTTTCAGATACACAACATATTGGAAGGTGCAGGGCCACCCCTTCTGTACTTGCTTTATCAGGTAATGGGACTGCTTCCTTGAATTTGTCTTAAAGAAGTTGCAATTGTTGTATTTTTGCAGTACCCCATCCAGAAATCAGATTAAAACAAAGGCATATGTTTAAAACAGGTTTGTACCTGCGTGCAGCTAACAAAAAAGTAAATATATTTCCTCCAGATTATTACAAAAGTGCAGTTCCAGTCCTTAGCTCCATGGACACAGTAAAAATGAAATAATAACTGCATTCATTGACACAAATCTGGCTTTGTGTTAGCAAGTATCTTCTAACACAAACACAAACCCTTGTAGTTATTTGTAGCAACAACAAAACCCTCTACATCTTCAGGGCTTCCCAGTCACCTGGAGCAAATCTGAGGGTAAATGGGGAGATGGTTCAGGAAATGCAGAGATGGTGCAGAATCGTTTCCTGGTCTACTGATAGAAACAGCTCCATTGGCAAAGCGATCAGACTTGGTGAACAACCTTATCATTTTGGTTATTATAATATGACAACACACCACCCTGCATATGTTGATCTTGTCTGATTTTGGAAGATGAACAGCATCAGGCCTGGTTAATAGTTGAATGGGAGGTCATCAGGGAATACCAGGAACCTCCAGGAAAGCCTATGAAAGAATTCTGCCTGAAACCTTAGAAAACAACTGAAATTTCAGAGATGAAAATGTTGATTTTGATAGGTGTCTGGTCTGAATATGGCAGGTTCCTATGAGGATGTGTGGCATTTGAGACAGCAACATCAGGAGAAAGAGGTTTGTCCAAGTGCCTGGGACTATCAAGTCAAAAGTAGACAGTGAAAGTGAAGGAGAAATAGAAAAAAGAGAGGAGGAACGATCCATAAGTAGAAGCTAAGGGACTGAGGATACAACTACAAAATGTGTGTGAGTGTGGGGGGAATAAATTGATCCACTGTGAAGTCACACACAGGAAGTCACTTTTGCCAGGTGAATTTATTTTAGCAGACCACACAGAAGGAATCAGAGAGAGAGAGAGCAGAGAAAAATCCCAAATTGTTTACAGTTTGTTAGGGTATCTGGAAGTTGAGTCATGGCTACTGGACTTCTTTTTTGAGAGATAGAAACGTTTCACTGTTCATCCAAACAGCTTCATTGGTGTGAATACAGCTAGTGCAAATCCTCCATCTTATAGGCAGCTTTGACCTCTTGGCACCCTGGGCTGAATTAGGCTCATAAGATGAAAGATGGCCTAAATAGGCTCGTTAGGGAGACAATAGTATCCTTAGCCTTAAAGTGAACAATGGCCGAAAGGTGCTGAAAACTATCAAGAATGGGTCGTTAGTAGAGATGGGAACGACCAGGAAATTTTTTTTTCGAGTTATCGTTTTTCGGGACGGGTCCGTTTCGGCTCGTTTCCGTTTTTCGTGAAATTTTGCAAAAAATTGTCATTTTGTGGTGTCGTATTTTCGTCTGTCGCTATACTGGTTTAGGGGGGGTAGTGGGCTCCTGGAGGCACCTCTGTGGGGTGGGTGCCTCCTCTGGCCCGCGATAAAGGGAAAGTGGGCTCCTGGAGGCATATGGATATGCATACCAAGTTGCAGACGCAGCAGACTGGCAGAGGCACCCCTCTTTTTGGGGTGCCTTCCCTGCATCAGTCAGGCCTCGGGGGCATGGTTCGCTGCATGTCACACATGCTGCCGAGCCGAGCCTGCAGGAGTCACCCAGTGCCAGACTGGTGGACTCTCTGCACCCGCTGCGTCTCACTAAGAAGGGAAAGGTACTTGCATGTAGTGCAATGCAAGTAGATCTGGCTTAGGGTTAAGACGGGTTAGCGCAAGGGCTAGGGTTAGGCTAGTTACGGGTGAGGTTAGGGTGAGTATTGGGGTGCACCTCTGGGTGCCTCTCTGACCCACTTAGAAGGACAGTGTACTGGCGTATGGGTTAGGCTTCGGGTTCGGGATCGGGTTCGGGCTACGGTTAGTGGGCTTTTTATGCCCGATTGGCACATCCCAGAAGTCTCTGTGGTCAACCTGGCCAAGTGGCCATGCGATTGGTGGAATGGCTCCAAAAATTTGCATGGTCACTCCCATGGCCAGCCCATCATTGCGCAGGTGTAAAAAAAAATAAAAAAAAAATAAAAAAAATGGAGAGAGGACAGAGGAGACATTCTGTTGCAAGAAAAACCCACTGCTACTGTAAAAATTCTGGCAGTTTTAAAATAGCAATTTCC